>CM056995.1:216529617-217072174 GCA_029891345.1 Dryococelus australis
GAGGAAGGAAACAGAATCTCCTAAATTTTCCAAAACTGGCGAACATCATAAAATGTGGGCGTGCAGGTTAACAAAGAAATGCTACACTCAGAGACGGGAGGAGGAATCCTGCCCATTGTTACCCAACAAAAATGATGATAATAGCCACTGGTACGTTTTCTCTTTATTGGACAGTCTGCCCACTATGCACATATGGAAACAGGTCCACCCCAATCAAAATTTAGCCCTTTCTGGAACACTAAAATTGTGATCAGCATAATGTAGATGGGCCAGGTAACTCAAACTGCTAACATAGAGGGGGAGCTGTAGGCAGAGATGTAGTAATCTTAAGCTGCACAAATACTGTCAATGACAGTTGAGGGTTGTCTATGCTGACTGGTGTACTATGAACTATACAACTCCTTCAGCTACTTGCACAGGTGCCTGTGAGCGACCGTACTCAGGCAATAAAGTTTTACATCGAGCCAGTCCCAGATGCTGAGGACATTCCTCTGTGATGAAACTGGACTTACTGATGGATTCCTAGAGGGCTCGGAGAGTTTGAGAGCCTCCCTCAATATTTGGGATGCTGATCAGAGCCATTTACAACAGCACCGTAGAAGGATTGCCTGCAACACATTCCGGGGGGTAGGGGAGATACCAATGAATGAGACACTTGCTGCGGTCAAAAAATGCCGACAACGTATCATCACTCGGTAGTGAAGTTGTGAATTCAGGATTGATAAGGGTTGACGTACGCTACTCACTGGATTGCGATCAACTGCACACAAAGCATATTTTGATTTTGACGACTGACTTGGAGAGATGCCATTGCGAAATTATGAAACAGCTTCCTGGGATTTGCAATATTTCTGCAGGAAAGTGACGAACCCTGACAAAATAGGCAAGAGCTGCTATTCAAGGTAATTTATCACAGTATCTGGATAGATACATCTAACTTCTTGCAAAGGATAGGCAACTGTATCAAATCCCATGGATGTACAGGCATCTCAAGGGCCTCAAGTGCTGCTACATTTTCAGTAATTATGGTCAACAACTTTCATAAGTATGTGGGAGGGTCACTTGAGACTAAGAGAGTATCCAACAAAGCCTCTACATGGAGAGAAACAATGAAAATTTGATTTACAAACTGATCAATAAACACCTTCCATGCAGTTTCAAAGTTTGCATCAGCTATTAGGAGGGCCCTAATACTTCTGTAATGAAATACTTCAGTTATGAAATAATTAAACTGATGTCAAATTGGGGTGGTTGGTAATGAGTGTGGAGAATAGGTTTGGGAAATTTGCCCCTTGCTTGGGGTCTCCAGCAAATGATGGAAGTTCTATTTTCGGAAGTGAAACATGTGACTTACAGTTGGAAGAAGCGGTGGATGGACTGTCCGGTGGTTTCTGCTCTAGCGATTGCAAAAGGGGGGGGGGGGGGCACGATGACGTAATACCTGTTGTCAAAGTCCTCGAGGCGACCTGCATTCGCCTATCTGCATCACAGTCGGCTGTGCCTTCACCAGCAGCTCAGACCGTCAGCTTACAAGTTTGATTTCTCGTCAGGGAGAAAACACGTACGGTAGCACGAAACAGATTCAGTCGAAAGGGATCTCTAACGACACGTTTTGCAAATCGTGAGCTTGTGTGAGTCGGTCCTCGGACAAACGGAGACGTAACACGACTGCCTTGACCTCTGTAATGGTGTATGGCCACAAAATAATGGGGAGAAAATAGAAACGTCACCGAACACAAAAGGTAGAAGTACAATTGTAGTTCGGCGCCAAATAGACAAAACCCTCCATTGCCGAAACGTGACCTCAACATAAACAACAATCGTCCATAGGATAAACAAGGGCTAAAGCTCACGATACAAGCTGCCATAAACTATAAACGACAAAGGTAAAACTTCCAAACTTCCATTGTCGAGCATATAGACGCTTCCAAATCACTGCTGCGAGCACGTGTCAGGCGCACAAAAGAGCCCACTGGGACAAAGCGTTGTTTACGCAGTACACGAACGAAAGGTCGATTAAACCGTGCATATATCCGGCCGAAGGACCAGTGTATGTGTTTTATGGACTGTGATATTGAAAAGCACACAAGTTAAACACCGCAAATGATAAACAATGCTCACTTCGGTGCCATTTTGAGCGGAACTGACTGAAACATGGTTAACTCCCATGAGGCTGTCTTCAGTGGCGCCATCACCAGCAACAAGTTGAAGGCGGGAGACTCAAATTCACTAATTACACTAGGTGTATACGTATGCACAGCGGTCCCAACAATATCAATAACTACATAAAACCACCAAATAACCTTTAAATAATTCGTAATGTTTTTTAACGTCAATACGAGAATTTTAATTTAAAAATATGGAAAAGTGGTTTTGAACACAACATTTCGTTTTAGCTAAAGTGTTTGTTTAAATCAAACGGAATAACACGTAGTAATTTCTTTGAAATCCTACATATGGTTTACCTGCGGTAATGGTTTAATGTTTAATTATTTCTACTTAAAGTTTGTATCTTAAAAGTTAAAATGTAAATACGGGTGAACCTCATAGCAGATTTTCGAAAGATGTTGTCCATGGCATTGTAAAACAAACTATTATTTTGAGTGGTAACATTATGCATTATGTTTTTATAATTTTTAGATTTAGATGAATATCATATATATATATATATATTTAAATATATATAAGTATATAGTAAAATTTCCTATAACTTGCTCTATTTATTTAATAATTTTTTGAAGTCGTTTTCTTCCGATGTCATACTTTCTTCAGGCAGTTATTTCATAACAGCTGAAAAACAGGCGATATGCAAAAATTTTATAACAAGAAAAAACAATTATATTTCCTTATACTTATGGTTTATAAATCTAGTAGCTGTTTCTTCACACTTATTGAAACAAATCTCTGAAAAAATCACTCCATGTATTATGTGTATGGTTGTTTCTTAAATATGTAATATATCAAAAACATTTCATACTTGTGTTAACATTAAGGTACGTTATTTGGTTAGCTTGATTTTATACTTATGTTAGTTCTATGAATTATAACATTCAATTTACATTTGACATGAATAAAGCAGAGAAAAATACGTGTGTTGGTAATAGGCTATTCGCAATAAAGAGAGCACTTTTTTAAAGCCCTCTCACTTGGAATAACAGTCAATAAATATTCTTTATTTTACCCTTAGGCGTAAACTTCCGAAAGCGGTGAAATATATACACTGTGTTTATTACTTATATGGGAATATTTATTTAAAAAGATGGTTAAAGGTGAGGAAATGCCTGAAAGAAAAAAGTAACTAGGGCCTTAAAAGTGCTCACTTTACAGTGAACAGCCTATAATAAATAGTTATCATGAAAAATATTATTAAACACACTGCACAGGAATGCAATGCATATTCCCTACGGTGTAATTGTCGAGACTCGATAAAGCTTAGTTTGCGTGAGACGTGGAAGTAGAACTTTAGCAGGGCTCCATAAAAGTTTGATGTAACCGTGAATTGACTACATATAGCTAGACATCAACGTACTTCGTGTTAGTGAGGAAGCTTACAAATAAACGTAGAGAATCACGAAAACCATAAAGAGTAGGAACTCGCTCCCACAGGGTCTGCAACGTCTCACACAGTCACGCAGGAGAGAGACGCCCTTGGGCTGCAGTTGCAACGGCACTCGGTCCAGTAGCCTCACGAGCGAGCGGCCCTCACTTTCCCTGAGGCGGGAAACTGCGGCGATGTGTTCTCACGACGGAATGTTAGAGTTGTCTCACGCAGCGACAATGGCACCTTGGGCCACTGCTCGCCGCTGCTTGCAAAACAGTCTTTCAGTTACCTTTTCCTCGCAGCCGACCATTACTTAAGTTGTATTATCATACGCTAAGTTCTATTTAAATTCCTTTCATTTTATATTAAATTATCAATTTATACCCCACTAGCGACCCGCCCTAACCTCGCTCGGGTGCCATTTACAAATATGACATTGTTAAGGTTTACAGCAAGGGTATACGCATAAGGTAAATAACATAGGATTAATACTATGATGTTCAAAATGTCTTCGTAAGTGAATCCCTGTTTTTAACCAAATTTTAAAAGACAAGAATGGTTACTGTGGGTCATCCATATAAGATAAACATATGCTGTCACAGACATTTTCTTGGCCTTTTTGAGATCTACAATTCTCTATAACGTTAATTTGGGATATATGATACGGTATAGTCGGCGTAAGCCATGCAAGCTCCCGAAAAGCGGCCTTTTCCAACTTTATTATAAAACGTCAACATTTCTCTACTATCCTTATATTTAATACTAACGTATTATATGCCTGAACCTTTGTCAAGGAATTGTCTAAATGATGGTTAAAACCACAACAAAATCCATCAAGTAGTTTAGAAGCCTTAGCCAAATACACAGATACACGCGGCCGGGCGACTTTGTCTTATACTATGTATAGATTATTGCTTAGCTAGTAAATAACACCACTAACTACATACATCAATTTTTAGTATTATGCAAGATGTTCTGAAGCACTGTCTCCAAACTCCAGACAATGTTTCTTTGGGCCAATTGTAATAAAACATCCCTGCACACGTACATCCGAACAACTATTTTTATATAATTTAATTGTGTTCTAATTTGTGGTGTACATCGCCTGGAGAACAAGGCGGCACGATCAAGAGTGTAAGGAAAGTTGTATAAGAACTACGACCTATGCAACTTGTACATGCGTGATAAAAATAAATCTTTATTAACTAAAGCGTAAATTGAGTTGTAATAAGTGTGTATGTAAAAACAATGTTATTATCTAGAAAGGCAATATTTTTATACATTATGAATAATTTAACTCAATAACGAAAACATTTATTGCAATATAGTTTAATGATATGCACTAAGCATGGCCTTATCCAATCCAAAATAAACATAAAGAAGCTAACTTAAAGTAACTTGATGAAACTTAACTGAAGCGACCATAGCCTAAACTCACCACCATCTACATCCTCTGTGTAATACTATAAACTCCCAACCGTCATGGAATGATGCCTTCACCAACCCTTTACTTTATTCCAAAACAATACATTTTGAGTAGATGTAGTGTTTCTGGAGTATACGAGGATGCAGCGTCATCTGTCCTAGTATTACGCATGGGTGAAGCGTTTACATTTACCCGGGCTATTCAGCGAAAACCTGTGTTTTGGCTGATGCTTAGCTGCTTATACATACATTGACGGAATGGGCAATATACCCCCTAAGGCAGCTAACTCTAGGAACTGAAAACCTCTAAATGTTTTACTAGATTTTTTATATCTCTTGTTTGTGATATTTTTTACATATACGTTACGTGCAGTTTGTATTAATATTAGACTAGTTTGTTTCGTTGGAGAAAACCGCAACGTTAAGAACAGTCTCATGAAAATTTCTATTTATCAGACTCAGCATTGGAAAAGTGTATAGAAATATCTTAAGTCTCCCGCGTACGTAGTGTTTGAACTGCGTTGCAGAGTGTTTGAAATACACGTTTTACCACGGAATTATTGAACGTGAGTGCAATGTGCTGATCTACGAAAGGAACACATACTGAAAACGAGCGCTGTTGAGTACTTTCAAAATGTCACGAATCTTAGAAGCACCATTTCAGACTACTCCAAAAGGCTATAAACGTCTTTCTCAAAGCGCTGTATCTCAAAATATTCTCATCAGATACATACACAATTTCACTACTGCCCTTCACTGAACCTTCCTACGACCTATCCGACTATCCGAAAATAAAATAATAGAGTCACCGCTGAAAGTCCCATAGGTACACGCAGTGCGACTATAACACTGCCATGCAAATTCACAGCCTTGCGCCTAGAGGCGATGGCGCACTTGGTACACATGGCAGTGTTGCCCTTATCGCTTCCGGGTTTCTCGGCCTCAAAAGCAAAAAAAAAAAAAAAAAAAAAAAAAAAAACTCACTGAAGGCCGGGGGCTTAGAAGAAAGGGGTGAATATATAAATTAGTTACAGCATCACTGATACCAAAACTTGCTCTGAAACAACATGTAAAATTTAATTACACCACTTCAGTGTAATCACAGGTGAAGTCTGAGACCTTTAGACTATATTCTTCCTCCAGATGTGAGGAATGATTCCCCGAAGTATTGACATTCAATTTTGCAACAATCTGTACATATAACTGGATGGAGATTTTTGGACATTCGCCATGGCGATGCAGATGTCTGCCATGGGAAAAAAAGCACTGAACACGAGAAAATACTTAAATAAGACAAGTAACCTATGGACGAGAAAATAAATATATGCATACAAAACTGGAAAATTCTAAGAGGGAATAGAGTGAAAATACAGAACAGCAACAGATTACGAAAATAAACGTGTATAAACAGAACCAACAGATAACACATAGAAAACAACACAAGCTAGAGAAACTTGTTTGAAAAAGTTAGAATATCACTGACAAAATAAGTAGGAACAAAATAGGACTACACAACAAAGAAAGACATTCAAACACAGCAGTGGTACTAGACATGACAGAATACAAGCCAGATATGCTGTAGTCAAGAATATATATACACAAAGCCAGACATAGTGGTTTCGTGTACATATGTAGTATATAGAAAGTATACCTCATTTGCGTAAGTGTAGTAAGCACATATCTTGCGTAAGGCTAACTATTCGCGACAAGCTTTTATATACTAAATATAAATCGACACAAAAATATTAATTTGTAGTAAAGTTTATTACGGCTGTTCGACTACGTCTTATAAGTTCTACAAATTCAGTAGCTATTCCTATTATTCTTTTCATCTTTTTAGTTCTTTTATAAATTAAAGCTTGCTTTTGAAAGGTTTTTTACACTTAATTAGTTTTTCACTTTTTAGTCTTACCTATTTTTTATTATACAGGTAGACTATTTATACATTCACAACAGACTCGTTCGTCATCAGTATCGATTACGATCAGGCGAGTTTCAGTGCACTCCTTTTGCGGAAAGTTGAACAGGTATGCTCAATATTCATTATTCATCTTACACGTGTGTGTCTGTCGATGTATTTGACATTTCAAGATGAGCTAACGCATATCGGAATTTTTTTAATAGTATTTCACATACACACACGTGGTCGATCATTTGAATTCTTTCTTGTGTTTCAAAGTTTGGATGGCCTTTTACCCACACAACCATGTATAAATGAGGACTTCCCCGGCAATGAAACACTACACGCCACCAGTAATAGACAACTTGTCCACCAAATACATCGTAATTGTTAGTGATTCGGTGGGCACTGGACAGACACATCACATACACCTATCGTACGTACAAACAAGTGAAGTTAAATAAAAGCTTGTAAAAAACCGTTTTTAGCTATGTTAAAGCGCTCAGCAATGCCATTTATAATGTGCATGATGTGTTCAGAGCATTATATTTACTTAGTTTGAAATGTTTTTTTTTCCTACATTGGTCTAGTGGGGTGACGTTTAATGGTTACGTAAAAAAAACGCTGATTTCAAAAACTCTGCAAAACTATTCAAGTTCCAGGTTGGCGGTGCCCTTAAAATCAGCTTGCCATGTATTCTCAAAACCAAAACATAATATTCTGTTTCGCCCAAATAAATATTATTTACTTTATATCTTCATATAAGTTATCTTTTGCATTATTTCACAATTAGCAAATTTCTAACTGGAGCCGAACTCGCAATCCTCTAAGTAACTGTCTACAATACTTCCAACTTCTCTATCATATAGTCATGCAGCAATGTTTAAGTAAATCTGAATTCTTTCAGCATATAAATTTGCATTATTAACTTTGTTATATACACAATTTAGGTTAGTAACACAAATCAATTATAATATTGAGATGCTTGTGTCTTGTTTAAAATACTAGAGTTTTAGTTTCGGGCTACTGTCAGGTATTGTTTAAAATACAAAATAAAGAATATTTTTACATGTTATGCTTTCCTGGTTTCCAGTAAAGAAACTATTTTTTTCCGAGTACTGGTAATTTCACATGATAGTTTTACTTCACATACGCATGAATTAAAAAATCAAACTGATTCACTTGTGCTAATTACTATTTCACATAAAAATAAAGACGCCATGCCATAAATAACATGAAATTATAACTAGTATGTCATTAGCAGTAACAGTTGGCATGCCATAAATGGCACTTCAGCTTACTGATAATGTATATTCAGTAGTAAGCAACAGTTGAAATACCACCAGCATGCTGCTATTATATTCCCAGCAGTAGGCAATAGTTGGCATGTCACAAATGGCCCATTAGTTTGCTGTTAGTATTTTACCAGTTGTAGACAACAGTTGGTCTGACGTAAATGGTCCATAAACTTACTGCTAATATTTTCCCAGCACTAAGTATCAACGGTTTGTTTATCGTCTGCTTGTTGGGTGTCTGTTGAATTCTATCAATCGTTGAGAGAGCATTGGCTCACATTCCGGTTATTCAAAAAAAATAGACAACGTCCCTTTTGTTTATAAGACCTGTTTGCCAACCATAAAATGAATACTGACAGCCATGAATGTGAACGTTTGCCACCACTGCCAATAGATAGCAAACTGTTAACTGCTTGTTGTCTCCTATTTGGATAATTTCACGTTATATCATACCATCGTAAAAATTCTCGAGCAAGGGTTGTTTGTCTTAAGCTACTGTTTTCATCACAAATCATCCTTCTTTTCGACCGAGCCACACGTAGATAAATCACCCAAGGTTCTAAACTGCTAATGTTTTTTTCATAGATATGGAGTCCTGCATAAAGCTTGGATGAGAGGAAGTCCAATGATAGGGGATCTAACATGTTTTTCGATAAAGCCTAGTAAATAACTGAATTTATAATGAACATTTAAAGAGTATCTATTCATGGTACGTAGAGTGTGAGAATGGTAAGAAAAATTGAACAACTGTGAGCAAAGCTGACATCACGTCTGCTTCGTGCGTGTTGCTAAGACGGAGACTCCAACATGGCAGAGGTGAGAGTCAAAGAGCTGGCATCCAAAGCTGCCAAGATGGACACGATCACAGACGGCGAGATGCCACTCTGCACTTTCGTGGTGGAAACTTCTCTTTTCGAGTTGGCACGAATGAGGCGTGGACATTCTCCACTTACAGATCACGATTTGTGGAGTCTCTAACCGCACTCTACAGGCTGTTCACGGTAAAATGAAGACTTTTGAAAGCCCTGCTTAAGATATACTTGTATGCGCGTTGTGTATTCTTCCACCTTATGTAAGATTGACATTGTCACAGGCCTCGTCACGTTATTCATGCGTTAGTCAAGTGAAACTGTGAAATTAGTAGAAAAGTAAATATTTCATAGATATGCTAATTTTTACACTTCGATGAAAAAAAAAAAAAAAAGAGAACATAATTTAAGTTATCGAAAATGATTGCCAACACTTTTTATTTGATGTTAAGATACGGAACTACTTCCCATCCATTGTTACCAACTTTACCGGACGCATGTCACTCAAGGTTCCCGTCGATATAAACATGTAGGTAGGGGCAGTGAAATTTTTCCGAGGTTGATTTCAAAAGTGCTCACTTTTTCGTAAAAATCCTATAAGAAATTATTCGTAAATTTACCTTGCAAATGTACTCCCTTAGTAAGAAAGCAGGAATGGTAATATTTTCTCCTACACATTCATTGTAGCGTTCCTACATTTGTTCAGGTAACTGTCAAATGCGTAGGGATCTCCTCAACTTTGTATAGTAGCGACGCTAAACATTCCCATATCTGCAGCATGATGTGTGGTATTATTAACACAGTGTAATGGTTAAAAACTTCCATTATAGTTAAGGAAGTTTACCAGAAAAACTTTTACAGTGAGTCACGTCATTCGACACACGGCGCAGACCCGCAATTAAATTATTGTTAGCCGACTCACTGTTTAGATGACCTATGTGCTTGCTGGTCAGTTAAAAGATTCGGGAAATTCTTCTCCTGAATCATACTGAGAGAAAATCGAACAGAATATTTATTTGTATAGGGCCAAATATATATTTAGTTGCCCTAAAAAATATATGTTGTTGAGCAAACAGAATTTAAAAAGCAGCAAAACTGTTTTTGTTTGTCTAACAAAATATATGTTTGAATAAACGAAGTCTCTGTGTTGGGCAAAAAAAAAATTAGACTGTCATCTAAATATATTGTTGAATTAACTGTATATATTTGTTTGGCCACTCATATGACTGCCTTCGTTCGAAAATACAGCTCGATAGTTTGTTTGTATTTTTGTGACAATTAGGATAGTAACCGTGTTTGTTAGTGCATCTATTGATGCTCAACAATCGTATAATAACATTAATAGAAAATGCAACAAGAAACTGACAAGAAAAGCTGTAAAACTGAAATATTTTTTGCACACTTTGCCCAAAATGTTTAGTATATCTAGTTTAAATCTTTCCTGCTTCCTCAGTTGTCACATTAGCTGAGATTACTTAGGCGTGGCAGTCGCACGCAGTTGATCTACGTTTAAAACTCGGTTGAAATTGCAAAATGTTTTATATCGTCCCAAACTGTTAAATGTACGTGTAGACAAATAAATATTTAGTTGCACCAACCAAATCTTACCGTTTGGGGCAACCAAATGATAACAGCAAAATAATTCGGTTTCAGCAACAAAGTATTTCATTGCGCCTATAAAAACAAATAATTTGGTTGCACCAAACAAATTTTGTTTGATTCAACAAAACCATTTTTCTCAGTGTAAGAATAAAAATTTCTGAAGATAATGTGAGTATACTGTATTTTTTTATAATAGCATTTTTCTCAGCGTAACAACAGTGTCATCAGGGGGCGACGCCTATGATATTAATCTGGCGGCTATAGCGTAGGTGCATTGTAAATGGCGTCCAACTATGCATATAAGAGGGCTTAAGGCGTACTCTACCGCACCACCCTGCTAGTCATTGGGCGTGATGCCAATTATGTGAATTTGATGGTTATAGGTTAAGAGGGTAGTAAATGGCGGCCAACTATGCTTATATGTTCGTGTGAGTCAGATATAGACATAATATACTTGTGCATTTTAAACTATAGATACTGTCCGCGATGGTCGCCGCTGTCTGCTGTCTTCATTGAAGTTCTGTTATAGTTTTGTTTCTCGGGCATTTGTGTGTATATACGGAATGAGTCGATACTGAGTGTGTTAATTTCGGGAGGGTATTCCTTACGAGAAATACAGCAGGACTGTATCTAAGCATTTTTCAATAAATTCAGGAATTTGGCCGCTACGCGCAACTGAAAATCTAATTTCAAATTACACTTAGTCAAATATTTCCGAAACCATTTTGATTAAGCAACACAACTTCTAGCAGAATTACATGAAAGAGAGAGCTTCAATCTGTTATGAGAGAGGTGGTAATAATATCTCCCTTTGTTACGTATTTGGGATTCATCACCTTTTTTCGACCGGTACTTACGAAACACTGAGATATAATGCACGTTTACATACGGTACGTTAATGAAAAAAAAAAAAAAAAAAACCAAGGTCGTCTTGTTAGCACTCGCTAAGGCTAACCGTTTTCGCGTTATCAGCATCCGTATGTTTAAGGGTGTGCGTAAAAAAGCTTGAGGGGCATGTAAACTGAAATTCAATTCAGAATAAGAAACAGGCGTCGTCCAGACGTAGGTACAAGCAAGCATGGACATGCCTTGTTACTGATTTGGAATGAATGTCAATTAATCGTCACAGAGGCGTAGAGTTTCGTTAGGCAAAGAGAGCAGAGTCATGGATTAATTTGATTCCATTTTTTACATCATTGCATTACGAATTGCTATTAACAATACGTCCATGTAATTGTTATGTTTGTAATGAAAGCATGCATTCATACGTCTATTGTAGTAATTGGCATCTAACTGCAGTCGCTATAATCATGTTATTGACAGAGATAAGGAATAACATGGTGTATGATATTATTTCTTCCCGAAATCTATTACTTGGGATAAATCGTATATTGCGACGTAGTAATGCAGTCATTCTTTCATTTTCCAGGAGACAGGCTAAAGTCACGATAGCCAACTACAAGACTATTTTTCTTCCTATAAGACTTCTTCCTTTGGGAATTTTCCCCTCTCTAAACTAGGTAAACGCTTAAGCATATTACACCCAGTGGCATAAAAATGCCGCATCCAGAAGGAGATGCTGAAATGAAACATGTCACAGAAAATAAAAAAAGTTGCACAAATGACTGAGTACAATACCTAGACAAATAAGTCATTTATTCGGGCAAAACGGTACAGCTGAAATTATTTTAATACACAGTTTCATTATCCCTGCCGTGAATAACACATGCAGTGACGCAGTCCGATACGATCCTGCAGAAGATGGCCCAATGAAGGGTGTTTACGGTAAAGTAAGCAATTTTTAAATGAACCTCTAAACAAAAATGACAGTCCATAACTGCAGTATACTTGTATCTACAGTAAACATTGGCATGCAGAATCTTAGTTAAGTTGGTAGCGTGTAAATTAAAAACAGTTTTGAGAGTTTCCATTGTTGCAAGTCTGATGATGACTTTTATAACTACTGAAAACAGCGTTACTTGTTTTATACACATACGCGCTCGAATTCCCATATTATTTATTATGTATTTCTCCAAAAAATAAAGAATAAAAAATAATTAACGGTTTAACTCGGATAGCTTATCAATAAAATTAGTAGGTATATAGCAAAGTTAATTTTAAATACTACGTAAGGATATTAAATGAAAAATAAAGCAGATTCTTGG
This sequence comes from Dryococelus australis, assembly GCA_029891345.1. Taxonomy (NCBI): domain Eukaryota; kingdom Metazoa; phylum Arthropoda; class Insecta; order Phasmatodea; family Phasmatidae; genus Dryococelus; species Dryococelus australis. The sequence continues at coordinate 216,542,355 of CM056995.1, forward strand.
ACGGGATTTCAAATGTGCTCAATGGACTGTGAACGGATTATAATTATTGCAACTACTGTTTCAGGTTTCCAGATGCTGCAGACTTGACTGTTGAAGATGCCACACCAGCGGGCTCCTTGCATGGTATACAGGTGACAAGTTTGGAGACAGGCCTGTCCATAGAAGGGCTCCGACAGCACAAAGGCAGTCCCACGAAACCCATGCAGCGGCAGGCATCTTCCCGTGGGGAAATTGCCCACTGGATCTGCATTATGAGCCTACGCCATCTCGCGAACGTCCTGCTGTGCTATCAATGTTCCCTTTACCATTATAATCTGTTCATGGTTAACTAAGCACTTTTGAAATCAACCTTCGAAAAACGTCATTGCCCCTAAAGACTGTTCACGATAAAGTGGGCACTTTTGAAAGCAACCTTAGAACAAAGTCACTGCTCCTAACTGCATATATTATAACGGGCGCATTGAGTGGCATGCGTCCAGTGAAGTTGGTAACGATGGAGGGAAATAGTTCCATGTCTTAAAGTCTAACTAAAAAGTAGTAGGTAAACGTTTGTGAAAACTTAAATTATTTCTTTCGCTTTCTGTTTTTTTCTACATCTAAGTGTAAAAATGAATAGTTGTGTAAAATATATACTTATAATACATTAACAGTTTCATGGCTGTGTTAATTTACATATGGTGGAAGAATACACGACGTACATACAAGTAGATCTTCAGTAATGCTTTCTAAACTGCTCAGGTTACCGTGAACAACCTATAACTGAATATATTTTAACGGACGCACTGACTTGGCATCCATCCAGTAAAGTTGGTAACAATGGATGGAAAGTAGTTCTACGTCTCAACGTCAAATTTAAAGTGCTCTTCAAACATTTTCAAAGAGAGAGAATATCATTTTGCACTCTCTTTTTAGTGCGAATAACTGTAACGAAAATAAATTTGTAACATTTTTATATCTTTAAATTATTTCAGAATTTAACGTAAGTAATGCATAAATAAGGCGATCAGGCCAACTTGAATGTTAATTTTACATATGGTGGAAGAACACAAAATGTGCATACGATAAGATATTAAACAGGGCTTTCAAAGTCGCTGAAGCTACCGTGTAAAGCCTATACTGAGATTCATTCCTCACGCACACTCATCATACTGCACACAGCTTCGTCCTACAACCGTTAAAAGTGCGGTGGACACCCGTATTTTTTCGTAAAATAGTTGTTTGCGTGAATACGCGTAACTCGATAAATATATGTGCTGCAAATAAGACTTTTCGTCAGAAAAGACAAAAAACTATTATCTGTGCCCCTATTTTTTTCTTTTGTCATATAAAGTGTATTCCTGGAGGAAAAAAAATTGCGAAAAGGTCAAATATCGCCTTTTTAAAGCTTGCCTATACAGTCTCCTTAAGCGGCAAGAGAAAAGTACAAAGATACGGACGTAGTTTAATCTGTGTTCTTTCATCGCGTGTAATAAAACCCCCATGTTAAAGATCTCATTTGCACAGTACAGCGTTACGGCGGAAACACTGCACGCCTTGCGCGTAGGAGCGATGAGGTGCTAGGCGTGCGTGTTAGTGTCGCCCTTATCGCTCCCTCGCTTCTTGACCTTAGATGCGGGGTTCCCACGGGGGTCCATCCCACTCTTAATGTTACCGAGGTTATAGCGGCACCAGTGTTGTTGATGGCAGTTCTACGTAGCCAGTGGCCATATTTCCCATGAGCATTTATATCAACTCTCGCGCTTCACTATAATTTGTTATGGTCCAGGTTATTTTCATTGCAGCAAGTGTATATTTCCCTACTCAGAATAGGTTTAGTATATATATATATATATATATATATATATATATATATATATATATATATATATATATAAAGTTTTCAATTGTTCAGGTGTAAGCATGGGTAAATTCTTCAATTCATAACTAAAATTAAAACAAAATAAGTATAATTACTGTATGCTTTATAAAAATTCCAAATTTATTCAATTCTGTGTTATTGATTACGAATATGACAACATAAATTAATTATTAGCTCTAGTTTCTATGATACATGGCATAAAATGTAAATCTACAACATATTAGGGATTTTGTGAAAATTCAACTGTCTGGGGTGGCAGCAATCTACAGTTTGATGTATTATTCAACTGTTTTTATTTCCTTGCCTAATTCTTTTTCTGTGACTGTTTCAGTAAAAATTGAATACTAGTTCTAGTTTCTATGATAGACTGCTTAAAAGGGAAATTTACAAGCTATAAGGGATGTTGTGCAACTTCAGCTGTTTGGTGTGTCAGCACTGTAATATTTGGTGCATTAGTAAGCCGTTTTCATTTTCTAACCTCATTGTTGCTCTGTGTGTATTTTTGTTTTAATCCTCTAAGCGGTTTTAATGTGTGTGTCATAGGTTGAGTCAGACTTATGTTTTTATGTATTTTATGCTAATTGGACAGTGTCTCGTTTTTGTGTAAACAGTGCTAACAAGTTTCGTTATGTGTGTGGAAGTGTCATTTTCAGCGTAGAAACGTTATATTACTCCCTTAATAGGAAATGCTTGCGTTCATTTCATTACTTTGGGTGCAATATTGGAGACCAAGGTGAAAGCTGGGCACCTCGTATTTGTTGCAACAACTGTGCTTGCAATCTCAGAAACTGGATAAATGGTAAAGAACACTGCATGCCTTTCGCTGTACCTAATGATCTGGAGAGAGCCTAAAGATTATGTTACAGACTGCTGCTTTTGTTTGATGCCTCCTCTTCAACCAGTGATTTCAAATAAGAAAAAAATGGATAGTGGTCTACCTTAACCAACATCAGGAGTAGGTCCAGTATCTCCTGGAGAAGAGCTACCTGTAACTGGACCACCAAACAAGTAGGTCTATAATATTGAGTCAGGTGTCGATCATGATGATGCAGAAATTGTGTATTTCAGGTGAGCCACGATGTTCACAAGACCCCGAGTTTTCTGTCGATTTATCCTCTGCTGACCCACATAAAATTAGTCAGAATGAGCTAAGAGATCTTATAAGTGATTTGGATATTTTTAAAGGCTAAGCAGAACTTTTATCATCAATATTGAAGCAGTGGGATTTTCTTGAAAGCGATGTGAAAATATTTATTTACATGAATAGAGAGAAAAGCCTAACCCCTCTCATACTTGTGATAACATAAAAGGTCCTTATTTTTGGCCAAATTAATCTATAACTTATATGCTATCTGTGCATTTTAATATATAACTTTTTATTAACATTAATAAAAACAGGCAAAAAATAATGTTGGCATTGCCTAGAAAGGAATAGTTCAGATGCAAAATATTACTTCACTGAGTGCCCCCGAATGCGGTGCGTTGTTCCTTTGGTGTAGCTGTCTAGACTTGGCCAAGTTGTGTTTGCATGATGCGGAGGAATATTCTGGAAGTAGAACATTAGCAGAGCTTCAGAAAAGTTTGAAGTGAGCACGAATAGACTACAACACACTCGCCGACATGTCGCTGCGAGGTGAAGATTCTCCGAGACAGCAGGCGCTGGGAGCAAGGAAACCAGTTCAGTAGGTCGCACGCAACTACGAAATTCTACCGCGGAGGAGCGAGGGAAAGCGATGAACCCACGAAAGTGAAAACACCCAGTAATCGCATTACAATCTAGCCAAGGTTCAGGAGGCCAAAGGAGCCCAGGCGAGGTCAGCAAGTGTGTGTGCGCCTGCCTTTTAAGGTTAATACTTTTGGTAGTGTTTGTTAGGTGTTACACTAGGTTGTTTTATTAATAAATTTTGATTATTGGTCTTAATTATAACTATAGTTATAAAGACATTTGTTATTTTTTTAATGTGTATATCATACCTTAGAAACACACTACTTAGAAAAACGCAATACAGAAGCACATAACTTAGAATATCATTACTTATAACTATCTTAACTTAAAACACAGTTACTTAGAAACACACAATTCAGAATCACATAACTCAGAAATTTCGTAACTTAGAAAGGCATAACTTACAACGATTGCAACTTAAAATCATGCAACTTAGGACTATCATAATAAAAAAACACCCAACTTAAACACATTAGATTCACAAAACTTAGAAAGTTCGCAATTTAGAACACCATAACTTAGAACAGGCATAACTTAGGAAATTATAACTTATGTGTTTCTAAGTTACGTACTTAGAAAGAAACTTTTGAAAGTGTGCACGAGCAATCACCAACACCGTCACGCCTGTGTTGCAAGGAGGCCGCTGCCAGCAGTGATCGAGACGCGCCTTCAGCAAAACTCAGAATGTGAGTACCAAGATGGAGCCCAACTAGCTAGGAGCTCTTAACACTTTCAACGCGCTGCCCTATTTAGTACATTCAAGGTTAATTTCAACTTTTCTGAAGCCCTGCTGAAGTTCTGCTTTCAGGTTAATCTTCCGCCTCACGCAAACAAAGTTTAACCAAGTAAAGAACATTTCACCAAAAGGACTGCGCACCGTACTCGTGCGCACTCAGATAAATAATATGTTGCATGGGAACTATTTAATACTAGTTATTACCAACACACCTATTTTCTACCTAATTTTGTTCACAATAATTACAAATGAAATATTGCCAATGAATTGTTAATATATTCAAAGGCACATATATGTGATTCGTACCACGACAAATGGAAATAATTATTTAATAACCGATGAGATGAACGTCTGAGTTAACAAGGGCATTACTTCAACCACAAGGCAACCCCCCCCCCCTTGTGACATTTAAAAATATTATTAAAACCAACTTACATTTCCGGAGGTCCCCCCAGCACCATGTGCAGCATACGACTGACCCTCTCCAATCAATCACATCAATCATCCTTCCCTACTAATGTTTCACATCGGTTAATTAGTCGGCAGGCCTCCACCCTTTCACCGTTAATTACTCTCGTTCGAACGTTCTAACCCCCTATTCCCCCTCAGCAAAACTCCCCACCCCTTTGCTCATTCTGCTGAATGCAACCATCTTGGTGGGTTTTTTTTCGTTTATTTGTTTAGGTGGCGTTATTTTCTTGTTTTATCCACAAGGCCAACTGGCGATTTAGCCACCAGGTGGCAGCCATATTTGTTTGTGTTTTTTTATGTATAGGTTGTGCTGCCGGCACCCTCCATACTGGATTTCTAGATTATGCAGCCTGTTATCGGCATGCACTGAATGGTGACATTGAACATTACTACAAAGTACATAAACTGCCATAGTTAATTTTTTGTTTTATTTTTCAATCTATTTTAATTAAAAATAATTTTTACATAAGCCAGGGTTATTTTAAAATAAATAAACACCAAATATTGTTTAAAAACTAATTTTATTTGGTAATGTACAAAATGAGAAAACATGTATACACAGGTATATTAATTGCAATCTTCTGGGTTCACCGCTCGATATCTGCAGTCAACCTTAAGAATAGTAGTGGGCTGGGGAAGCCCGCCACTTGACATACGACCATCATGCTGTTTTAGCACCTTCTCAACCAAATACACATCGGGACACTTTGTACGCAGTATCTTCTCTGTGTACAAATCACCATTTATGGGAACTGTATTCAGATGTTCGAGAAAGTGGGTCCTCGGAGTATAGTTGCGTATACGTCACACACGAAAGAATTCGGGACTCCCATTCGCTGTTAATACTTTCTCGAAGTTGCCTTTCTGTTTGGAGATGTGCACCAGGTCGCCAACCTTCGCTTTGGACTGGCGTATATCACTCCTTTCCTTGTCAGTGTACAAGGTTCGAAGCAGAGAGTCGTCTTTCACATCTTCAGGTTTTATGCGAGTGGTAGAATGAAAGATAAAATTGTACTCGCGAACGAGTTTTGCGAGCGATCCCTTGTAGTGGCCATTCGCAGCGAAATGCCTCTACATTTTCCACTTCAGAGTCCTGTCGAACCTAATGACGAGGGAAGCTTTGAGATTGCTGTATATGGAATAATGATTTATGTTATGTTCCTTCATCAGGGCCTTGAACTTAGCATTGTAGAATTCTTGTCCTGGTCGGTTTGTATAATAGTCGGGATGCATCCTTCGTGCAATACGTCAGCCATGGCTTGGGTGACATCGTGTGCATTCTTCGAATTGACAGGCCTGGCCCAGGCGAATATTCTATATGCACCGATGACGGTCAACATATATTTGTAGTGTTTACCCGAGCATACTGTATCATCTCTACGAGGTCTGCTTGAAATAGGTGATTCTTCCCACATACCACGACCTTGCGGGGACGGTAGCTGCATCACGCATATGTGTGCAGTCATTGGCGATTCCCAATCGACTCATTCTATGTAGCCTACCTCATTCAGTTCTTCGAAGATTGGAAATCTCTCATTAGTGAAAGAATAATTTGCAACAATTTGCCAATCGAGCAGTAGTTGCAGCCTATCGAACAACTCGTTCGGGCCCTCCCAGAATACATAGTCAGTGTTCTTGTAGTCGTCTACCTTCTTAAGACCTTCGCAGCATTTCAGTTCTAATCCGGTGGAGAGGTCTGCGGGAATGCTGATTTTTCGTGATCTTCGTCCTTATAAACACTTGTCTCAACATTGTTATCTTGGTAAAGTGCATATGTGTGTTCGAGCAGAGACTTATATTCAAGCTGGTAGGATTTTGTAAACTCCCTGGGCTCCTTGCAGAATAGAAGTTAGTAAATACCAGGGGTTCCAAATGTGTTGTAATCGCCAACTCGGGTGATCACACCTGGCAGAAACTCTATTTCAATATTACAGAAGGACCATTTATCATTATGATTGTATACACCGTAATTCGTATCACTATTGCGTGATGTATACGATCTTAAGTACCGGCGAACCAGAGCATTGGGTTTGGTCTTCATTTATAAGGTCGCGTGAAATTTTAGTTCTGTTGGCGAGCAAATACTTCTAAAGGACAGGCTGTATCAACCGATGCAGGTCAGTGGCAATATCTGACATTGCGTTGAAGAAAAATATTACTGTTGCTCTCTTTTATAGGTTTAGTTTTAAGTCTCCGCCAACATACTTTCGATCTTGCCCAGGTGTCCACTGCAGACATCGAATATGCCCCTGCTTTAAATTCGAATATCTGTTTTCGTGGCGAGGTGGGAAATCTAGGTAGTGAATGTACATGTCACATATCCTTCCCCATTTTCCAGAGTCTCCTCATTTTTTGCTGGTGCCTCATTCAAACTGTCGATAACCTGCCTTTTAACACTCATTATGTGCTCGTCCAAGAACACTATATTGCGGACGATCTCCATCTTCACATGCTCCAACTTCGCCCCGAGTTCTGACAGGTAGTTCTAAAGGAAAGCGTTTTATTCGGTCAACCCCTATGCCTGCATTTGAGAAGATGGGAATTAGATTTATGGCGACCAGAAGCAATAAAGCAGTGTCGTGCAAAACTTGATATCAGTATGCTGCAGGTCTCCAAGGAGTTAACACGTTCTAGCGATATTTTCCCTGCAGTCTCGGCTTAAAAGTCAAATGTCGTGGAAGACTACCTAAATATCGAAGAGTAAGTCATTTTTGAAGACAGCGTAACTAAGATGGAACTTCACACGTACCAGCCTTTCCTGATAGGACCATACACACTACTATAGGATGTTCTGATAACGATCTAACACCAAAATATCTGCTCTCTTCCTTGCCAGACTTTCCTGAGTATTAGGGGACTCTGACGAAATAAGATGGAACCAACCCGGCGTCCACGACAATAACGAACAATGAAATTCTTCATCTGATCGATCTCATCATGTATTTTCTCAACTGTGTCGATGTGGACAAGTCGCGAGATGTGGGCATAACCTTTACGATAAAATTTACCTTTCCCTCATGGTGAATGAGCTGTCTGTTGCCAATATGGCAGGCTGGGTAATCAAAGATGACTACTACCGTGTTCATATATAGCCCGGAAGCAAATTCGAAGTGTGCATCCTGCTCTCCTTGCTATAGGGAAATGCCGAAAACTACTGCTCCTAGCCAATACCCATGTGGACACCATCGTAAGAACGCGAGAAAACCTGGAGACAGTGGAACTGAAACTACAGTCTATCGAATGTATGCTGCCTCCTATGTAGTTGAGCACTGATAAATGTATAAAGATGCTAGAGAATGTGGAAGATTGCAAAATATCGATGTGGCTTTCAGGTCGTAGAGTCTGGAGGTATACCTCGGATTGCCAGTAGGCCAGCCCATCAACTAGATGGAAAACTCCAGCTTTGCTTCTGGGAAATCATGGTACATCATAATTGGGCCACAGAATGGATGCCAGCACAATATGAGAGTTAGCCATTCGCAGAACGATACATTTCAAATAGAAAATGAAAATATTTTAAAATAGCGAAAGCTATCCATACGCTGACATGAACAAGAAATTAGAAAATGGTCAGTACCTGCTGGCATATTAAATGTATGCTCGATTCCAAAATGCGTATTATGGATGCCGACAATCCATGATATTGAACTTTCAAGAGTTTGGCCCCGCTCATGGTATTCGAAGTGAGTAAACAGGACATGAATATTACCTCCAGTGTAATCGACTGCGGGATCGAAGTAACGACACATAGAAATCTACCTGCAAACACGTACGCATTCTGCCTGATACTTCACGATCTTCTTGTATCGTTCAATTGCCAAGATAAGACCGTCATTATACTGTCGTGAGTACAGTTGATAATATATAACTTTTCACACACTATAACTGTTTATCCATCTATGAGAATCGCCTGCTTCAAGGTTTGAGAAGGTGCTGAAACGGCATAATGGATGGTCGTGTGTGAAATGGTTGGGTTTTCCAGCCCACTTCAATTCCTGGCTCGACGATGCGGACATCGAGTGGTGAACACAGAAGATTGCAATTAATAAACCTGTGTATATGTGTTTTTTCAATTAGTAAATGATCAAATAAATTTAGTTTTTAAATATAACATTTTGTTTTATTCATTTTAAAATACTCTGGCTTTAAAAAAAATTATTTTTAATACAAATACATTAAAAAATAAAACAGAAAATTAAATATGACAATTTACGTAGGTACTTTGCAGGAATTGTCAATGTCACCATACGGTACAGGCCAATAGCAGGCTGCATAATGGAGAAATTAACACTACCTAAACATTGAAAATACGATCCAGTATGGAGGGCACCGACACCACAATCTATATGTTAAAAACATAAACAAATATGGCTGCTACCTGGTGACTAAATCGCCAGCTCGCCTGGTTGGTAAATCGAGAAAATAGCTCCCATGTTGTTGAAAATGGAAGCATGATATCTAAGATGGCGATCACCAGCAATGTATAAAGAAATTACAAAAGAAAAATCCAAGATGGCTACATACAATGGAATCAGTATGTGTGGTGGCCTTCCGACCAATTAACCAATGAGAAACATTTTTAGGGGAGGGTAATGTTAAGACAATGTGATTGATTAGAGGAGGGTCAGTCGTCTGCTTGACAAGGAGTTTCGAGGGGAGAGGGGGAGGGTGGCACCTCCGGAAATGTAAGCATTTTAGAAATTATTTTAATTTAATTTTTTAATAATGTTTCATACATTTTTATAAATTTAAAGTTTTTTATAAATATTTAAATATATTTTTGGGAATTTATCGGAATTGTTTGGGTTTAAGGTCATTTAAAATCACGGGGTCAAGGTCTGGTCTGGTGAAGGGTCGCCTTCCTTGTCAAGAATGAGGAAGCTGAATAGCAGTATTTCAGGTTCAGTGTGCACAACCACTGGAAAGGAAAATATTTTATTAATTTATTCATATAAAACTTTTTTTTTTTCATAGTCTAGTGTCACAAATCAAAACTTTATTGTGTAGAGTACCAAAAACTGTTATATATCAAAATATTTACAAAAAATTAACTCGAGTATCTGAAGATATTGCCCTTATTTCATTGTAAGTTATGTTTAACAACAGCCTTAACTATCAAAAGCCACCGCAAAGAATTTTTATGAAGAGCTACAAATCAAAGTTGTGGAATAATGGCCTAGTTTTCAACTATTTAAACAAGGAAAAACGTTTTTATTTGAAGCTAAGGGCACTACTATATCTCGTAAGGATAATGAGCTAGCTATAGAGGAATCCTTTAAACACATTTACCTCTTTCACCCTCTTAGGGGCTGAATTGAAACAGCTTCAACAATTATTTCCTATAAAAATACCTAAAAACTATTTCATTTTTTTTTAAGTCAATGCCTTAGATGGGAAAAAGAGGTAAACTATGTTTAAACGACTCCTCAGTGCCTCAGTAATCCGAAAACATATAGTTATATATAGAGACACTAAGAAATTAATTTCATTAATTCCTAAACTAAGATCATAAACAAGGTGAAAAGGGTTCGAATGTGTTTCCAATAATATGTAGCCTGTATTTCTTTGTTTCCATACCTGTAACTTTCAAACATATATGTTACGTAAAAGCTTATCTAACTAAAATAATACGGATATAAATGTCACCTTTTACTTCTTGAAAAAAAAAAAACTTTATTTCACCTATAGTCGCAGAAAAAAAAATTGTTATAACTAAGCAGAATCTATAATAAAATAGTTCATTTCCCTAGATTGCTCTATCAGTAAAACACATAGCGTTATGTTCTTTCCCTGATGAGGTTGTATGTATGTATGTAAATTACATTATATTAAGCTGTTAAAAATTTTACACGCCATTTTTTGATAAAATATAATTTGGGGATTAGCTGCAGAATAAGAAATGATTAAGTTAACATATTAGTGGTTTCTTGCAAAAAATGGTTATACCTGTACCCTTGCGGATGACTTAGATGACTGTCAAAAATCACATAGATTTGTCAACGGTGAGGCCGTTTGTGTATGTTCTGTTTTTCGAGGGATCTGAGCTTTTATAGACTAAAATAATGTTTAACTTTATTTGAATATATTCCATTAGTATTACAACTAGAAAGACCTGGAAGACGAAAATCAAGGAGGTGCTTGCTTCGGTTAAGGAAAATTAGTGAAGCCGTATGCAGAAAGCTAAAGGCTGTTCACGATAAAGTGAGCACATTATAAATTAACCTTATAAAAAGGGAACGGTCCCTGCATGCATATAATGGGCGCACTGAGGGACAGTCGCTCAGCAAAGTTGGTAATGATGGATGGAAAGTAGTTCCATTTCTTGACGACGAATAGAAAGTGTTAAGGTAACCATTTGTGATAACTTAAAACTATTTATTTTGCTTTCTGTTTTTTAAATGCATCGAAGAGTAAAAATAAGCAGATTTGTAAAGTACTAACTTTCTTAATAATTTCACAGTTTCCTTTGACCGACGCATGAACAAAGTGATGAGGCCCATGGCAATGTCAATTTTACATAAGGCAGAAGAACATTCAGCGTGTATACAAGTAGATACTAAGCAGGGTTTTCAAAAGTGCTCATTTTATCGCGAACAGCCCATGTATAGTTTTACATACAACGTAATGCAGACCTAACATTCCACGCAATTTTTACGTGCCTACGTAATCACGAGATTTCATTTTATGCGATTTATTTATTCCCATAATTTTTATCCCTGTGAAAAATATGAAAAGGAAAGAAAACCGAAGAACTGTTTTCCATTTATTTTAAACACGGAACTCCCCCGTTCGAAATGGGACGTACGGCCAGCTTAGTAAATAGTTAATTTTAATTGGTACATGAAAAATGCTAAACAGGAAGGCGAAAAGGATCTCTTCACAATTCGCCTACTTCAGTTTTTCTTCCAATCGGTTCCGCAAAACACGGGACAAAAGAAAAGAACACAACCGATTTCAAATCACTTTCAAAAAAAAGTTTGAAAATCCAAAACTGCGTTTTCAACAGACTTTCGAGTTACTATTCTTCAGTTTTTCTACTATAATTCTCATTTCAAAGCTACCGAGTTTGTTCATGTGGAAATTTACATATGAACAACAAACAGGAAGATATGGCGAGCAGTCTAAAATTTTGTTACTAGGAATTTCAGGTTTCGTAGTGATTTGTATTAATCGCAGAAGTGTGAAATGTATCATTGCAAATGCCATACCTTTCACTATTATAAGTCGCTACTTGAGTCAATAACTCCATAAATGATAAAATTGGACCAAGCAATAAATATTTAATAGCCAAATAAACAGTCGGAGCCTCTCAAGTGGTCATGATTGCACTAGATATGATACATTGATGTCCTTCCCAGCCGTTAAGATAATTTTTAAGCAGTTTGTTGAGGAAAAATTCGACTGACAAGCGCTCCAGGAATTCCCACCATAAGTTTACAGTGTGGAGGACACTAGACAGATACATCGTCTTGTTTACTGTGCCTAAAATGCTTTCTATGCCACGCCTTTCGCCGTCTGACGTCTTCAGTTTGTTGACATCTGTACCCATCACAGTCGGAAACCCATTCTTCTAGAACTTGCCGTAACTATTCATCGCCCAAGACTCTGTCTCATCCAAATTGTTGAATTTTCCATTTATGTGCCACAAAATTCTTTACGATTAAATAACTAATATTTTTATCATTCTACGTTTATATTATTATTACAAATGTCTTCAACTGTAGACGCCAAATTTTGTCAACACGTTATCTGGTAATTCTGGAACTAGAAGAATGCATAGAAAATTCAGAATAGATTCTGCACTAATTACGTTAAATTTACATGACAAAAAATAAACATTTATGTTTGTTCTACGGCTTAATATATACTGCCAGATAGATATAGGTGTCTGTAGCACAGAGCAGACATGTGCACAGAAACGAAACGGCGTGGCAGTTACTTCGATGTTGGCCTACGCATTCTGTAATTGGCCGCGCATGTCTTGAAAACAAACCTTGTGTTTGACTGGCTACTGCACAATACGAAAGGTTCCGTATTGGCTGGGCTGCCTGCTAACACGTAGGTTTTACTAGGTGCTGATTGGCCACCGGCGTTTTAACACGTTGCTGGCCGGTATCGCCAATTTGTTGGCGAGTGATTCCGGTGGAGTTTATTGAATACACGAGTGTTTCAACTCTGTATTTTATGTGCTCTGTCATTGTAGTTTCGTAATAAGTGTCCCTCCCGTTAATACCGAAATGAGCTAGAAGTCAGTAATTGAACATGCTAGTAGGGGGACCGTAACGTTACTGGTTTATAATTTATTCAAAATGGTGGCGGTAAGGTTGCACATACACTTGCAATTGCATGTGCAAGTGAATGTTCAACTGCATCGCGGTCATCCATACTACTAAATAAAATAGATGTGTCTGTCTGTGATTTCCGAATTTGTCACTTTTAATTATTTTTTTCAAATAGTAAAGTCATACTTATGTCTGAAAGGTTTTAACTCAAAAACCACTTAACGTATTAACTTCAAATTTACCATTATATGTATAATAACACCAAGACCAAATTAATCTGTGTTTCATCGAGATATCTCAAAAGGTTCCGGAAAAAATGATGATCTGGAATGTAAATGGGTACTGGATTAAGCTTTTCTTAGGATTACCGCATAAAAAAAGAAATATTAAAAAAAACCGTCATTTCTCCTTTCTTTTTTGTCTATGGACTGTAAACCTTTACTTCCAAAACACCGTAGTGGCCCAGTGGCTAGAGTTATTCCAAGTGGGGCCGCAGTGACCCAGTGAATAGATATATATGAAGTGGGGCAGTAGTAGCTCAGTGGCTAGATCACCCAAAATGGGGGCCGCAGTTGCTCAGTGGCTAGAGAAGCCCAAAAAAAACTGGCTGTATTAATTCAAAGTCCTAAATATCATGCTAACATAAAACACGTGCGAAGCGATGGCAGGGTGAAATTTAATAACTCCATTTAACCTAAAAGAATAAATAATAGTATTTTAAAAATAAAGCATTAATGAAACTATGGTAGCCTTTATTTTAATAACTTAAAAAAAAAACTCATGCGAGCGTAGTCGCACGGGTCAGCTAGTTTTGAATAAATTATAAGCAGGTATTGCTACTGTCCCTCTACTCATGCTGCGTGAGGCCAAGTAAAACACATTGACAGCAGGCTATATATCACAGTCTTCTATTCACTCTCCACTATCACGTGTTTCAGGAGTTTATGTAAGGGGAAGGCCGATATGGTCTTGACAATCCCCGAAATCTGAAAGAAGGAAACTATTTAAATAGTTAAAAATAACAAAAAATGTGACGTTTTAGAAACTTATTACGAATTGTACAGTGTGTGTATAGTCTATTAGCGGTTAATTCACACTATTTGAATCAAACCTTTGAAAAATGCTCCATGAATTACTTGTTTGGCTGTTTTCTAAATATCGTAGATATCAGAAGCGTTTGATAATTAGTTATCATAATAGTATTATATGTTGGGTTATTTTAAATTATAATTGTATTTCATTGACAAATTACGTTCCATTTACCATCAATATAATTACAAACAGTGAGAAAATATTCGATTTGGTAATGCCTAGAGAAAAATAGTTCTCATGAAAAATTACATTGTACTCAGTGCGCACGAATACGGTGCGTTGTCCTTTAAGTGGAATTTTCTATACTTGGTTATACTTTGTACGAGGCGGAGGGATAGCGAGAAATTAGAACTCAAGTAGGGCTTCAGAAAATTTGGAAGCAACAGTGAATGGACTATAGAGCAGAATGTCGCAGTCCATACATGTAAAGGTTCATATCTCCCCAGGCCCAGGAAGTCATTCAATGGAAATTGTCCAGTCACAGAATTGGCGTAGACAGGGAGTGTGAAAAAATAGTTACTAACATGAGAATGGCACGTATGTATTCTGAACTGAAAACCTGCAAGTTTTAATGCAAAAATGTGTTGTAAAATCATTGAATTCAAATAACATACAACCCTTACTAAAATATTTTCTTTAAACTAATTTTCATATCTTTATACTTAGTAATGAGGCAAGTCAAATGTTTGCATTCGTTATTGTTCTGACTTCAGAAATTAATTGAGTTTGACTAATACAAAGACGTAAATTATTGTTGATATTAAGTGAATTAATTAAAAACCAGCTTAAGTAGATAATTTATTATGTTTAGTGGCATACTCTGACTAAGCATAAAAGGAATTTTACTTGTGGCTTCATGTAATCGACTGCGAAGCTTCTGTCTTAGTGATTCTCCCAAAATAAATCCTATATACACCCCGGGACAGCCCTGGTGTGTTTACTGACTGCATGCCTCCATAGTGCAAAGCTTTAAGTACACAGTTGCTCTTGACTTGATCCCCCTATTGATTCATCTTTGTTATAGGCCCCCACTTACAAAGGGAGTGTTGAGAATAAGTGCTGGCCAATCACAACAATGCGTCAAGAAAATCAGTTCTTTAAAACTACCCTACCAACAATGAATTCACGAAGTATGTGAGGCTCTATACAGCTCACCTAACCCTGCTAAACGTCGGTATTTGCTGGTACCACAGCGTTTAAAAATTCCTAACTTATTTTTCTGAAAAAAAAAAAAAAAAGTGTTAAAAATGATACATGTATCTTCGTAAATTTAAACATGGTGTTACTGAAATTAACGCCACCTTCCGTTGAAGATCGATAGAAAGTAATTTTCGCTAGAAACATAATTCGGTGTTTCTGCTTTTTCTGTTTTTTTTTTTTTTTTTGTGAACAAGGAGCTCACGGCGGAAGTCAGGTTTGCTGGTTTGAAACTCGAGTATCGCAAGGGTGTGTGAGTTATGTGCTATTTTTATGTTTAGTGTGTCGTTTTAGAATGAAACAATAATGGTCCGAACATTAACAAGAAGCAAAAAATTTAATTTAATTTATTTAATTAAGACTAAGTATATCATTGATCAGAGGATGTTACAATACCCAAAATAAAATATATCGTACAAATGTAGTTCAATTTGTACTAGTTATACAATTATGTAAAAGTATATCAAATTCTGGTTTTTGTTTGATTAGAGTGTGGAATAGTTACTAGAAAAATATTTTAAACAATAACGATCGAAAGCGGTTGTTAAATTTAAGCTGAAAACATATTTACGATCAATGGGCTGAAGTGTTTCGTACAGGCCTTTTGAATTCGGAATTAAAGGCCCAGTTTAGTGAAGATATTACAGAGAATAAACTATAAACACTGAACAATTGACGTCTAGAAAAAGTGCGATTGGTCAAATATTTCTGTTATAGCGAATACAGTTGATATTTGGAAACTGCCTCAAGCCTTGAAACCACCTTGTGGAATTCCTTGTAGGGTTATGGCGTAAGAACTGCAGCCAGGAAGCATGTAGTACTTAAAGAAATGACTGAGTAGAGGAATATCGTGTCCACAGGGACGTCGTTCGGTCCCGATTTTGATTATGAACTCAACAGTTGCAATCGTTAAATTTTTGTGTCCACTTTACTTGCTTCAAGCATAATTCTCCCAATATGTGAAAAATGTACTGCGTGCACTGAAAAAAAGGTTTTGTTGAATCAAACAATATTTAGTTTGTGCGACTAAGGATTTGTTTGGCTACACGCATATTATAGAGTTTGGGCCAATATAAAAAAAAATTACAAGTTCAACCATGTTTCGAACCTAGATCACCTGAGCACACGTCTTTCTCCATAGTAATCTCAGCAAATTTGACAACTGATGACACCGGAAAGCTTTAAAATAGATATACTGCAAATGCTGGGCAATGTGTGGAAACAAATATTTCAAGTTCTACAGCTTTACTTGTCAGTTTCTTGTTACATTGCTGTATTAAAGTCTTTATACGATCGCTAAGCATCAATAGATGGACTAACAAACACGGTTACTATGGTAATTGTCACAAAAAATTCAAACAAACTCTCGAGCTGTATTTTCGAACGAAGGCAGTCAAATGAGTGGCCAAACAAATATATACAGTTGATTCAACAAAATATTTAGTTGAAAGTCTAATTTATTTTAGCCCAACACAGAGATTTTGTTTATTCAAACATATATTTGCTGGACGAACAAAGGTAATTTTGTTGCTTTTGAAATTTTATTTTGCTCAACAATATATTTTGTTAGGGCAACTAAATATATATTTGGCCCTTTACAAACAAATATTTTTTTCCGATTTTCTCTCAGTGTGTTCGTCGATGTGAACATCAACTGTTCACAAATGACACGCACAGAAAATACAATACATCAGATTTCCAACAAGGAAAATGCGAAAAACATCAGCCACTGATCCCATGTTGTGAACAGTGCCAGCCATAAATACTCTTCAACTTCAACATGTTTTTGATGTGAACATGGGGACTGAACGCGTTAAGAAAGTGAAATGAAGTTCAGAACGCTTGTGCACAAAGTCATTTGAAAATAACCATATTCTAAGGGCACCGTATTAACTTCAGAAGTACAGTTCTTCAGATTTTCCGTTCCTAGCTGGTCGGGGTCATGTCTGCAGGTATACTTATTGCGCTGGTCGAATTCTCCATTCGACAAGAAACAGTAACAATTGTCTGCAATTATTTCGTGCTATAGAAAGCATTTTAAACCCATTCTGACTAAATGTGCAACATTCCCTGTAGGTAACACGTTTCTCTACTGAACTGTGATTGTATTTATATGGAGGAACCCAAAAACTACAGCTTATTTAGGGCAGTAACAAAGTAAGTGTTGTTTCGGCTGAAAGTACAGCACTCATTGTGAAATTTCTTAATTGCGATACCTGAAACCGTAAATTAAATTAGACCTGAAACAGTTGAAAGACCCTAATTATAAATTTTTTTACCTTCATTCTGTTTGTATTCTTCCACCAGAGGCCAAACTTATAATTCCCTCCAGCAAACGTATTTACTATACTGGTTGTTTGTAAATTATGCCTGCAAACTTCGGATGGCGGTTAAACAAGAAAAAATGACTGGAGAAACGCACATACGACCCATGGTCTAAAGTGAATCTTTAGGGCGGTGCATATATTTTAACAATTTTGCCCGAAGCACTATATTTATTATAACTATTGGAGATGGAACGCTTAGTTTCTGGGCAATGACTAAAGTTAGTGATGGCATGCAGATTTATACTTCTCTTAAATCCCAAGTATCCTACAGCGTCATACTAGAAATGAGGGTAGTAATGGTGATTATTTCAACGAAATAATTTAATGACAGTGACAGATAAGCGTTGTGGTGTTTGGCGAGCTTCGGTCCGTAAGATATTATTCAGACACTTAGTGTTACATCTTAACATATTTCGCCGCCCTCCCGTGGTGCAGTTATTGGTGCGCCACCGATCTGGGGTGCGGGAGGCTCTGGGTTCAAATCCCAGGTAAGGCATGGGTTTTTACATTAAGTTGGGTTATAAGTTAGTCTGTAAGCCGTCCGCTGCTAAGCTTTCAAGCATAAAAACGGAGACGTTAAAAACCCTTTAAAATTACAGTTAACATTTTTCTCCAATATTTGTAATAATTTGATGCTGCAAGTCCAACTTCAAAGATATCTGCCGCTGTTAATATTCGCTTTATACCGTAAGTCGTATATTATGTATCCCCCTTCTTTTTTCGTGATTGACCAAAGCAGCAGAAGTTTGTCGGTTTAATTTAGGTTCTCTATGTAGTATCCTCGCTCCAATCCACTGTTAATGTGTAGAGACCTGCAAAATCTGCGTTATCATTTGGCATCAGGAAAAACTTCACAGTGCTCTATATACTCTAGATGGCTGCTGCTAGATGGCTTCTCCATTGGCTGCTGCATAGATGTGAAGTAACTCCCTTTTTTACTGAACTGCACGTGATTGTACTGAACAGTTGTGAAGTGTTCATTCACTGCACAGGATAACCCAGGGCGTGTCAAATAAATTACGATCCAATGACAACCTCATTGCAAAGATACGTGTGTGTGTTTGAAGTTTAACGTGTCCTCGAATAATAAGGCGAATTGTGTAAGTCTCTAGTAATATATAACTGTTTAGAAGAGCTGACGTTATAAGAGATATGTATTAAGAAACCAGGAGCTGCTTAGGGAGTAGGTACAATACCACGTGCAGGAGAAGAGTACTGATATAGGCTGTTCACGGTAAAATGAGCACTTTAGAAATACCTGCTTAAGATTTACTTATATGCACGTTGTGTATTCTTCCACCTTATGTAAGATTAACATTTACATGGGTCTCATCACTTTATTCATGGCTCAGTAAAGTGAAACTGTGAAATTATTATACAAATAAATACTTAACAAATCTGCTCATATTTACACTTTGATGCATGAAAAAAAAAAAAACAGAAAGCGAAGGAAATAATTTTAGTTATCACAGATGGTTAAGGTATGGAACTATCTTCCATCCATCGTTGCCAACTTTACCGGGCAAATGTCACTAATTGCGCCCATTAAAATATATGCGTTCAGGAGCAGTGACATTCTTCTAAGCTTCATTTCAAAAGTACTCACTTTATCGTGAACAGCCTTACCGGTATGTCTCGAGCAAGGCGCTTGCATATGCAGAAACATGGCAGAGTGCGAGCGCGCGGCACAGCAAAGCAGCGTGCTGCTTTCCGTGTCAAGGCGTTCCTTCCGTCGCTTTAGGAGGGGAGAAGGGCGCTGACAGCCTCCAGAGAGAGCCGCCAGCCCGCCAGGCGTGGTTCGTCGCTTGCTCCAGCGTTCAGTTCACCGCCGCTAGCCGACCTGCGCGCCTCGCCCAGCCACTACTAGCGTTGCCGTTACCTGTGCGCGCGTGCCCGTGGTATGTTGCGTCATCGCCCCCGCTCAACTTCGCGGGCCCACTGGGGTCCCGTCTGCAAGGTGAGTGGCGCTCTTCTCTGTTATTAACCTTCTCCTAACTACCGCCATGCTTAAGGGAGGCCCAGATTTACGTCAAAATCTCCAAGACCCAAGTCCTTAATTATAGTTACTTCCAATACCACATTTCTTTTATTTTAAAGAAAGCATTATTTTGCAGTAATTAATGGATACGTATTTGTCATATGCAGTGAGGTTACTGGTAACCAGGACTATTTTTTAAAGAGGAAATGGAGATCATTGAGGAATAACAACCCAAACACATTTCGAAATTTTGAGGCAACAATGAGGCAGAACTAATTTCCGTCTTCCGCACATGCTCGCGAATCGTCAGCAGAAATGTCAAAATCGTGTGGTCAGACCGCGATGTAAAATTGTTTACGTTTTTATTCCGCCAACAAATAAGTGCTTTCTAAGAAAGTTATTTAAAAAAAAACTTGAACGTTTTAAATCCTAGTTGCACTAATGCTCTGCAATAATAAATTTTCAATGCACGTACTTTTGTAGACCCACTGTGCTAACCGCGAATACGAACCACGCGATTGTTAAAAGTTCTGTTGGAGAAATAAACTGTTCAATGTTGGTACTTTTGACATGTTGATGCGCAGCTGATGTGTGCTTCCTATCAGCATTTCCTCTGTGTAATAATCGAAATGTTGAAAATGAACTTTGTTGTAACATGGTTTCTATAACATTGCCATATTGTTATACATTTTATTCATTATTTTGCAGGTCAGTATTATCCCCTATTGGGCAGGCCTCGTCAGGCCTATTTCTACTCGATCTTACAATGAGTCCATAGCTATCAAATAATGAAGAGTAAATTCAAGTGTCCCCTACTCGATGTGGTAGCAACAATGAAATAGGTGGGGTCACGTTTGTTCTTTGTCAAGTATCTACTACGCCTTTACTTCATTGCAGTCACATTCTGCTCGTTTCTGTTACGAATCTTTTGCCCCTTAACGTGGACCAGTTCTAGCGGTAACTGAATGCGGCTTGCTGTTGTTGCTTGCACTTGGCGTGATGTGTTAGGTTTTCTGCATTAGCGTTTTGGTTGCTGCGAATTGAGTTTGGTGCAATCCTTCTTAACTGTAACACTTTTGCCTGGTGCACAGTTATGATAGCTCCGCCACGTTTAGGATGATGTGCATTTGTCTGGTCTCGGAGCAAAATAAGTGTTTGGTTTCTACTACCTATTATTGTATTACAGCATTTACAAAATCTAATTCTCAGTAATATGGGACACGTAACTAGCTAAAATAAATATGAACACAATTTTCTGCGCCATAAAGCTCCAGAATATGCTATAAGCAATACGCGAGATTGGGTGTGTAGCTGCATATGCTTTCTTGTACACGTAACGTGACGGTCTGGTAGAGCCAAGATTTTTACTACACGTTTCTTGTTTTTAAATAGAGTGGTTAGTAGTAGTCTTCAAAATACAACGTAAACGCATTCATACCTGATCAGTAACCCTCACCTAAATTTAATAGACACCTCAATACTGATACTGACAATCGGTTTTCGCTAGCGAGTATACTTAAAACCTATACTAAAGCATACATTTAGTTACAAAACTCAAAAAGTTTCAACAGCTGCAAATGGTAGATATTTCGATGACCATATGCACTATGTTCTAGAGAGAATTTTTTTCCGAATATTTCCATACCATGGCGTTTTTTCTCAGTAGTGACGTCATAATTCAAGGCCGACTGGTAAACGGGAGAGGTACATTTGTCAGGTGGAGAGTGTTTGCTGTTGATCAGGTTTTTTTTTTGCGGATAGAGCCTTGTGAAGTTGAATTACGTTCAGAGTCTGGCTGGACAGTCCCCAGATAAAATACAATGATCGCTTTGGCAATATGTTGGAGTCAACTCGACTCAACATGTCAGCAAACCGCAAGTCATGTAGGAGTGACATGTCTTATCAGGATCAAATTCTGACGTTATTATAGTGCGTGATAGTACAGTGACATTGTGTCCCTCCTTATACATACAATAACATTCCAGGACATATGTGCCCATAAGGGAAGGACAGAATACAGAAAGACTGACTCAAGCCCTCTACAGCAAAAATATTTTTCTATTTAACATAAGAGTATGTTTTTACCTTAGTCATTTAACATAATTAGGAAACTATTTCTATTTATATGGAAGGATACCATAAGTGAAATGTTTACTTATATTTGATTTTGAGCAGAAACACCTCCCCAAATGATATCAGAAAGTGCATTCAGCTGCACATCCCCTACCACGTTACAATAATCGTGGACTTCCCTGATCTAGAGTAGGAACTACAGACTGAAACTGTGTATAGGGTCATCTATTCACATGAACTTCGATAAAGGCCGCATTCCGCTACTGTCCAGGGGCACTGAAATCACTGAGGATTCCTCAGTAACCGAACAGTCTGCAATAAACAGTAAATATTTGGTTCGTCAGTAAGCTGGTAGGTTCGTAACGCTCAGCAGTGAAATTTATTTTAATTATCTTACAAGGGAAGTAACTAGAAATTTTAGTCTTAAAATTGATTTCGCTGTTGATCTAAAAAGACTGTACGCATGAAAAATTACTAACATTTGTTGCGCTGAAGAAAATAAACTTTCATAAAAAGACAACTTCTGTTAAGATTAATTCTATTCATGTTAGGAAAAAAAAACGAGATTACTTATGGAGAGCTTGGAATAGGAAACCTTTCCGCCGCTAGGTAAGCGCTAGTATTCCAAAGAGCTCAATTAAAATTAAAATTTAGGGTTGCTTCAATAATAAACGGGATATGTTTCACTTGGTTAAGTAGTTATTTTATATTTAATTTATGATTATTGCAGATATTTTGTTTTTAACTCATAAAATAGAAAAAAATCCGGTACACAATATGACACTAACGCTCACTTAGTGGCGAAAAATTTTAGTTGCCAAACTAAAAGCATTGAGCTTCCCAACCTGAGTAGAATAAACCTTGCTTATGTTTTGAAGTTGCTTTTTTCGCGACATTTCCATTAATACTAGCTTGTGCTTAATCATGCTAACCTCAGAATAACTGTGAACATATACAGAGAACACACGATTCGTGTTGCTTACCAATATATCGCTTTACTGGCGCCATACTGCCTTTGAGAGGTCCAGTAATATTCAGAGTTTTCGTATTAAATGAAGCCTCACAAATGGCGCCTCAAAGGCAGTGAGCAGAAACGAGCACCAGTGACCACCAGTGCTCGTGAGCAAGTATCGGAAATATAAAGTTGGCGTCACTGAAATCATCGACGAGCGAAATCCGATAGATTCGGAACGTGGCGAGTGTCACGGGTGATGACGAGGAAGGGTGCATCAGGCCTGGGCAGGGGTGCACAGTAGAGTGGGAGTAGGGGTAGAGTAGGGTTCAGTAGTCACTCTCCTTGTACTGACATTGGACTGCTTTTCTGCCGACGGCACTATCAAAAACAATGTGGGTATGATTGAGGCTAGGACAGTGTTTATGCTAGTAAAGGTGGACTTACAACCACCCGTCACATTCGTCAGTCGCCCGTCCATCAATCATTTTCTGGCCGTCAATCAGTAATATATATATATATATATATATATATATATATATATATATATATATATATATATATATATATAAAACTTTAACTTTCGATAGACTGACGGGTGGGTCACCGTCTTCTGACGACATTCCGTACACGCCAATACACACTTTAAAACAAAATGCAAGGCGGTGGATATATGTTTATTTATCTTGGTGGTAAATACAGGAATTTCAAACTTAAACAGTAATTCTGTATGAATATTTATCACGTGAAAAATTTATTTCCTCAAAAATTTTCTCTCTTTAAAATGTATTTCCAACCAAAATATACCTTCTACAAAAGTAAGATCGCGATGTTAAGTTGTCATGCTGAAATTTTTCCGGACAGAAGGATGGACGGGCGACGGATTGTTGTGAGTCGCTTTCAACTGACGGACGAAAAAACATATGGATGACTGACTGACGACCAGGCCGACTGAAGGGTGAGACGTACGATTGTGACCCCAGCTTAAGTGTTGAGATGGCCCGTCTACCATGAGCTATTTGGCGTGTTCGAGACGAAGAAGCGCGGCAGCTATGATGGCTACGCAGTTGCGCGCATCAAGAGCGTCATCGCCGTCCAGCACAAGATCCTGAACAGGCTTGCAGTATCCTCGACGTGCAGCTTGTATGTACAGAAATTTAAAGTAGTTGCTCTGTAAGCTTGGTGGAAAATCTGTGGCAAGGTTCAGCGTATGGTCCTTGATAATTTCTGTAAGTGTCTGACGGATATACATAGAGATTCTGCGCGTTGAAATAGCTGCTGTATTAACTACGTTGGAGTGCTCCAAAACGGCGCAACTAAAATCCGTGACGTCTTCGAATCACTCAGGCTTCGTCTGAAGTGTGTGTTATTTACGTTGATCACCGTATTGGATCAGCGAGGTAGGTTTGTACACATCCTCTAACAACAGGCTCCTACACAATACACTGAAGTTAGTAGAAGTAATTTATTTATATAAAAGGGGTAGTCTGATGAAACTTCAAATGTAAAAAAAAAACCCGTTGATCATTGTTGACTACCTGACTTTGACCAAAACAACAACAACAAGGCTTGTATTGCTCCAGTCCTCGGCTACAAAGCCATCACTGGAGTTGCGACGTTACACTATGAGCTGTGAACTATACTTCGGAGTCATTGGTATTGGTGAATCCAGTTCAATTTCATATTATTGAACTAATACCCACTTATTTCTTCGTATATTGCGCGTATTTCTGATATTTGAAGGGTCAATCTTGCAGGAATTGTTTCTTCGAATTTCACGCCGTGTTCGTGTGCCTTACCACATATACGAGTGCAGTGCTCATATTTTATTTTTCTGGAGCATTAAGCTATTGTATAAAACACCGGAAACCTTGTATGCTGCCTGGTTCAGAAATTTCTCGCAAATTGAGAAAGGTTAGAATAATAATTAGTTTGCAAGAGTATGGTGTTAAAAAGTTGGAATTTCAACGTGATTCTGATATGCGGACCTTATCCTGCACATTAAAGGGTTTCTTAACACAGGTGCGGTCAACAGTTTGTTGGAAAGTCAACTCGGTCTGTTAGCGTAGCCATTCTTCAGGAGAAGATACTTAACGCCATAACAAGTTGAGCCTCGAAAACCTGTAATTTCGAAGAGCGTTAGCGAAGACCAACACGATAATTGGAAACATGGCATGAGTTGTTACTTTTACCGCTCCTCGAAACCTATCGTTATCTACTCCCACAAGGTTTGTTTCTCCTACCTCACGGCATAGTAGCTAATCTTTCTGTGTTTGCGAAAGCCTTTCAACCGAACGTTCTGAAAACGGTGAAGGAATTGTAACAATGAACTCACCAAACAGAAGAACTTTGCTTTATTTTTTAAGTATCATAATGAAAGAATATTCATGGTGCGAAACCATAAAAAAAACCCGAGGAAGATGCCTCTTAAAAAGGTGACAACACATTAGGGGGAAAAATTATATTTAAAAAAAAAATTACTGTTTGAAGTTCCATGAACATATTTATCTCTCCACAAATTCATTCAACACTTTTATAGTCACTAATAAGTGACTATAAAAATAGTCACTAATAAGTATGTTTCATTGCAGACTCAAACATAACCTTTCGAGAGTGGTAAATGTATACACCGTATTTATCAGCCACATAGCAATGTTGATTTTAAAATGTGTCGGAAAGACAAAAATCGTCTACTAGGAAAAATTTGGAAGGGCCTTAAAAAGTGATCACTTTGCCGTGATTAGCCTATACAAACAGTGTTATTACCACATATATATGAAGAATGATTGACTACTTCGTAATGCACGCCAAGGTATAGAATAACTACTTGAGTGACTGATCATAAATAATAACCAGTGCTGAGAGGATGTGTTGACAAATATACACGTTTATTGAACTATAATTCCTGTTATTCTACTGCCTGGCTAAAATGTATATCAGGACTCTACTACTATAATATTACAGAGAGAGAGAGAGAGAGATAGAGAGAGAGAGAGAGAGAGAGAGAGAGAGAGTGAGAGAGTAAACACTAAAAGAGTTTTGACTGGTACATTTTTGGGTATTTTGACAGGCCCAAGTACAACTTGATTGAATAATTTTCGGTATGGCGTTGCAACACCTAACTTTGGAAGCGACATGAATATTGAGAAGACAAGTGAAACAGTTTATTGTGCAGAGTGAAACCTTCCCTAGGAGCTTAGACGCGAGGACATGCAGGGATAAGCACAGCTTGTGCTGGCACAGTTCCAAAGACGCGGCGGGTCACAGAAGATCGGCCACGGAACGTGAGCGGCCCAGCAATGTATCAGTTTCCTGGTCAGCAAGTCCGCCGCGACTTTCTTTTGTTTCACCGTCTCCGGGCCTGCTGCTGCGTCGCTTTCCCCTCTCGGGATGGTCGCTCGCGGCCCACGGCCTCCACAACAACTCCATTTTCCTTTTCTGTGCATGCACCCAACATTGCAAATACTCTTAAAGTCTGGGCCGTGGTGGCTGAGCGGTTCACCTCCCCACCAAGGTGAACCGGGTTCGATCCCCGGCCTGGTCCACTCCTGCATGTTGGAATCGTGCCCGGATGATGCCTCTGATCGGTGGGTTTTCTCGTGGATCTCTCACATTTCTCTGTCCTTTCATTCAGGCGTTGCTCCATGCTCACGTGAATCACCTTCATCGGCTAGTAAGACCTCAGTGTTAAGAACCACACAAGTCTCTTCCCCACTCACTATTAAAGTCAGGGGAGTTAATGATAAAATCTCAGCCATACGCCCAGTAGGGCGGAAGCGTATGGAAACCGCAAAGGGTGCGGGGGTGAGAAAATGGCCTGTCACAAACTAGGAGCTGTCGAAATGTTCTAATTATTTCCTTTCAGGTTGTTGACAAATTTAGTTTTATTTGGTATTATTTTTAATTTCATAGGAATTACATTTTTTTTACTTGTGGTATATTACTAGTATAGAGTTTGCACATTTATTTTTAATTATGACTCGTATGACTTGCATAAATAGTAAAAGTTTATGTTGTTTAATGTTTAAAAATACAATGCGGGTGAGCTCCAAGGCATTGCGCACAATTTCTCTTATCTGATCTGCGCACAATATTTTGCTGAAAAATGTGAAAACTTGAAAACACAAAACTGAATTGATGTTATATTTCAAATAGCACTGAACAAATGAAAATGTAAAATCTAGTATATAATTTTTTTCGAGTGAACTGAAAAAATACATTAGACTCCGTGATTTTTTTTTCGGCGAACATTTCGTGAATTACGTTTTCAGCTAAAGCCAGTGATCGATATTTTGGTAGTGCTAGTATGGAATGTGTAACAAAATGACTGGAAAAATGGGTATGCTTTATCACTGGATTGTTGATGTTCATAGTTCTGACATTCACGAGAGTTCTTTTTATGTTATATCTTAGAGTACTGAAAAGCGTGATAGGTCTGGCTGTGTCTTCAGTGTATTCTGAGCTATACGATATTGTATTTTTTGCCTGTGCTCAAATTACGCAAATCAATTTTTTTTCCTAAAGTTTCTATTTTTATTCCTGCTGAAATTTCTGATACAAAAGTGTGGGAAAGGCGCAAGGTAATTTAATCTATTTATGGGCTAGAATCTTTGCAGAGTTTTCCGGTACGACGTTGGGTTGATACAAAAGCAAAAGTTCAGACAAATGTACCAAAACTTAAAAAAAGCGAACCTATTCTCCGCATAGTTCAAAGGTCGCAAATAATGCTCAAGCATCGCTGCACTAGTCGTGACCTAGGAACAAATTATTTGCGAAGGTTCATCTGTAGACAACTTGCAGTCGGTCTCGTGAAAGCAGTAGTGGTAACTTGGCGAAATTTCTCTGGGCTCGCGCACACACTCCAACAGGAGATTTCTGAGAAAATCCGCCGACCAGCGGTATCGTTCGGTCATGAAAATTATCATTCTGATAATTGAAATGTATGTGCACAAATCAATGACTAAAAACAATAGCAAAATGATTTGTAATTGTTTATTACAGATAAAAAACAGAGTGACTGGTATAATATTCTTGCTTTATAAATAAGAAGGGAGGATGTTTGAAAAATGTGTTTTTTAAAGCATCCGAAAGGTAAATATGATTAAATTTTAAAAATTTTAAATTGATAGTCAATAACTTTCTTTTTTTTTAAGATTTAACTAAGTTATTTCCTGCCAAATATTTTACTGTGTTATGCATTTTAATTAATATGTATCATATATCGTACTTTTCTTACAATTCTGGTATAAGCTGTCCACAGTAAAGTAAGCATTTTTGAGGACCTAGTTACTTTTTCCTTTCAGCCATTTTTAATCATTTAACCACCTTTTAAATTAAATATTACCATGTAAGTAATAAACACAGTCAGTATATTCCACCGCACTCAAACATTAACATCTAGGGCTAAAAAAATGTGTATATATATTAATTATTGTTCCAAATGAGAGGGCATCCTGTTCATTTACACAGTAACGACATCACGTTAGGAAACTTGTAATCTTTATAAAAACACCCATGTGGGAAAGGAAGTTTAACAAGTGGCAATTTATTGGCCGGCAGTGCTGTTGCTTTTTCAATAGACATTGCTGTTTGCCTTGTCTTTTTCGGATAACTCTTAATGTTCTTCCCTGTATTATCATCTCGCTCAATAAAAAATTCCAAACTACAGCCACAAAGTGTACTTCCCATTCGCTTGGATATTTTTGCACTGCGAATACCAAGGCACCACGTTTTGTGTGCTAATACACATCGGCATTAGCTCCGCATAGTGTTTTTTGTGACAATTGTACTGTAGCCTACTACACAGAAATGTATTTTCCTTTTACGGTGGACTGAGTATACCCGCTACCTCCGAAAAAAAAAAATTAACTGCCCTGGGGACGTACAGGAATTCGCCCTCCTCAATGTTACTCGCCTTGCATCGTGTTCAGACCCTCTGCCTCTGGTACACGTCCCCTCTCAAGGCCAACTGGTCGTCGTGCGGGTAAATAAGTCCAGCAAGAATGTGCTCGAGAACATGCAATATGCTCTGGAGCGTCTGTGGGAAACGGACGTCACTCCGGAATTTTTGTGGCACAAAGAAACATGAATCCACTCAGTCGTAGCTTCTTTGAGTGCCAATGACCAGCATTTATGTGACAGTGAGTAGTTACGGTATTTCTGGCTGTTCAAACACCATTTCGGCGGTGTTTAGTAAACTAGTTTCTCTGCGACTGCCATGGTGTTTGCATTCGATCATACTGAATGTTCGGGAATCCAGTGGTCAAACTCCATAAATAGTTCCTTTGAACCAATAGTAACACAAAAGCTCTACACGCTTATGTCCTGAAACACGTATTTCTATATTATTTGTGTTCAAATTTCTAATGTGCAACGCCTGGAGAACAATGCTATAGCCTGTTCACAGTAAAATGAGTACTTTTGGAAGCCCTGCTTAAGATCTACTTGCATACATGTTGCGTGTTCTTCCGCCTCAATTAAAATTAACATTGCCATGAGCCTCATTATTTTAATCATCCGTTGATCAAGTGAAACTGTGAAATTATTAGAAAAGTTAATTATGTAGAAATCTGCTCATTTTTACACTTCGTTTCATAAGAAAATACAAAAAGCGAGAGAAATAATTAGAGTTATTACAAATGGTTACCTAACACATTTCGTTCGCCGTTTATATATGGAACTACATTCCCCTCCATCGTTTCCAACTTTACTGGACACGTGCCACTCATTGCGCCCGTTAAAATATATGCGGGTACGGGCAGTGACTTTTCTAAGGTTGATTTCAAAAGTGCTCACATTATCGTGAACAGCCTTTATGCGAACATGCGGGTAATACAGGTCGCATGTCAATTTGGTGCTCGACTCTGCGTATGTAATAATCAGAGACGTGAAAAATTCGCTTTATTATTTTAAGACAGAGTAGTCTCCAAACACTTGTGCTTTTATATTGTGTTTTGTCATTGGACTGTAGTTTGTCCTGGCACACCCTGGACGAATTTGCACCAATAGGAAACCACTGACGAGAGGCTTGCCCAATCACTTCCAACCGAGACGAAAGGGAAAATCGTCCCTCACAGCTGCAGGAGCCAATAAACACTCCACAATGACTCGACTGTGCATGGGACGGTGGATTATAGCGCGATGTCAGAAAATAACGCGAATTTTGCAGGTCCCCTAGTTATATTGTAGCGTCGCGTGCCTACAACTTATGCAACTTGTTCTACACGCATGATGACATAGCCTTGCTTTCCAGGCGTTGAACGCAACAACTTCGAATACTATTACATGATATAAAAATACGTTCCCGATGTAAGTGTAAAGGGCTTTTGTGTTGCTATTGGTGCAAAGAAACTACGTCTGAAGCTTGGTCACAGAGTTTTCAAACATTCTGTTTATATTTTTCCAATTCGTCTCACGAAGCGATTAACAATGAAATTATATTTCAAAGCTGAGAGCAGTTTTCTCGGTATCCACATAACTAAAGTCTGTCCACAATAAAGTGAGCACTTTTGAAATCGAACTTAAAAAAAAAAATCACTGCCCCTGCATGTGCATATTTTAACGAGCGCACTCAGGGGCATGCGCTCAGTCAAGTTGGTAACGACGGATGGGAAGTGGTTCCATATCTTAACGTCGAATAAAAAGTGTTAGGTAACCATTTGTGACAAATTGTATTATTTATTTCGCTTTATATTTTTTTAATGTATCGAAATGTTAAAATGAGAAAATTAAAAAAAATGTACTATTTTAATAATTTCACAGTTTCAC
This sequence comes from Dryococelus australis, assembly GCA_029891345.1. NCBI lineage: Eukaryota > Metazoa > Arthropoda > Insecta > Phasmatodea > Phasmatidae > Dryococelus > Dryococelus australis. The sequence goes on from CM056995.1 coordinate 216,572,814, forward strand.
TTGACCAATGCATGGATAAAGTGATGACGCCATGACAGTATTAATTTTACACAAGGCGCAATAATACCCCACGTGCATTCAAGTAGATCCAATGCAGGACTTTTGAAAGTGTTCATATTGCCTTGAATATCCTTATACAAGGAAATACAAAATGTCTTTTCAAAATTGACGGCTGTAGAGGTTTTCTTCTCTTCTTGTAACCCGGTGTTGTTTTTACCCTTACTACTAAAGTAATTTATATTCTTATGGCATGAAGATTTCTTTTATTTACAAAACTCTGCAAATTTCACTTGTGTTATTTCATAGTTACATACGGACGTCATAAATCGATGCGACTCAGCAGTAAAGTATTAACACAGAGTTTTTAAGCATACAGAGGTGAGACAGCAGCTCATTTCTCGAAATCCGAACGCACACACCACAAAAACGGCGTCGCTGGCCATCAACATATCATAAAGTCATTCCCCAATAGCACGTACTTGCCAGCTGGTAATGCAGTTACATGAGAGCTTTTCGTATCTCACAGTATAGTGTATTCGCGGTATATATCTCCTCATCCATGACGTGGTTGTCTGTATCCTAAATATGCCGTGTATCCTAAGTGTCATCACAAAAGGACCTTTTTTTTTATCGAATTTAACACTTATTAACAGACTATCTATAAATGGTAAAATTACATTCATAATCAATATAAATAACGAAAGTGAGAAGATAGGCGTGTTGACAACGCCAAGTAAGAAATTAATCGTATACAGAATATTATTCAAATGAGTGCGCACGAATACGGTGTGTTGTCCCTTTGGCGTAATTTTCCAAACTCGGTTAAGCTTCCTTTTCATGAGGCGGAGGAATATCCTGGAAGTAGAACTCAAGCCGGGCTTCAGAAAAGTTGGAGGCAACACTGAATGGACTAAAGCCGATCAGACGAAGGTCGAATGGGTTCGTCCAAATCAAAAGAACCGCCATGGCAAGTGAGGTAATTAGTAAATAAGGCTTGAAATCTTGGAGCATGTGCTCATCTTAACGAGTGGCGTAGACAGAAATTTCTCGCTGTGGTTGGGAGGAAGGGGTGGGGGGGGGTGTTCATACTCACGTAAGGTAGAAGTGGATGTATACACCAGTTTAAGCGGTGCCGATGCATGTGTCAATTAGGACAAACTAGGAAAACAATCACTTCACGCTATAAAAAGTGCTCCGTAGTTTATAAAAATTACATATATTTATCACAATCAAATAAGGATTTTTAATAACAATCTGACTGATGACAGTCATATGGTCAAAAGGGGCGAGCGGTAAACAACTATACATCCCTCTGCCTACGTCTATGAATCGAGACGAGACATGAGACAAGAGTTGACAAGGGGCCGCGGTGGCTCAGCTGTTAGCCTGCTTGCCTCCCACCATGGCGAACAGGGTTCAATACCCGTCCGAGCCGGACGATACCTCTGGTCGGCGGGTTTTATCGGGGATCTCCCGTTGCCACCCCCCTCCGCTGTCCTATCATTCCGGCACTGCTCCATATTCTACCTCGATCACCATCATCGGCTCTCAAATCTCTTCACCGTCCACAAGAGTTGGCCCAGAAGACAACAACGACTCGCGAGAGGAATTTAATCGCCACGCCTGTCGATCGTTCTTGGGATCGATTAGGACCTCGAGGTGATGGATGAATTTGTACATGTTATGAAGGTCGTTGAGAGCGGCTGAGAATGTGGGCTGAGGTCGCAGCAGCAGGCGCGGCCAGGCCGTCCCAATTCCTCGCTCTCGCAGAACTGCGGGCGCGTTACGCGAGGAGAACTGCGGGTTCCTCGCCAGCGCGTCACAAGCCACAGCCACACCTCTTTACGCCCTTACACAATTAAAACTTCAGCATTTGTCTTTACATTTCCTTTCCTTTGACGAAACCACCAGTATAGTCCATTCACAGATTTCTTCGGTCTTTTTCAATCAAACCTTTGTAAAATCTCCCCATGTATGACGTGTTTAGTTATTTCCTAGATACGCCCGGTATCACAAGCGTGTTATACTCGTGTTCATAAAAGTTACTTTTTTCTGTTAAATTGAAATGTTATTCATATTATATATAAATTATAATGCTTCATTTATAAACAATGTGAATAAAAATCAGGCTGAAAATAGGTATGTTGGAAGCCCCTAGTGAGAAATAGTCCTTATACAAAATACGGTTACACTTTGTAGTGCGTTGTCCCCCTGGTGTAATTCTTCAGGCTTAGCTAAGCTTAGTTTGCACGAGATGGAGGAACGTAGCATGGAAAGTAGAACGTTAGCGCGGCTTCAGAAAAGGCTGAAGTAAATGTAAATAGACTATAAACAATGTTGTCGAGTCAAAGTTCAGACAATTGAAAATCGGTTCTGCGAACTTTGAATAAATGTGCGTCTTCCTATGTAAATAATCATTATATTACCCAGGAATGCATTTTATGTACCTGTTGTTAAAATTGGCCTAAGAATTTATATTTAAAGTTCATTTCTAAACAAGAACCTCACTTGTTCACTTTATTTTAAAATATCAATTCATATATCTCCTCTTCGTATTATATTTGGTTGCATTTATTTAATTTAGACGATATTTGTTGAATGTACTGACATGATAATTGTGCTACGATAAAACATCATTCATTTCACATAACCATTGTGAAATTCTCGGAAAAATGGCTGCTTGTCTCTGACTTTTATGTTTTAACTTTTCGAAATCGTAATGTCAAGAATGTTTGACTTTAACTTTTATGGTTCCATCGTGTCAAGCTCCGTAAGAAACAACACGTCTGTAAGCAAACGAAAAGACAAATCGTAAAGTCAAATGTTAAAATCTCCAATAGTGTAAGGGACTTTGCCCTTCCGCGAGTATGTGAGTCAACTAAGCAACGATAGGAGCAGCACGGTCGAATCGCAGAGAGTAAGTGGAGAGGTCTAAGTAGCTCTTAACGAGATCTTCAGGTCCGATAAGAGTGAAGTGAGGGGAGTATGGAGCAGAGCAGAAATGTAAACCGGGGGTTGTGGGAAATCCCCGAGAAAACTCGTCGACAAGCGGCATCGTCCGGCAGGACTCCCAAATGCGAAAATCCGGGACTACTTCACCTGGAATCGAATCCGGTTCACCTTGGTTACAGGCGAGTGCTTTATCTGTTATTCGAACCGCGGCCCCTCTTTGAAATAGAAAAATTCAGTTTGGTTTCGTTTCCGGTCACTTAATTTGGATTAAATTTAGCGTTCACGTCATCGCTTTAGAGAAAATATTGAACAAGGAGACTGCTGAACACTAACAAATAACGTTACAACAAATTCGGAATCAAAACTTGTTATGTGTCAGATGAGATAAATGTATAATTGATAGACCCACATAATGACAAGAAACTTTCTCCAAAAAATACTGAATATTAATGTCATATATCTTTAAGAATGTGAAATTATTTAAAATTGTTCAGTTGATGTTACATCCGCATGCAATAAATATACCACACTTTTCTGAAAATATTCTATTTTAAACAGCTAAATTACACTAATTAATAATAAAAAATATTCTCCTAGCCTAATAGCTATACGTCCATTATAGTGTTGATTTTACCGTGAACCTAACATATGTCAACGTTTCTGTAACTACATGTCTAGGCTCAAGTTATTTCGCATTCTACTAACATGTAGGCATAATTCGAACAAAGTTGTTATAGGACTTTACAACGGGAATAGGGCCACACATACATATTTGCAACATCCGTAACGAATTATAAAACATATTTATAAATGAGGTAATAGACAATGCATATATCTCGTTTGTGATGAAGTGATCATTTGTAAGTAAACTGCAACTTCGTACACAGGCGAGCCGAAGTTGCTCAACAAGGCTGATTTATGTGTGTGTGGCAATCTTATATTAAATACAAGAAAGGGAAAGTTTAGGTGTGTATTGGCTGAGTTACCACTTTATTCTGTGAGTGAGTTGGTTGGCGATGATTGACGAACGGCGTCCCAGCAAATTTCCTCCAAGTGACGTCATTTTGGTGACGTGTGCGGTTGGGTTTCACATTATACGTGGCTGTTCCGCCTTTATATAATTACCTACTGCAACTATAATTTTTAATCACTTTGATACAACTTATATATAAGAATACTGGTTACAAAGTCTCGGATCAAACTGAAGATCGTGTTTGAACCAAGATCTTAGGATCTCGGTTCAAGGTTGTTGATGGTGCAAACGGGCATAACAGGATTAGCCCACAGGTGCATAATTTCATGGCGATACTAGATACTACGTAGTTTTCCGTAATATTAGTAACGTATGGTTATATGTGCCAAAGGTCGAGGTGACTACACCCTCTTGTAGCTTCCAGGCAGTTCGATGAAATGGCCTCCGTAATTATAGGATGTGAAATAAAATGAAAGACTAAGTGAAATACATGGCGCAGAGACGATTACCTTTACATCATAAATTTAATTTGCGTAATGCTCGACTCAGGCTTACCAAAATTTTTAGTTGGGTCAAGACCAGTGGCGTGTGGCGAAGTGTTGCAAGGTAAGCTGGTGGTTCCTCAGTGCTGTACACACTCGGCATACACAGCAGGAGCCAGTAAGCACAGTGGGGCCGGGAGAAACTGAATGTATTGCGGCCACTCACGAGAGAGCGGCGAGGCGCCTATTACACACGTGCTGTGACGTCAACTGCGCTACTACGTTTAACTCATTGAGGTATGCATATATTTATTGGCACTTAAGACAAATTAGAAGTGAGTTACCTATATATACTACTGCAAGAACACCGGTTCTGTTGGTGTCTGTGTTATAACTCACCATCGTCTTATTGGTCCATACCACACCGCACCCCATCCTGTACTTTATAGTATTTATTATTGGCTGGTCATCTACCAATGGTGAGCCGAGGTGCCATTGACTTAATCAAATGTCCTTTATCGTTCAATAGCTTTCACAGTTAATCATGTCCCTTTGACTGGCTATACAAAAAGAATTTCTATCATTAGGAATACCATCGTTACTATGCTGAAATGTTCTTGTGAGGTCATGTTAAACACTAGCCGAACAAAAGCTGCACATCAATGTGAGTTTTGTTCTGAACAACAAAGAATTTTCAAATTAGCTTTGCTCGAGCTACACTCGAGCATAGTCTACACAGTTTGAGTGGCTGCGATGTGTAAATTAGCGAACGATTATGTGTATAACACAGAGCAAAACACAGTTTACCTGGTAACAGTTCACCATACGCCACTGGTCAGAAGGCTAGAGGTAACTATATAGGCTGTTCACGGTCAAATTAGCAATTTTGAAAGTCCTGCTGAAGCTATACTTCTATACACGTTGTGTGTTCTGTCGCCTTATATATAATTAACATTGATATGGTTCTCATCACCTTATTCATGCTTAGGTCAAATTGAATTTTAAAATTATTCGAAAAGGATATATTCTACAAATATGCTCATTTTTATACTTTGATGCATTAAATAAAACAGAAAGAGAGAATTAATTTTGGTTATGACAAATGGTTACCTAATAATTTTTATTCGAAGTTAATATACGGGACTACTTTGGCCTCCATCTTCAACAACTTTAGTGGGCGCATGTCACTCAGTGAGCCTATTAAAATATAGCTATGAAGGTAAGGGCAGTGACTATTTTATAAGGTTGATTTAAAAAGTGCTCTATTTATCGTGAACATTCTTTAGCAGTGGTTCTCACTGTAACGCACAGAGAGAGTAACTATACAGAGGTGAATGATCCGCTTATCCCGTGAACTCCAGCCGCACGAGCTAGGAAAACGGCCTCTCGCTGGCCTTCAACTTATTGGAGCGGCGTTCGCCAAACGGCACCTGGTAACCCACTTGGCTGCCGCTAGCCCAACCAATAGGAAACCGTCCGCAGCACGCACTAGTGAATCAGAAATAAGGGGCCACTTTCCAAATACTCGCGCAGCCAATTAGAGAATGGGGACGCTCGTTTCAAAACAAACACTCTGCAATTCTGCCACTGTATACTTTTATATTATTTTATACAGTCTGTTCACGATAAAGTGAGGATTTTAGACATGAACCTTTGAGAAAAGTCACTGCTCCTGCATGCATACATTTTAATGGGCGCACTGAGGTACCTTCATCCACTAAAGTTAATAATGATGGATGGGAAGTAGTTCCGTATCTTAACGTCAAATAAAAATAGTATTAGGTTACCATTTGTGATAATTTAAAATTATTTCTTTAGCTTTCTGTTTTTTCACTGCATTGAAGTGTAAAAATGAGCAGATTTGTAAAGTATTTACTATCTTAATAATTCCACAGTTTCTTTTAACTGACGGATGAATAAAGTGATGAGGCCCACAGCAATGTTAATTTTACATAAGGTGGAGGAATATGCAACGTGTATTCAAAAGCGCTCATTTAACCGTAAACAGCCTATAGTAGCGTGTAGTACAATACAAAAGTTCTTGTTTTCTTAGGTACAGTAACTTTTGTATTGTATTTGTAGGCGAAGCGATTGTGTGTCTGCTACCGCTACCCGAACGAGATACCACATAAACAAAACGCTCCCATAATAAGTGTATTAACGGCGGGAAAGGAAGGAAAATTATTTCCATGCATGAGTTTATTTACTTTTGTCTGATTCACGTTAGGAAAATTCTGTCGTGGTCAGGAAAATTTATATTCCTTTTGGGATACATTTAGTTCCTTACTTAATTTTCACAATACAATTATTTACTTGCAGTTAGTTGAATTTCTCAAACTCGTTTCTTCACATATATTTATTTCGTGAATAGTTGATTTATTTAAACAACTTATTTGTACTGTAATAAAACATTTCTTCATAAGTAGTTCGTTCCTCGAATTTCAATTTCTTGTTCCAGTCATTTTTAGCATGGTTAATTAACTTTGATATATACAGAACTCAAATAAAAATAACTTTTCATACAAAAAATTTATTTTTTTCTGAGACACCTTATTATCGTATTAAAACCTGGTTTGCTAAAGGTATACTGTCAACACGTTGAGGTCTGCATACATTTGCTGGCACTTAAGACAAATTAGAAGTGAATCACCTATATACACTTCTGCAAGAACACCGGTTCTGTTGGTATCTGTGTTAGAACTCATCATAGTCCTATTGGCCCATGCCACACCGGACTCCACCTACTCAGTACTTTATAGCGTTAATTATTGGCCGGTCATCAACCAATGGCGAGTCGGGCTGATATTGATCCAATAAAATGTCCTTAATCGTACAAAAGGATCTGCAATAAATAATGTCCATTTGAGTGGCTATAAAATAAAGAAATTCTACTGTTAGCAATATATTTTTACTGTGCTGTCGTGTTCTTGTGAGGTCATGCTAAACACTGGCCAAATAAAAACTGCACATCCATAAGAGTTTTTTTTCTGATGAACAAAGAAATTTTCAAATTAGCTTTGCTCGAACTACACTGGAGCATAGTATATAAAGTCTTAAAGATAAATTTTATTCTTTATAGTTACATCGTAGCTTATGACTATTTTATATTAACATGTTCCAATGCATTCTTTCATGAAATATCATATAATATGGCTTATAAAAAACTTGAATATTTACAAAGAAATGTAGATTCAGTTACCTTGTGGAGGTTATAATACTACTACTCATAAAGTCTTGAGCCCACGAGGAAGTTTCCACGTCTCTATAAAAAGTTTATTTTCCACCACGTTGGTGACTGAATAGAAGTAATTAAAGTCTGTTGTACTTTTCAAGGAGCAGACACTAACAATTTAATAAAATGACAAGAAAACTGCTTAGTTTCATTTTAAAGAACCGCTGCTGGCAAATACCTCTAATATGGCTTGAAGCCACTTGGTGAGAAAGGCTTCTCCGATTAAAGTCACCCGGATCGATCTTCGATGCGCTTCAGGTATGTTGCCGCTTGACCAAGCAAGCTCAGCGAATCAGGAAAGTATGAACAAAGTAAACAGGACTGCAGGTGGTAAAAGTTCGACAATCGAGACTCCGTCTGGTCGAAAAGTCGATAGCTTTGAAGGTTGGCTCAATGGATCGCGAGTAAATATCTCAAATAATATATAACACTCGTTAAAGATAACCCAGGAACCTTTGTTTTCGACGTAGGAGTATCCAAATGACAGTGGAGATCGCGATTTGGGCCCGCACGTTTGTAGAAGTATGTTCTCTCACGATGTGTTTGTGGGTCGTAGTTCCTGTCCAGAAGACTGTTTGTTCTTATCATCTATTAAAGCGTGTAGTCGTCTTAAGTCCTATATGCCAAGTAATGTTCTGGGACCTCTAAGCTGATAATGAGTCTATTTTGTCATTCATCAACGAGAATGTTAATAAAAATCGATCAATAAATAATTTTTTTAAGTTTTATCAGTACTTTCTGCAAACTTGTCGTTTAGACAAAATACCATAGGTCTAATCCTACGTAAAAAATACAATATAATATTTTATCATTTTAAAAATGTTTTCATAAGTATATATCATAGTTGACTCTGTGAAATTGCCGTATAAATTCATAAACTATTCATATATATTTTCTCTTTTATAATTATAACAATGTTAAGATATGTAGATTATCAAAGTTAACAAAATATCGTGAGACGCTTTACAAACTGCCGAACACGCACATGTGTTACTATGGTATCTTCTATCCCTCAAATAGACTTCGTTTAAATTGCATTTAAGCTGACATCCCCCCCCCCCTCCTCGTCAAAAAACACCTTTTCCCCGGCAACCTTGCCAGTACATCTTCCAGCTCTCTGTGTAAGTATGTGGCAGGTTTCAGTTTCCGTCGCGGTTTGAAATGTGTTACACATTGTCATAAGCCGCTAGATTTACTCGAGCTATTCGTCTGTCCTAGCCTCTGGATAACGTCACATTTCCGTTTAGGCTTTGCAGAAAGTTCCTACCATTAGCCTCTCTACCTCCACCATAGCTACTTGTCGTCTTGCCTGCAGCTATAGGTTTTCCATAGTTACTTGAACAAGTTTTAATTACTTAAAAACTTCATTTTTTTAACTTATCGAATAATAGTTAACCTCATTTGAATTTAACGTCTCGTATATAATCACTACAATCAATGCTGTGTTGGTCCAGTGACAATGTAACATTGTTGGATATGAAACTACGTCCTTTTAAAGCAGAACTAAATTTTAGTGATTACTAGCTTAAAAATTGCACTTTACATAAGATACTCACTAATTTAATAATTTTACTAATTCGCTGTGAATAATACTGCAAGTAATTCGCCCATTTTTAAACCTCCTTTCTCGAAGGTTAGTAATTTCTTAATTGTGCACATAAAGGCTATTTACTGACACTCCTCCAGAGATACACTTAGCCACTGACTATATTTGTGAACAGGTTTCGCAACCCCTTGTATGCCGAAGGCTTTCGTTTCTGTTTAGAACCTAATTTTCAGAATAAATGCATTGTATTTCACTATTCAAGACAAAATTCTTCCAGTTTACATGTCTTCCCTAACATCCGTTCTTCACAAAGACTGAGAAAAACTGTATTAACCTCCCAAATGCTCAGTCTATGAAATAAATAAAGGATTTTTCCGATGGCCAGTAAAGTAAGAATTAAGGATCGTGTATTTATCTTCTAAGAAGGTTTTATATTCTAAAAAATTGCTAAACTAGGCTGAGTTAATGTACGTACAACGCCCGTACATATCCAGTCAAATGAATAGTTACACATAGTACATTTAACTCAGTGGCAAATCAGTGGAATGTAGGAAAATTAACCCTGTCAGTCACTGTAGACATTTTATACATGAAGGATATTTACGGTCAATACTCTGCACTGTAAAAAAATGTTTCTACTTTTACAATAAAAATCCTTGTAATCCCAGTTGCCAATCAAATCCTTTGTAGAACTACAAAGAGTTTTCTTGTAAAATCTGCAAATCTAAATTTTCTGTAACATTCCAAATGACAGCCTTGTATTACAACTTACATTATTGAAAAGTGTATGTAATAATAAAATTATTTTTCTTCTAGGAAACAAATATGATTAATGAAAAACAGAGAATAACAAAAAACATTTCAAAATATAATTTACGAAAAAAATACACTTTTACCTCGGCTATTAGAACCCACACCTCATGAATAACTAGCAGGCACACTTACACACAACACCAAGTTGTCTTAGGAACTTTAAACTTATTTGTATAGTAACTATAGCTGAAAGCACCTATAAAATATTAATAAAGATATTTGGTTAAGAATAATAGGTAAATTTATTTAATTTTAAGTGTTCTGTTGTTGAGTAAAGAGATTTGGACGGGTCTTAACGAGTCTTTCAGAGCCGATATGAGTTATGTGTAGCTAAGCAACATTAACAGTTAAGGTACAATATTCTCACATTTTATTGAAAATGTATTTCTATTATGATTATTTGAGTTGATTAAAATTTTTTTCGTTATTAAAACTTGCAATGCATTTATTTTTTTCACGCAACTACACTTTACGTCACCAATAGTTTTTGCGGAGAGAGCTATATACGGTTTTAGGTTGTTGAGTGTCCACCATGTTGCTGATGCTCATGGGTACGGGTCACTATAGTACAAACATTTTTTGATATCTATTGCAAACACGGCCCTTGTAGATTTATAAACGAGTAGTGTTACAAGGGAAATATTTGTACTTTTACAAGCATTTGTAAAACTACAAATAATTTGTCAGTAATAAATTACAACTTTTATACAGTGTACATAGCGAGAAATCGGCACCCAGGGCTTTGAGAGGGTACTCGGCGAACAATCTGATTTGTGGAAGTTACCATACCTCGCATTTATATATATCTGATGTAGCGTCTTTGAAGACGTTGCCCACTGGCTGCAAAAATATGTACACACGAGAGACAATTACAGTGCACATCGAAATGTTACACCATTTCAACACTTCGGTTAACAAATTAATGCGTCACCGAAGGAGTTAAACTTAAGACAGGGACGTCACCTTTGAAAACGATTTAGACTTCACAGATTATTCAAACCCGTAACATATTATACCGTGTAGTAGACTCGTCACGTCTTACATATTGCAGAATAGTGATTTCTCCACACATTGTCGGTGCTGTGCTACTCCATGAGGTAGCACCAATAGACACATCGCCTTTCCCTGGCCGATGCTATTAGTTGATGGTGACAAACTAACTAGTTTATAATTGGTTGCTCCTTGTGTCGCGTGTGTCAGGGAATATCAAAATCAATGCATTACGATCCACCTTGCACAAAGCAGTGACCGTCCGAAGTTACTCGATGATCGTGACCTGCAGAGGTTTGGTATAATTGTCCGTGCTAACAGAGCAGGAACACTTGCTCTCATCAGAGCCACATTCATTGCAGGAGGTGTCAGACTTATATATAGAAGATCTGTGCAACTTGCATTAGCATCCATGGGATGTGGAAGCAGAAGACTCACCGGACTGCCCCTGCTAACAGCATGACACCAGGCACAACGCCTGTGCTCGTGAGGTTGCTAATTGGACCCTGGATTACTGGAAACATGTGGCCTGATCCGATGAGTCACGCTACAGGTTGTTTCAGGCTGATGGCAGGGTTAGGGTATGGCGCAAACCAAATGAGGCCATATGGATACCAATTGTCAACAAGGCATCGTGCAGGTTGGTGGTGATTTCCATAATGATGTGGGGTGTGTTTACATTGCATGGGTTCGGTCCACTTGTCCATGTACCACAAAACTCAATGGCAACCGCTAAAAAACTATCCTTGGTGACCATTTGCAGACATTCATGGATTTCAGTTTTCCTGACAACGGTGGGATGTTTCAACAGGATAATGCGCCGTCTCATCTGACTGCGGATGTCTAGGACTGGTTCGAAGAGCATTCTGGAGAGTTCCAGAGAATGGGGTGGCCAGCACGTTCCCCCGATAATAACCCGATCGAGCATTTATTGGACGTGGTGGAGAGAGCCATTCGCAATATCATACACCTATAAATACCAGGAAAATTTGGGCAACTATTCAGACAGCATGGCTTGACATCTCTTAAGAGGTCCTCTTTCTACTTCTTGAGTACATGCCACGTCGAGTTACTACACTTCTTAGGGATAGAGGGGGTCCTACACGTTATTAGATGGGTTTCCCACGACATTTTTAACGTAAGTGTACACTAGTCTTGGGGTCATGTTAGGTTGAGATAGTATCTAGAAAGAATGATGAGAGTAAATGCACATGCGCGGTAGCGATGGCCGTTTCCGTACGCATCGAAGAACCTAGGGCTCGGCTATTACAGATTCCCTAATCAGTGAATATAAAACATCTGAATTCTCAGTGACTAAAGTGCACTTCCTACGAAGCCCTGAAACCACGGGTTTAAAATAAGGAATCAGCGTTACATAAATTCTTTCTCAGTGAATCGATTTTTAAGATAACTGTTTCAAACAAAAGTAATTATATACCACCACTTTAACCCGTTCCGTCACCTGGTCCACAATTGTGGACAAGTTTGCAAATGCATGAAAGCTATGACCGGAACTGTACGCAGCAAGACACCAATGTCCAGTTTTGCTTGTGGCTAATATTATTTGTGGACTTTTTTCTAAGCCTCTTTGACTTGAATGATTAATGTCAATATCATGTAACAAGCAGTGTTTTGTTAATTGGCTGAAAAAAAAATTGTGGAACACAATAGTACAGTCATACAAAAAATTACGTGATTGCTACACTTCAACCCGTACATTAATGTGTGACCTAACGGGTTAAAAAATTCTAGCAAATGTTATGTTTAATATTTTTTTTTAATTGATAGAAAAATTTACATTTCAGAGAAAAAATATATAACTGGCGTTTTTTAATTTTTAATTTGTTTATATTTCTTAACGCGTCAGTTTTCTCTGGTAAAGTTGGGTTAAATATTTTTTGTTTGAAACAGTTAACTTTAAAATTTGACACATTGAAAAGCAATCCCTTTAACACCGAATCCACACTTGAGTTCCGTGGCTGCAGGCTTATTCCCACCTAGGCGAACCAGGATTCGATTCTCGGCCGGGTACACTCACGGATATTCTCATGCGAGAATCGTGTCGGACGATACCGCTGTTCGGCGGTGTTTTCTCAGGGATCACTCGTTTCCCTCGTCCTTGCATTCCGGCGCTGCTCCATACTCGCATCGCTTCACCCACATCGGCTCTCAAGACGTCGGTGTTAAGAGCAGCCGAAATCTCTCCGCCCCACTTAAGCGTCGCTAATAGAAGCTCGGAACATTCAGTCGTCGTAATGGAGAGTGGTGAGTGCGTGGTCCGGTGAAAGGCAGCAAGCTTCCACGTGTGTTCTGTCAACACCTCTGTGCCACGTGCTTACTGATACGGACAGAAGTGAAAGCCATGCGTAGAGTGATTCATCACACTCTAGCGAAGGCAGCTCACGTAACATTAAGACGCATTATGCGTAGCACTCGGCGGCCAGATATCATTACAGCTATTCTCCTTGCCGCCTAAATTATACTTTCCAGTAACCCTTTCTGAACTCGAATTACGCTCTAAATCAGAGACTAAAGATGAGGTAGACCTATCTCGCTGGCTGCGCACAACCAATCTCCGTGTCCTAACACTGAATTGCTTTTCTGCCTATACGTCTAGCAAAAATGGAGTGGATTGGGTTTGAGGTTAGAACACTGTTTAGTAAACAAATGCTTTTCAGATATTTTTATACTTCCTCTAATCAATTTGTAATGTTTTTTTGATTATATTCAAACCGGTAAAAGTATTTTATTAAGATAATAGTTCTTGTAATTTAAAAATTAAGATGTAAACAAACACGTTCATCACTATTGACCATGAGACTTTGACAGCTGTGTAGGATTGGGGTAGGTCAATGTTTGGTACATGCGCAGAAGACGAATAAGCGGTCTACCTCATATTTAGTCTATAATCTAAATCCGAACCAGTGACAATCTGTCAGTGAAATACCAGTCACCGGAAGTCAGTTAAGAAGCTGTTAGATAATGCAGGCACGTGTATACGCGCGGTATTTACGGTCCTGTCTGAAGTGGAGATATTTGGACAAGGTCTTGAGAGCCAATGAGAGTGGAACAAGGTGATAATGAGAAAGTTGAAATGGAGGGCGAGGGGGGAGATCCCCGAGAAAACCCAGCACGATACCCACATGCGAAAATCCGGGGGGAGGGGCAACCCCACAAGGACTCGAACCCGGTTCGCCCAGGTGGGAAGCGATTAGTCTAACCACTACACCAACGTTGCCACTCATGTCTAAAGACGCGAATTAAGAAATGTTTTACTTTTTACTCATTAAATCGTTATTTACCTCAAGGATTCGATAAGCTTACACGATTAATTACAATAAAAGACTTTTTTCCGTCAATATTAACAAAACTAGCGATCCGCCCCGGTTTAGCCTGGTTACAACTAAGTTTTTTTCTGCCTGCCGCACCTCGTACTGTCAATTTTAAGTTTGGTTTTATTGCGTAATTTAAATCGTAAATACGCTTATTACTACTTATCTATCAAAGATAGATACATGCTACCGGTGACTTTTTTTATTGGAACATTTAATTTTGCACAATTCTTTTGTACATGATTTTGTTATATCTGTAAAGGATTAGACAGCGTATTCCATGAGAGCACGCTGGTGGCAAACTTTTTCTCCGACTTGATTCACTAATACCGTTAATGCTCAGCTCTTATAACTGGTAGGGCAGTTTTTAATACACACGAACCTTCCTCGATAAATGTAGATCATAAAAGTAAAAACCGCATATAAATCCGTTTAGTCGTTCTCGAGATTAGCGTAGTCATACAGACAGGCGCGTGCTAGGGACTTCCTCTTATACTATGTATTGATACATTTAAATTTTAGCTCGTAAAAAGTTGTGGCGGTGATTCGGATCGAACCTTCCTGCAAAATATGCAGTACACAAATCATTCGCTATGCAAGCACACTATTCATTGCCCTGAATCAACATGTGATTAAAGATCGAACTTGAACTCTAGTAAAGTCATGCACTAGCGAAGAACAGCAACCTCTTTATTACGTTAAAATATTTCTTGCGTCAGAAATATATTCATATTTTTCGTTGAAACTTCTTTCTTAATTTAAGAGATAATATTATTCACATATAACCATCTCCATTGCTTCGTAATTTAATTCCTTGTGTTTCCGTTTCTGAGATCGTAGCTATTCACGGATACCTGCCGCATTACAACGCCACAAAAATAACATGTAAATCAGTGAAATTCAGCCAACCTATTCCAAGTGAAGCAGCCATTTCCACTGGATTTCTCTTAAGTGGCTTCATTTTCACGTATTCAGGTTTATAGGGCGAGACATTTTCTTTCAAATATTTTGATATCAGTCTGTATAAAAACATTTTTGCTTTGAATAAAAGTATTACTTAACTTCTGTGATGGTCTGAGCAGCATTACGTACCTCTGTATAGACCGCGCGCTTCGTCTCTATCCCACGCCGACTAGCGATAACACTGTTTTCCGAATCTACCAGTTACACTTCCTAAGTTGATATCAATGAACTAGTGAACTTCTGATAAGCCGGTATCTGCGAAAAAAAAAATTCAGATATCTCATGCGGCTCATGTTAACTGCATACCACATTAAAATGCAGAATAATTTATTATTCTATCATAATTCATTCACATTATTTTATATAAGCTTGTGTCGAGACAAAGGCACCCCATGTGGAGGTGAGATTGTACCACTTTTAGGAAATACATTTTTTAAGGTTAGGAAATGTAATTTTGAAAAAGGACGTAAAATTGTTCGTTGGAATCTCTTCAATTCAATAAAAGTATTGGAAAAATAAAAGCTTATAACTGTTGGCTAGTTTACGCAGTTTTGAAGACAAAATGAGCACAAGTATCAAAATTAGTTTATAAACCAACCATTTGCAACTATTTTCAGCGCCGTTCAAGCATAACGGCTTCTGAAAGCAACTCAAAACTTTCTTATGCTGATTGGTATAGGAAGTGGCACGACCTGTCTTCTATGATAGTGACGAAAATAGTGGATATTACGATTGTAATTATTTTCTTAGCAAGATAATTCACCTCCCCCTTCCCCTCTGCGTAGGCCCGTGATATTAATAAATGAGGACTGTGCTTGTAACAGGCCCTATGACTCTTAGGTTTATAGTGGGAAGTTGTGCTCCTTCGAGGGTCGCACATGTGTATATTATGCATAGAGACCTGAAGAATTCGCATATTCATTTTGGGACAAGTTATACTTAAAACACGTCTGCATCACTTTTGCAATTGGCCAACTACCTATTTGATACATATTTAAGTAACACTGAGCCAATTACTAATAAGCAGTAAAATGTTGTCCCAATTGTGGTCTTTCACCATGGAATGAAGCATCTAATAAGCAGTTGGCATCTGCGTGCTTATACGAAGGACTACTGAGTCTGGCCTATAGGTCACTAAACTCGCGAATTTTTTCTGTCTCTAATTATGCATTTAAACAGAAATTAAAGTATCTTGCAGTTCATCAGTTTTTTTTTCTTAAAATTAACAATAACCTGGAAAATGATAACGTGAAAGTGTGTGATCGAATCCGTGACATTTTGTTTGGTCTTAAGAAGATTCTATTCAGCCGATGCATCATTAAGAGACCATTACCCGAGGAAGTATAACTGGTATCCTGTATTCAGAGGTGTAATGAGTGTTTTCCTTCGTGATATACTTGTTCCCGCATGCTAAACAATAAAATCAAGTGTCTAATGCCAGCCTTCGAAGACTAAATAACAAAATGAATACTTTAGTTAATGCCACCGTGTTCTTCCACTTCTCTGGCGATGTCTGACGATTGAAAACTCTCGCCATATCTCACAGCTGCTCCGCGAGATGAAACTCAGGGACGGTTGACAATTAAGTATTTATTTTTAAAGTGCCGTTGATGAGTTTGTGCCGTAACGACTTCCGCGTCACACCTTAATAACTGTTTTGTTGGCTGCGATGTCCTCATAAGACGCTCGTGCCTCGAGTTACGCAGCGAAGATATTCTGTCGCAAAAAAAGTCGGGAACGCAACGCGATAATCGAGAACGTGCTTTTTAATTACCATTATTACGGAAGGAAATTTTCCCGCCTGTTACGCCAACTATCGCTTTTCACTGGAGACCGTTGCGGTGTTGTGGTCAAGGCAATCGTGTCAGTTTCCGACGGTATCGAACCCGGATTTTCGTATGTGGGGGACGTAGGTGGTGAATTTTCTCTCGTTGCTCCTGTTTTCACACCTGTAGCCAGAAATAACTCAGATGTTTAGCGTTGCACGAGTCTATATTACACTCATTGCTATTCACAATGGTCAAGCATGTCTAGTGCGGTAGGTATATGCTATTCACGGTAAAGTGAACACTTTTTAAGGGTCCTATGTACCTGCGCGTTCAAGGTCAAGAAGTGAGGGAGCGATACGGGCGACACTAACACGCACGCCTAGCGCCTCGTCGCTCCTACGCGCATGGCGTGCAGTGTTTCCGTCCTAACGCTTTACTGTGTAAACTAGATCTGTAACTGTGGGATTTTATTACGCGCGATGAAAGAACATAGATCAAATTCCCTGCTTATAATCGCACTTTACCCTTACCACTTAAAGAAACTTCATACGCAAACTTTAAAAATGCGATATTTGACCACTTTCACGATTTTTTCTCCATTAATACACTTAACATGATAAAAGTAAGAAGATAGCGATGTAGACAATAGTTTTTTATCCTTTCTGGAAAAACTTCTTATTTTCAGAACATTTATTTACCGAGACACGCGTTTAGGCGCAAATAACGATTTCACAGAAAACGTTTCAGTACATAGAACCCTTAATGCCCACCCAACAGACATTAACCTCTAATAAATACATTTTATTACAACCTCGGACGTTAACTTTTGAGAGAGTTGAATATATACACTGTATTTATTAGTCATATGGTAACGTTTATATTAAAAAGTGGCGGAAAGATAGAAATTGGCTGCAAATAAAAATTTTGCAGGGCCTTAAAATGTGCTCACTTTACCGTGAATAGCCTACATCGTGCCAAGCTCTCATTCAGGAGGTCGTGTGTAAGAACGAGATAGACTGCACTGGGGTTGTTATTCTTGCCTCGAGTTGTTTTTCACCCCAAGACCATGCTAATTCAAGAACACGGATCTCTACTGATATACATCTATAAAAATATATATTATGGCATCGTGTGTTTTATGAGAATAGCTGTATGTTGGCATCACAATATTATCTTTTATATTTGTTTTAAAAGCAAGTAATAGTTTTTCAGCTGTCTCAGGAAATATTACTATTTTGAGTAATTTATGCTACTGTAATAATTTATGATAGCCTAATTTACAGCGTATTTCATGACTTATATTTTGAAACAATTAAATACAAGTATCTTGCAGAATAAATCATGTTTCTCTTGTTCATGTCCACTGCCAGAAAAAATAATCTTTCAGGTCTCCTTTGGTTTGTTGTCCTTGTTTCGTGAATGGCGTGCTGGTGTTAAGCCCCTTTGCGTAGTCCTTAGTGAAGGGCGTAGCATAGTATATGTTTGTTTTCGTTTCGACTATTAACACTTTAATCGCCTGTGGTTTGTTATTCAGTCTGTTCTTCTATCCAAGTCTCTGCGGCGTAACCATTGTAACTGCTCTGTCTGCAACCTGCAAGACTACTCACAGGTGCTAACAATTATGATGTTTGAGCACCTGTAGGCACTGCTTATCAGCTTCTACGACAACGATATTCACTATTTCTTCTTCATCGAACTTGGATTGCTCGATTTTAACTGAACATTTTCGAAAGTCGTGTTTAATTTCTTCTTTCTACATATCGTGCATCTTTTACTTGACATGTGATAATTAACATTTCACTGGACCTCGCACTTCAATATACGCATATATATATACACATAACTGTAAAACAATTGAAACACATCAAAATTCTGCGATTTAACAGAGTTTTACACTCAAGTATACACAATACACAGTGAAACCAATTTCAATACGAACAAACACGTTTAAAAAAAAACGTTATGACAAAGTGTTTTTTTTTTTGCTTACAATGCTCAAGTACGTATTACTGCTTACAGAATGTGCTTAATTAAATATAACTATACATACATGGCGGCTATTACTATTTCTGTACAACAAGGATAACAGAGGACTATACTTTCTTATTCTGTACACTTACACAGCGTGAACGAAACAGTTCAAAAGGTTAAATGTTAGTTACAGCCATTTCTCTCAGTTTTAATTCGTGTCAGAATTATAATATAAAATTGTTTTAGTATCACTCTATGATTCAAATTCTCTATTATGCGTACGTGCATTTATGCTCAATTAATTAATTATCTCACATTTGCACAGTACATAGCTACATATGCACTTACATACGTATAACATATATTAAAAGCATCTAATTTGACTTGCTTCATTTCGAAGTTTGTTAAGAACATCCGTTAAATGTTTTCACAGTAATCTCGTATAAAGTAAAATTTTATAAAACATATCAACTTGCCCGAAAAATTTGTTGTCAATCATTTCAAATTTTAATGTTAATATTTTGGACACTAATTTTGTTACTGCTCAAAATTTTATGTTCTATCCCACACCGAAGTATTCAACATTTAATCTGGTGCATTCTGATGTGTACATTACTATTTATTTAATACGTATAGTACATGTATGTAAATCTTGAAGGTGCATTTATGAAAATTCAAGCTGTTAATTTGACGAAGTGCATTCTTTATTAATTCTTATATTCTTGATCCATAATTTGGTATGATTTTTTCTTACAAATTATTGTACCTGTTCTTTCAGTTCTGGTCTTCCACTGCTTATGCGAAACCATTATTTATGCAATATACATGGACTACAGTTAATATAAGAAATCTTAGCTGAAATATTGATCAGTTCCTTTTATTTTGAGGCACCCGGCGGGTGATTAACACCGCAGTATTTTAGAAACGGGCCTACAATGTTGTTGTACTCTGCAGTCTGCGGAGAAATCTTCATCAGTTCGGCCAGCGAGGGGCAGGGGTTTGTGTCCTGGCATTGGTTACCAAACGAAATCACGTTGTTTAGTTGGCAAGATGGGCCATTTTGACGGTACTGGCCGCTGTAAGACGGAATACACACTTAGATACAGTGCCATGGCAAAATTAAATTTGTCGGCCAGGGAGGGGGGGGGGGGGTCTTAATTGATAAATCAGTGCCTGTAAAAAATTTCTTAGCTGAAGAAACACAGTAGACGTAGAGACAATTATAGTTAAATAATATTTATTTTTAGTGTCTTTTCACACCGTTTTATTTACCTAATTTCTCGTTTACCGATAACCAAATATGCATTTTTTTCTTCTATTAATATACCGTTTATATTTTGAGGCGGAGAAGGGGGTGAGTAAAACGCAACCCCCCCCCCCCCCAAAAAACTTTGGACACGCCCCTGCTTAGATATCGCCTTCGGTTTTTCTGGTAGGCCTATAGGCTGTTCACGATAAAGTGAGCACTTTTGAAAACGTTTGGAAAATATCCCTTCTCCTATCTGCGCATATTTTAACGGCGTACTAAGTGGCGTGCGCGCAGTTAAGTCGGTAACGATTGCTAGAAAATAGTGCCATATCTTAACACTGAATTTCAAATGTCTGACAAATATTTGTGAAAACTTAAACCTTTTCTTTTGTTATCCGGTTTTTTAAGTGTAAGAATTCGCGATTTTTTGTAAAATATGTGCTTTTCTAATTATTTCACAGTTGTACTTAATCGTCGCATGAGCACAGTAGGCAGGCATACGGCAACGTTAGTTCTACATTATGCTTAGCAGGGTTTTCAAAAGTGCTCAGTTTACCGCGGACAGCCTATATCTACGTGCGGTCGAGCGGCGACAGACACAACTGTCCCCTACAAGAACGCGGAGTTGATTCACAAGTCCGGGATCACGCGCGAGCGAGACCGCGTCGAGGTGGCGGCAACTTGGCCGAGCTGCGCAATCCCTGCGCAGCTCGTCCCGCTAGGTGGCCTTGCGTCGAGAACTGCGCCTGGCTACTCCGTCGGACCTCCCTGCTAGGCAAGAGAGACATCCGCTATGTCCCGTGCACGTAGTCGCAACTAGAAGAGCGCAGCTGGACCAAGGTATAATTTTATATGGAGTCATTCGTACTTTTCAAATACAGTTCTTTCACTTTTATTCAAGCTGTAGTATATTCACCCATATTTAATGAGCGGCTATTTTACAGGTTTTTCTATATTTTCACGTGCAAAGTAAAAAGTATCAACTATCTAATTAAATATATAGGGAATTTTGGTTAAATCGTGAAAAAAAAATCCACAATTTAATTTCATGGCTAATAAATGTTATTCAAAGCAAGATATTCTTTCAGTCACGACCAAATAAACGAATTTCAGGATTTTTTTTAATGTATCCATTTTTTACAAATAAGATGTTGTGCAGCAACCCACGCGTAACGTTTCGTATCATGTAAAGTGTTTAAATTCAGTTTTTTTTGTTGTTTGTACTCCGTTTTTAACATAAGGAAAATAACGACGTGAGATAATCTATGAATTACTGTGCGTTAATGAATAAAACTGATGAAGTTAAGTAGAATCCCTTGATGTTAAAAGGTAGGTTCTCCTTCTTACGAGGGGCCACAAAGGCTGAGCGGTTAGACTTTTTTTAAATTTATTTCATTAACCCTACGTAGCAATACAGCCATACGGGCTGTTCAATTCTATAATGGCTACTATAATTTAACGAACAGTATATAAGTTATATAAATTCACTTTATTTTTTATTTTATTTTTTTTAGTGGGAGGGCGGCTGTTCGTCTGGGCTCCCGTAATTTAAGCTACAGATTATATTTATATTCAAAAGCATCATTCACACTTCCTAAAAAGGTGGTGAGCTATTCTGCCTCAACAGAGACAGCTCCCCGACGGGTATCCTTTCGGCTGCCCCCCGTTTCGCCGCCCCCGCCGGAACAGACCAGGGACCGGGATTCCCACAAATCCACCCGCGCGACCACACGCCATCGGGCCCGGACACAGCTAACTGGCCTTTCGGCCGGTCTGGCATGGCACCCAACGGTCTAACGGCCCGTCCCACGAACCCGAAGGCCCCCAACTCCCTCCCTATCTGTACTATTCTATTTTATTATTTATATTTTTTCCCCTCGCCCAACGTTCTGCTCCAACTTAAGCATCGTCCAGAATACCGAAGTACCCCTTCTGGACAACCAGGCCTTAGTCTCCCGGTGAACGAGGGAATGTAGCTCCGCTGAGCGGTTAGACTGCTCGCCTCCCACAAATGCGAACCAGGTTCAATCCCCAGCCGGTTCACTCCGGTTTTTCGCAAGTGAGAATCGTGCAGGACGATGCCGCTGGTCGGGGGGTTTTCTCGGGGATCTCCCGTGCCATCCGTCCCTTCATTCCGACGCTGCTCCATACTCACCTCAATCACCATCATCGAGCTGTCAAGAGTTCGCTGTTAAGAGCCGCCCAAATCTCTTCACTCGCTCCTACTCGCGACATGGGAATGAATGTGTGTTTGGACGTGAATCAGACCGACTCGCGGCGATGAAACGTTTGCAGGGTGATCAATATCGACGCTGTAACTTCGTGAGCAATAAAATTATTGAAATAACAGTTTCTTTCAGTCTGGTACACGAGTGCGATGCGAGCGCGCGCGACCTTGAATTGCCACCACGCATGCAGTGGGTCTTGTAGGCGGGGTGGGGGGGGGGGGGCGCAATGGCGACTGCCGGTAATATCAGACGTGTGAGGAAAACTCCCGGTGACATATCTCCAGACTACGATGTTCTAGCGCGTTAATCTTTGCGTCTAGATTTGTCCGCTTAGGCAGGATTTACAATAGCTCGTCGCGTCCGTCCATCTTCTAGCAGAACGATTTACAACCAGTCGTCCGTCATCAGTTCATTGCTGGAAACAAATTCAAACAAAACTGTTTAAAACTATAAAAAAATTCTTCATTAAGAAGAATAATAATTTTGGCGGTGTTGTATTTGTAAATACCCAAACTACGCATACACGTACATAACGAAAATTAATTGATATTAAAAAAAATGTTTTTAATATCATATAACTCAAGATTTTATTACTTTTACTATTTCAAAGAAGGAACTCATGTTTGCAAACGTAATCATCAATAAATCTTCGGGGAAGAAGTAATGTAATTTTGTTTTAGAGCTACATTAAGAAACATGAAAACAAAAGACGGCCTAAACAAAACACTGCACACACTACACCGCCGTCTAAATAACTCGGGGTGAACGGGTAAAAAAAACCTGCAAGTTTAGAAGACTGTAAATTCATCCGTCCATCCGTCAAATGTTAAAGCTTGCCAAGGTTTCGACAGGCGGACGGATAGCATTGATAGCCTCTGATTGGCCGTTGGTCACGTTACTGAAGGACGGATGACGGTCGGACGCGACGGGTTGTTGTAAACACTTTCTTATATACCATAAAACCCAAGTATCCATTTCGTAACACGCATTCTTCATTCTCACATCCCGGAGAAAATATCGCCCGCTTTACGCATACGTATTCACGTAACGATCAGGGCCGTGATCCCGACACAGCCTCGCCCCGATATTTTTATTATTATTTTAGTACGAGCGGCAAATATAAGAACCACGCGATCCTCGAGGCACAGAATAAGTAAGTTTAGAGGAGCGAAATGGTGTGGCGGGTTCCTTTGATGTGAGCGAACTCGGCCGCCCATTGGCCATTCCGAAGCTGTGGGAACAAGCCTCGAGTCTCACTGGCCATTGCACATATGGAATATGCCCCATTGGCAGGGACATGCAAAATTCGCGTTATTATTTGCCATCAGGCTAAAATTCACAGTACTCTATATAATCGTGCCGACGTCGTTTTTCGATTGGCAGCAGCATATCTGTGAAGCCACGCCCTTTATGACTGAACTGCACGTGCCTGGGGCACACGATTGTGAAGTTCTCATTTACTGGGGAGGAGTTGCCCAGGGCGTGTCAAATCAAGTTTGGTCCAGTGACCAATGCATTGCAAAGGTACATTTGCTTTAAGGCCATTGGTGCATGAAAGCAGTATATTTATACAATTTGTGTTATAACTTGTTTCACAGCGTATTTTTCAAAATGTTTGGCACTTGAAGACGTAAATAACAACCTTTAGTACCTTCGTACGTTGTCAGATATTCTCTGCCGTCATTGTTCTCGAAGAACTGATTGCAGATAAGAAAACCAACATTCTTTCTTTTCTTCCATCGATGCTCCGAGATTAATGGCTGCAGTGAATATTTGAGATCGTAGGAAGATGCTAAAAGTTGTTATTTACGCCTTGGAGTGCGATTTTTTTTTTAATCCGCTGTCAAACAAGTTGTGACACAAATTATAGAAATATACTGTTTTCATGCACCAATGTCCCTAAGTTTAACGTGTCCTCAAATAATAATGCAAATTTTGGAAGTCTCTACCCATTGGCCGTTTTGTCCACTTGAAAGTTAATCTCGATCGAGGAGCTGACTGGTGAACGGCATTCCACCCAGTAGCGTGTGGTGAAGTGTTTCAAGGTAAGTTGGTGCTTGCTCACTACTGTACGTTTTTGGTGAACATAGCAAGAGCCCATAAACCCCAGCTTAACCCTTTCAGACCCACTGTAATTTACGGTTTGATTTGTTGCATATAAAATATTTAATGATGCGTACTGTTCTTAGGTCGATACAAAACTTGTTTCGTTGTCACAGCCAATGAGCTGTAGGCTATATGTTCGGCTACAGTAATACGAACCAATTATTATCTAGACCAATACGACGGTTTGCGAGTCGTTTACTCACAGATAAGATCATTGGTCACTGAGCTTCGCAGTGTGCAATGGAGACCAAAAATTACCTACACGTGTGTAATTTACACAATTGCTAGGGATAGGAAAATTTCGGGATTTCATTTCGGGACAATATAGACCTCAAACACATATACAGTGAAGTCACCCTCGAAATTGGATAGCAGTTTTTTATACCCACCCTGCACGCCGCTGAGCCAATAGCAGACTTGCTAGGAAAAACCTTGCGAACCCCATAACTGCCAGATGTGGGGTAGTAGCCAATGCACACACAGCTGAGGCTACATTATGCAGAGGACTGAGGAGTCTAGCCTATAGGTCATTGAACTCGCGAAAGTTTCCTATCCCTAACAATTGTGCATACTAGGTCTGAATGGGCTAGGGAATCTGAATGCATTCTGGCCCCTCACAAGCGAGCAGCAAGGGCCCATTACACGCGTCCTGCGGCGTCAGCTGCCGAGCTACGTTTTAGTTGTGTAAGTGTAAACTAGCTAGCAACAAAGGTACAACACAGAGCTAGCGCCAGCTCACCTTGCAACAGTTCCCCACACGCCACTGTTTCCACCATATTGCTGGCCGACGGCACCATTGTACTGACGTGTGCGGGTGGAGTTCGCAATAGAAGCCGCTTATTTCACCTCTGTATTCCTAGTTACTCTGTGCGCTAGGAACAACTGACGAAGCAGACGACTGAGAAAGCTATGCCTCAAGCTCGCGCCGCGAAGTCACGTGTCGACGCGCTTACACGTACACCGCGGCAGGCCAGTTGCACACGCCTCGCCCTCCGTCGGATAACGAAATACTTACAGCGAACAGAACCGGTCGCCTGTAGCTGCGGAGAAAGCGGCCACATGCACAATAGCGTTCTTACCTGCTACGTTAAGAGAGTCAATAGTGTCTGCTGCCACTGACTAGTTCCACGGCTTGCTCATTTACGATAATATTTATGTATGAAATTATTGAATACTGTTATGGTTGGTTCCGTGTTAGGGCGGCTATCCAAGATGCTATTTCAAACGAAGAGGGAAGTAACATGCACCTGGCTTAGTACAGAAAGAGTAAAAGTGGTTTTGGAAAGAGCATAATTTTCTGATTAAGCCACCTATAAATAACTTTTCGAAATTTCTGCGAATCAAGCTATTGAGTTAAGATTTTTCATATTTACGCTAAATTAAAGAATGCAATGCTCATTATAAGTCTATATATTTTTGAAGAAATTTACATTGATGTCACGTCACAAAACAATAAAATATCCTGGAAATACTAATGAAGACTTTTGACTCATTGAGGTCTGCACACATTAAATGGCACATAATTAAGACAAATTATAAATGAGTCACCTCTATCCCCTACTGCAAGAACACCGGTTCTGTTAGTGTCTGTGTTAGAACTCACCATCGTTCAATTGATCCAAACCGCACCGGACAGTACCCTGTACTTTACAGCATTCATTATTGTCTGGTCATCAACCAATGGACCGCTGAGCTGATAATGACCCAATCAACAGTCCTTTATCGTATAAAAGGATTTACAGTAAATAATGTCCCTTTGAGTGGCTATAAAAAATAATATCGTCAGCAATATCATTGTTACTGTGCTGTCATGTTCTACAAAGTGTTAAACAGACTTAAGTGCAGAATTCATCAAAATTTTTCCTATCTGCGACACCTGAAACCATAAATTAAATCGTGTCTTAAAGTGTTAACAGTGAGCCAGTTATAAATGATGTAATTAACAAACGTGATGTGGATATATAGTACGAATTATCGTTGGTCTAATGTATCCCTCGTTCACTCTTGCAATCTACGAATAAGATCGTTTGTTTTGTACGACTGCCATCAAAAGTTGTCACCATGGTGTGCTCAGAGATGCAGATAGCGGCGGGCGGGAAGCGTGCAGCACAATGCCATTGCGCTGCACCTTTTACTTTTACAGCGGTCGAGGTTTAATACCGTCGGTGACGGCAGTTGCCCTGTTTCTCAGCGATGCGACCACGCAAACACGTTTCCTTGACAGACACCCGCCGTACAGAACACGTGAAGCGTACAGAAGTGAAATTTCCCATCTAGGGTTACCGGCTTTTTCAGATTTGCCATAGCTAGACACCTGTAAAATTCGCATTATTATTTAAGGACAGACTGAGTTGCAATTTACTGTGCGTTTGACCGTCTTCAGTCATTGGCCAGAAATATGTGTGGTATGTCTCGGAAAACTTTGAGCCGATAATATTAGACCAGCGGTGGAGTGGCCAATGTCTTTTATGGAGATCAAGTAGGTAGGTGACGTTTATTAAAGTGCAGCAGCCAATTAAAAAACGGGAAGTGTTTACATGTTTATAACGCAGTGGAGTCTATAGGCTGTAACCGAAAGATAATGTGAATTTTGCACGTCTCTAGCTATAAGGAACACTTCCACGGAAGCACCCCGAGAAAATCCGCCGACAAGTGGCATTATCCAGCAACCATAGATCGTAGATCGATCCCGGACAGAGACGTGTTCCCTGGCCTCTACGGTACCACTACCTCTTCAAGGAAGACTTTAATAGCCTTTAAAATAATAGTTTTGATTAGATATTATCTGTAAAGGGATGACTAGAGATGGGTAGCAGTGGATCCTGCACCGTTTTATAACATTGCGGAGCTAGGGGAACGAATCAGTGAATAAGAACAAATGCCGATTCTGTCAGCTGCAATAGCCACAGTTATCAGTTAGACGGATGGTGGCAACAGGATTCTGTTCCCCTATTCAGAGCAACGTAACCGAATGCTCCTGGCAACCATCAATTTTCCCAAGGAAAAGGATGAACTTGTAAAGACACCTTTAGAAGAAGAAGAAAAAGAAGAAGCAGAAGAAGAAGAAGAAGGAAGAGGTTCAACCTGGAATCTGCCAGAAAAGAAGCAATCGAGACGTATGGGAGGCATATGTTTGATTATGGAAAACTTTTCACTCGCTATATAGTAGTTAGGTACTAATGTAGGCAAAACAGAGCAGAAGTGAACAACTACTCCTCCAGAGGGACTGGGCCCGGGGGTCCGGGCAGCTGATGGCCAACCTCGCCTGCTCCCCTCCTCCGGGCGCAGAACTAATGGAGGAGCTGAAATAGGTGATCCTCTAAACTGCTTAGAACGACACCAGATCAGATTACACAGACGAAGGACAGACTGGCTGAAGGGAGCCAAAAGAAATAACATCGGACGATGACTCACGGTGAGAAAGCCAACCCCACATTGATCTAGAGAAGAACTGAAGAGAAATATATCTCAGGATGAGTGGTATCATGCCTTACTCATATCGAGTAGAGTTGAATGGGGTGGAAGGAGAGGTCCACATGTGGCACTCACCAGAAGCAGTCTGTAATGTGCAAAAGAGATGATTATAGACATGGGAATTTCGTGAATTCATTCGGCAGCAAGCTAGACTCCACAATCCTTTGTGCACCTGGGGCTCAGCTTGTTGTTTATTGGATTTCGCTCCAGTTTAACCCTAGGCCACGAAGCACGAGATTCACCTGCCTTGTGTTTCATGCAGGTTAGTTATTGGCTCAAATTCGTCCAGGGCGTGGCTTATAAACTACAATCCAATTGGGGAAATAGTCAGAAGTACACGTGATTGAAGTCTAGCTGGTTGCCAAATGCACCACTCAACATTTTCGCTGAACATAATCCACAACAAAACATGAACTGCAATTCTGTGTGATTTGAATTTCTAATATAATCGTCCAGTGATGCGTGGTGAACTGTTGCAAGGTAAGCTGGCATTAGCCCTGTGTTGTACCCTATTGCTTGCTAGTTTACACTTCCTTCCATCACTAAAACGTAGTTCGGCAGGTGATGCCACATGACGTGTTTAATGGTTCCCTTGCCTGCTCGTTGTGAGTGGTCGGGATGTATTCAGTTTCCCTAGACCCCACAGGGGTTACTGGCGCCTAATGCGTGCACTGATAATGTACAGCAGTGAACAAGCACCAGTCTACCTTGCAACAGTTCACCACACACCACTGTAATCGTCTTTAAAACAGACGAAAGACACTCGCTGGAAGAAAATATACTGTCCACTTATCGGCAAGCACTACTTCCACGAACGCACTTCGTAGAAAAATGAAATTGGGGATAGAGGTGGCACTACGGGATGTTTTAAGACTGGGAAAGTGTGATGCGACAGGCATCAAAGGATATATGGGCGTAAACATGTGGACGACCCTCGATGTGTTTTTGGTTCCCCTATTTATATCCACAAGGTGGCTGTTTCTCTGCATTACCACATAACATGCGTGTATCGACGACAGACACCACGCCCATGCGATATTGTTACCATTTGTAGACTATGCTCGAGTGTAGCTCGAGCAAAGCTAATTTGAAAGTTTCTTTGTTGTTCAGAACAAAACTCGCATAGATGTGTAGTTTTTGTTCAGCTAGTTCACAAGAACGCGACACAACCGTAACAATGATATTGATAACGATAGAATTTATTTTTTATAGCCACTTAAAAGGACCTAATTGATTGTAAATAATTTTGTACGATAAAGGACATTTGATTGGATCAATATCAGCTCGGCTCTCCATTGGTTGATGACCGGCCAATGATAAACACTTTGAATTACAGGGTGGGGTCAAGTGTGGTATGGACTAATAGGACTATTGTGAGTTCTAGCACAGACACCGTGAGAACCGATGTTCTTGCAGTAGTATATAAAGGTGTCTCACTTCTAATCTGTGTAAAGTGCCAGTAAATGTGTGCAGACCTCAGTGTGTTAACGGGTGCGGCAGAATCTCGTACGCCATTTTCATGCTGCGTTGAGGTTGTTGGCAGTTCCTTTGAGCAACTCTTCTGAAATAAAAACCTACTTTAGCACCGGGCCGTCAGTAAATGGTCCTCCACATCACTATGTGTCGACAGTACACACACGCATTGCCAATACATGTAATCAATCCAAACACATGTATTCGTGTCTCGACTACTACTTACTCTCAACACAGTCTAACTGTAAGGAAGCAATTTCCTTTGCTACAGTCAACAGATACGCCTTGATAAAACGCTCGAGTTTGCTCGAATTGAAGTACCTTCCATTCCTTATAATTAGGGACCTACAAAATTCGAGTTATTATTTGAGGACACGTTAAACTTGACAAACGTGTATCTTTGCTATACGTTTGTCATTGGACCATACCTCATGTGACACGCCTTGGGTAATTTTGCGCCAATAAATGAACACTTCAAAATTGTGTGCCCGTGTCACATGACGTTCAAACAAAAACGGCGTGACTTCACATCTATGCAGCAGACAATGGAGAAACGACGCTGTCTCCTTTACGTACTGTGAAGTTTAGCGTGGTGTAAAATAATAATGCCAATTCGCAAGTCCCTACTTACAACGTAGATCTCTAGCAGGGATACAGAAAAGTTGGAAACAACTGCGAACGGACTATAGTCGGCTGGCTGGAGAGAAGGATCTTTTCCCCGTGATTTTCGCATCGGATGTTTAAGGCCGGCGTCCTTGGCAAGGCGAGGTTGTCCCGCACAAATGCCAAGGAGCGGTCGTCTTAATGTCACGTGCCAGAGCCGGCGGTCGCTGCCAGACAGATCGCCCCAGCCTCCGGTTAAGGTCATTTTTCACATATATTTTTTGTTTGGTTATCTCAAAAAAGCTTTCGAAAAGTGCCCCCTTGGTGCAGTTATTAGTTGTCAAATAATTATAGTTTTCAAAATATAACACTCAAAAGTTTCAATTTCCCTAATCCTGCAGCATTCTGGGCTTAGCTGCTATATATTTTTTCCAGTCAAATTGCATTTAATGCAACCTGTATGGAGTGCAGAACATATTGATTCAGTATAAGTGCGATTTATAAACAGGCGAACGAGTAATTGGCATCTGAATTTGGTTGAAAATAGGGGTCAGACTTGTAAATATATTTTTGTTAATTTAAGCGAAACCGTTAACATTCATTTAACAAATAGTTTAAACCATAAACTGTAGAGGAAAAAGTAGTTTTTGTTCCTTTCGTAGCTTGCAACACAGATGCAGTATGCCGTGTTTAGACTCTAATTCAACTTTTTGAACCTGCCTATAACACTCTTATGTCAGAATCTGAGTGTTATATTCTGAAAAATTTAATGATTTGACAACTAAAAACTGCATTAAGGGGGCACTTTTCTAAACCTCTCCCAGATAACCAAATACCAAAAAAATATATATATCGCCTTAAGGTGGTCGCCTGGTTGGAGGAATTTCGCACGTTTGAGACCTAGAAGCATGCGAGCGCTAGGGGCAACCGAGATATACGCATTAACTCTCTATCGCCTCTACGCGTAACTGAACTGACGTACAGTCTTTCTGTCGGTAACGCGCCTCTGTGACTGACACTTCCAGCGGAGACCCTACGCTTTCATAACGTATTGATAAAAATAAAGTTTTCATGCACGCCACTCTTCCTTTTTTAATGTTTTTTTTTTGCCGGAATATTCTTACCGAAGAATGACCGTGAAAACACACGTTTGAGGCATTTTCACTGCCACAAAAACATTCTTTAGAGAGAAATGGAGGAACTGAAAAACGTATATAGACGCGTAACGTTTCTTAAGTGCTATTCGTAAACAAAACTTCACTCGGACAGGTTGGACCGTTTTTTAGTAAAACGTTTTCTGCTGGAACTCTGCACACCGTTCGGCGGCCTACCCAGGCGCACACCTCAACAGTGATCTTTCAAGTGTCAAAAATGATTTTCGATATTTTTAGAATATTTTATAATTATGTTTTATTTCATCAAATAGTACGCTGATAAAAGTATCAAAAACATGGAAAATTAATTTATAAAATTTAATGAAGGAAAATACTGGAATTTCTCATTTTTATGTATTGGCATACAAATTCAGAATAATTGTTATGTTTGGCTACAGTTCAAATTAGTTGTTGATATCATTAGAATAAGATGAAGAAATTTTATGGAATTTCTAGTGGTTCGGCCATAATTTTATTTTTAGTGTTACAATCAAAGTGAAATCCAAAATCACCACAAGTTAAACCCTAATTGCCAGTGAACCAAATGCAACACTTCAAACGAATTTCTTGGTGGTGTTCATAAATCTTCAAAGAGCTCTCTAAGCAGAAATCAAACATTGTGCTCGTAGGCTATAACTTTTTGAAATTTGTTTGACACTGATTTAAGGTTAAAATGCTGGTATTCCTACTATAAAAGTATGCAACAGTTATTTTTAAAACTATTTTGGCATTTTTATCTAATAGTTAATGATATTTTATCGTAAAACTGTAAAATATCTTAATAATGGAGAAAAAAATGATTGGCTCCTGAACAGCCTTAATTATCTCAGTAAGCCGTAAATAAAAGTGTAATTTTATATCACCACCACACGCTGTTCAACTTGTATAATCCATATCCGGTTATTCACACTTTGCTGAAGCCCTGCTAAAGTTCTTCTTCCAGGATATTCCTCCGACTCGTTCAGACTAAGCTTAATTAAGTCTAGAAATTTACACCAGAGTGACAACGCGCCGAATTCGTGCGCACACAGTTCTAATAATATTTTGCATGAGAACTATTTATTACTAGACGCTACCAACACACGTGTTTTCTCACTGTTTTAGTTCATATTTAATATAAATGAAATAATAATATTTATTAACAAAATATACGTGAAACCTCAATTTAACGAAAAATGAGATACGTTTATGTTAACAGAGGGGTGAAGCCGTTGAGATACATGGTATACGAACAAAATTAATAAACACGTCATATATGGGGTGATTTTTCAAAGGATTTATTCAAATGTGTGAAGATACAATTATACAATGATAATTGATACAATGTAAATTTTTAGAGCAAAAAATTGACGAATGTTACTCGCATAGCAATGTATATAAACTACAAAATAAGTACAAATCAAATCATATTTGTTTTAAATTTTTAAGTATTTTGTATTTAAAACTTTATAATAAAAAAATCACCCAAACCCACTTCTTCACATTAACCTTATTTCATCTTGCTGAAAGCTCCTGTCAAAAAAATTTGTTAGATGAGTTAATTCTTTGGAATGGGCAAAATTCCATTATTATTGAAAAATTTTGATAGTATTATTTTTATAATTGTTTAACATATTTAGTAAATTTGGGGGTATATATAAGTAATATTCGGCAAATTTTGCCAGTTTTTTTTTAAATTGAAAACTACTTTACTACATTGTTACCAGCATTCAAATATATTATCAATAATTCTAACCCCATCAAAATATGTTTATTAGTTCAAGTAAGTTTTTTGAATTTATGTTCGAAGAATGAACGCATGGCGAATACTTTCCATAGCCCTTAAACGCCTACGCTCCGAAAGTCAAGCCGAGAAGATTCCTACAAAAAATATTGCTACTAACGTACTTCTGATTCATGGCTAGTTTGCCTCTCTTGGAAACATTCTTTAATAAGGCACCCACTCCTGTAAGTACGCTAAATACTTTACAGGACAGGCAGTGGTAATATCAGCGAAATAAGAAAAATAGCAACTAAATCAAAACGTCGTATTGTAAATCTTATTTTAGAGTGAGTGGGTCTCTTTCTGTTTTATTCTCATTAGCGTAGTAGGTGTCGGAATAACACATTTCTAACTATTACCCAAAGTAACTTCACTGACACATGAATGGAAACTAAGTTCATGAACATGTATCAGGTGGGTTTGGATGTTTCTTATTTGGGGAGGCCACCTTGTTGGTAGTGGTTCACGCCCTTCTGTCGGAATGGCCCTTTTTATGATGCTTGTGTTGTGCAGTGGTTTGCAGCCTACGATCCCAATGTAACTTCGTGTTAAGCCTTTCTGTCTACAGGCGTGCAGCGTATAGGGCTGTACGATATGGCGATATATGTATAAAGCATGAAACAACATTAGTGAAATATAGCATCTGCGATGTGGTCCAAAAATGCGGAGTGTAAATCGTGCGTATATCAAGATATCCGTGATATACGATGTTAGCTATATGCAATGTTACCAATACGCGAGGTTGGTGATGTTGCAATATTAACTGTAATTGGCAGCCTCATACCAACCCCCTAGGAGCCCTGTTTTGAATCCACTGAACTTTCATTTGTCGGGACATTTAAAGGTACTTGTGAATGCAACCAGAGTGGACGATGTGGGCACTCTTTGCAACCGTATTGTGGCGTGCTGCGAAACAATCAGGAACACTCCAGGGATTCTTTAACGCATCCGGGTGTCCATGCAACGGCGGGTTGATGCATGTGTACGTGGTGATGGAGGGCATTTTGAACATTTCCTTTAGTGCCGACGATAATCTTTTACACCTGTGTAACTCATTCCTGTGCATTTCCTACTGTTATATGTGTATTGTCGTGGTGTGAGGTGTCATGTATCATGCAGACGAACAATGTGATAGTATTCCACAGTAACATGATTCATCCCGTGGGCCATACCATCTGTACGTTATGTAGTCCTTCGCCGGTTTTATAATCCTTTACCGATTTTTCCCCTTTCTGTTCTTAGATATAAGTAATGTGGGTATACTTAGGGAGGTAGTCGTGGCCCCAATTGCTGGTCATTGCTGCCCAATCCCTCTCTGCCGCTATGCATGCCTCCTTGCACGATTACATTTCTTCTTAGGTGTACAGGGTCAGCCCTGACACACAATAAAATCCCGTCCTGCCTTTGGGCTTCCACTCCACCTAACACTTAGATATAAAGTAGAGTAGGAAAATAATGTTACGTACTGCACTACGGGCTGCAGTAAAGAAACGAAGCATTTGCGTATTACCTAATTTCATATTTCATTTTTTCTTCCTCCATATGTGAGGAATGTTTCCCCAAAGTATTGACATGCGATTTCGCAACACCTGTATATCTACTTCGTGACCGTGCATAATCATGTGGTATAGCTAGGGAAGGGAAAAATTTGTAGGTTCAATGACCTGTATGCTAGATTCCACAGTCATGTGTATACTCGAGTTTCAGATGTTTGTTGATTGGCTGCTGCCCCATAGAGTAGCCAGTATTACTTCACACCTGGCAGTATAGCACTCGCTACTTGTTTCCTTGCAAGTCTGCTATTGACTCAGAGTCATCCCGGGCGTGTCTAATAAACTGCGATCCAATTGCAACGTCTACTTCAGTGTACACTTGTTTTACGTCTATCTTGTCCTGAAATGAACTCGCGAAATGTTCCTATCCCTAAGAATAGCGCGGTAGCTGCACACGTGGGCATGCAGGCGAATGTAGGCCGCACTTGTATACGAAGAGCAGGCATGATCAGTGTTCCTCCAGAAGCCCGCGACAGTCGACTGGACTCCTGGTCAGCAGTCTTGCTGGCCGGAACAGGAAACGTCCGCCTCCAGTAGAAAGTCGCTCCCGCAGACCTCGTGCGTAAACATGGCGTGCTCGCTCCCGCCCCTTAATTGCGATCTGCTGGGCCTGTGCCTTTACGTCACTCCGTCACGCATCGCCACACTTATAGGCCGTTCACTGTCGCTTCCAACTTTTCTGAGACCCTGCTCGAGTTATACTTCCAGGATATTCATCCGCCTCATTCGAACAAAGCTACACTTTGTAGACTATGCTCGAGTGTACCTCGAGCAAAGCTAATTTCAAAATGTCTTTGTTATTCAGAACAAATTACCATAGATGTGCCGTTTTTGTTCGGCTAGTGTTCAACATTACCTCACAAGAAGACGACAGCACAGTAACAACGAAATTGCTAACAATAATATTTATTTTTTCATAGCCACAAGAAAAAGGACATGATTAACTGTAAATACTTTTGTATGATTAAGGACATTTGATTGTGTATCAACTCGGCTCACCATTGGTTGATTACCGGCCAATAATAAACGCTATAGAGTACAGAGTGGGATCCGGCGTGGTATGGACCAATAGGACGATGGTGAATTCTAACAGAGACACCAACAGAACCAGTGTTCTTGCAGTATTGGATATAGATTATTCATTTCTAATTTGTATAAAGTGCCAGTAAATGTGTGCAGACCCCAATGTGTTAAATTTCTAGACGCCACACATGTTTCGTGGTGACAACTAAAAAATGTTGTGTTCACTACAAAATAATTTGTCTGTGTATATAACAAACAAACATTTTGTAACAGCTACAATTTTTTTTCAGTGCGTTTATACTATACGGACTATCAGGAAATGCATCATATACGTGCAACAGTTATTTCCTCTTCACCTGTTTTGTTTTCATCAGCTAACAAAGTAATTAAACTTTGATGAAATTGTCCGCTGTAATGTATGTCCTGCAATACCCCTCATCGGTAACTCAGTCCCGACATGAAGGGATTATCACCCGTTTAGCTTAAAAGAGTCGAGAAAACTCTATTCTAAAACATATGACATAACTGCATCACTGTGATTTTTCTGGCCAACTGTTGCAGGTAAAATTACATCTTCAAAATCTACGAGTGTAACACTAAAGCAGTTACAAAGCAATGATTGTCACATACACGTACTAATGTAGTAACCATATTATCAGGCAATCCTTCACTGGAGTATAAATGCATTATAAATGCATTAAAATAACATTTTCTTGCTATAGGTGGTTTGGTTCTCGGGAGGTTCTCAACACTGGGCGGGAAAATGCAGCTTGGCACCTTGCTATATTTTTCTTATGTGGGGCAGACAAAGTCCATAGTTAAACCAGCGCCGTGATAGCGCTGTTTGATCTGTAGTCCCTCCTTAGGTACTAAATATATGCCACGAGTTCACCAGTGGTTGAATGCAACAGTGTACATTGGTTGAAGAATTTCCAAGCATCGTGTGGAAGGTTGACTTACTTTGAAACAACAAAACAAAATGTGGTCTTCGATATAAAAAATTGATAATAAATTAACTGAACAGTTTATAATTGGTCATTCGTATGGAGGAAAACACGCCATTATTCGATACCACGAAATAACGTTAAAAAGTTAACAGCACACTGAGAGAAAGACGAACTAAATATTTGTGTACATACGGCAAAAATATGTATTTAGTTGCACCAACTGAATATTTAGTTGAATATACAAAACTTGACAAGCAACAAAATTCATTTTGTCCATCTAACAACATATGTACTGTAAAACTTTGAATGAAACAACTCCCGTGTTGGGTCACAAGAAATTACGCTACCAAAAAAATATTTTGTTATATCAAATTTACATATTTGTTTGGCCACTCACTGAGTTGCCTTCGTTCGAAAACCCAGCTCGAGACTTTCTTTGCATTGTTTGTGACAATCAGGATAGTAACAGATTTTTTTCGTGCATTTATTGATGCTTAATAACGGTAGAAACATCCTAACAAAATAAGTTCAATAGGAAACTATAATGTAAAGCTACAAAACTAGAAATATTTATTTTCTCACGTTGTCCAGTGTTTGAAATGTATGTTTTTAAGGCATTCTAACTTCACCTGCAGTCACTTTAGCTGAGACACCTAGGGCATAGCGCACCTGTGCGGAGGTCTAGGTTCTAATCTCAGCTGGGCTTCCAATTAAATTTTCTATTGTTGTTAGGTTAGGCAAAATTGTTTAACGTACGTAGAGACAAACAATTCTTTAGTCGCACCAACCAAATCTTTGTTTAGGGCAACCAAAAAAGAACAACAAACTGATTTAATTACAACAACCAGATTCCATCGACTGTGTACAAATAATTAATTTGTTTGAGCCAAACAAACTTTGTTTGATTCAACAAAACCTTTTTTCTCAGTGCATCCTACACATTCCGTACGTTAATTTCATATTGGACACTATACGTTCAAACACTAACTAAGCTTAACCTCCCCGTCGGAAACTGATTCTACTTCGAGATTGAAAATAATGATAATGATATCACGCTTAAATTCCTTTAGTTTCCACCACCTCTTTATAACACACTACGTTCTGATCACCTCTCTCCAAGCGGAATGCCTGAAAGTTAAAGGAAAAGGGCGAGTTTATTGTTTTTAATTTTTTTTCTGGAAGAGTTCTCAAATTCATCCGTTGATACTTCGGCGCATATCTACCAGACCAAAGGAATTTTCAGGCCGGTTCAACTGATGGATCGATCGCTTTGACCAGACTCGACCGAAACAGTAGTTGCCGAACGCACGGTGTACATTGGTTCATGCAATGGTGAATTACCGAATAAGTGCGCTGTAAAAAAAAATTGTGTAAATGTACGTGGCAGCACAATCTCCACACATGTTCTTACATGTACTTGTTTGCGTGTGCTTTTACTGTGTGTTGTTCCATGCATATTTACAAATACAATGCCAGTGTAATTTTACTATACTTGTTATTCTTGTTACTAATTTATTATGATAACTCACTCGTACTCTGTATGTGTTTTTTGTTACCAATATAAATCCACATAATTTAAATTTACACAAACTTTGTTAGTGTAATTTTATCATACCTGTCAGTTTCTTTTACTAGTCATCACATTAAATTACATGTACTCTGTACATGTTATTTTACTATACTTGCTACTGATTTTCTACCACACGTTGTAAATTAACACAATAATTGCTA
The DNA here is from genome assembly GCA_029891345.1 of Dryococelus australis. Lineage (NCBI taxonomy): Eukaryota > Metazoa > Arthropoda > Insecta > Phasmatodea > Phasmatidae > Dryococelus > Dryococelus australis. The sequence goes on from CM056995.1 coordinate 216,611,140, forward strand.
TGGTAATTTTACTACACCAGTTTGTTACTGCTCAATGTTCATCATACCCAATTACATGTACATTATAGGTGTAATGTTACCATACCAGTCTGTAATTTTCACTTATTATGATGTTAAATAACATTTGGTATTTGTATTCTTATAATTTTGATGTAATTTCACACCGTTTTGTAGCTCAACGTCAATATACCAGTACATTTGCGTTTTTTTATTGTAAGACTGTACTAAATTCGTAGTGAAATAGGAAAATATGTACTTTTACACTGATGTACGAGTTGATAGAACATTAGCGTGGTTGTCAAATCACACAGACTTGGTGTTTTAATGCCATGAATTAGTGTAGTTTTACACATACTTTCGCATTTGTAATTTTAAGCCCTTTTTAATGCAAATATATCAGTACATTTGTATTTTACAGTAAGATTGTACTACCTAGTAAGTGAAATAGAAAAAATATGTACTTTTACACTGATATACGTGTTTTAATACAACAATTACGTAGTTGTAGAAATACACAGATTTGTGTTCTAAGTTTTTATACGTACTTTCAAATTTGTAAATTTACATCGTTTTTGTTGTTAATATGACAATATATATATAATATCATTGTACTATGTTATGGATAAAGTTGTACATTGCTGTAAATTTACATGTACTGTACTTGTTTTTAAAAATTACACACATAAAATGTAAAATTACCAAAACATTGTACGTGTTTTTTTACACTTTTTCTTTGCAGTGTGGACGTAACAGATCACGGAGTGAAATTTGTTCTCTTGCTGTCAGCAAGTGATTAACATCGTAACCGGACCTTCAGGTTTTTAGGGCACATACTTTACACACGTTACATGTTAGTATACGAGAATCTACACGACTTATAAGTAGAGTTAGTGACTTTCCGCGAAAAAAATATGAGTACAGGGTAGACTTCAATACTGTAAGCACCCAACAGCAGTTTGTCTCTTACATTGTTTGCTGCCTGCTTGGGAAGGCGTTGTCATATTTGACATGGCCACTCAGAATTCTGCAACATCGGCACGGCTCCTACGTGATACGTGTGCAGGCAGTTAACATGTGTCAGAAAGTAATCCAGCCAATCAAGATAGGTAAACGACTCTACAGTGTTTTGAAATATAACTTGTCTTGAAATATTTTCGCGAATTTTCACTTTCCCTACATATAAGGCCCCGACCTAACCATGCCATATCTGAGACAATGAAAAAAAATTTTCCACATTGAAACTTAACGTGCCGTTTAACCCCTCTGTGTGAGAATTCTTATTTTTATCAAATAATATCTTCCCGTATATTACAGGGCTTTTTAAGCCTACAGCATAACTGGAGTGCCCCGCAATGAGAAGTTAGTCTAAAATTAGCCACATATTAGAGGCACCGTACTCTGTATTCGAGCTCGAAATCTCGTGGCCTGAGGGTTTTACATTAGTAATCTCCACCACGAAGGTAATATATTACGTTGGAATGTAGGCTAGCTTTTAAAACCCCGCGTACGGTTGGTTATAGTTCAGACGTGAAACCAACATACATTTATATTCGATTGCATTCAACATTTTTTAAGACCTGGATACTGCGCGGTGGTTATTTGTATGCATTCATAATTTTTATTTCGAAATTCGCTAACTATTTCGTCAAACACTGTACACATTAGATTTTCGTAATCATGAAAGGTTCATCCAAAAGAAATAGAAGTTGCTGGTGTCGAGTAACTGCAGTATGACCATCATTACTTGTAGTCACGACTTTTTGATATGCACAGTCATTCCTCGGAAGCTTTCACTAGCGCAAGCTTACGGCGAGATAATGTAAACAGTAGTCAGAGAAACAGTGGATTCAGAAGGACAGGAAGGCCGTTAAGACAGCCATTTGTTTCTGTATATCGACAAAGGTATACTTTGCTTGGCGTTAAAGTCACGATTCTTCCACTTCTCAGCTGCTCGGTCACAACTTCCAACCGCAACAGACCAAAGTGATTCCTCAAACAACCGCACATGCTCGTGTCAAGGACACTTTGTGGTGGAGACTATGGGCCTTATTCATAGTCGCTTTTAGTCCGGACTAAGGAAACATCATCCTCCGACCAAACTTTTTCGTATTATGAGAGCCATAGTACGGCCTATCTTTCGGTCCGGACTTAGGGTAGGACTAACGACGTATTAAAGTCAAAAAGAAACATGGCGAACATAAAATAAGACAGTTTCGCTAATATCACATGCCAGGGAAAGCTAGATAAAGCTTACGGAACGCAGAAAATACGTTGAAGGTCGATTCTGTCAATCTGTATGCAAAAATATGCGTGTCGTCTCAAATGTAACTTTCCTTTCGTAAAAGAGGTTTTATTTGAGACGACGATCTACAATGCGCAAGCGCAGTAAACCTGGCAACAGTGTACTTCGATGATCCTTCGACTAAAGTTAGTCTCACTCTAGTCGAGGTTTATGAATGCGATATAGTTAGGAAGATCATCTCTGGATCATCCTTGGACGAAGCTCTGGCTATGAATAAGGCCATATATGTTTTAAGCCCGGAGAAACTTCTCCCCGATATCTAATGCTACGTAAAGAAATTATAATTAGTTGTTTTTCAATTTTTGTTGTTAAACTATATTGCTGCTTGTAAGCTGACTAGACTATTCACGGTAAAGTGAGCACTTTTAAGGCCCTCTCAACTGGCATTAGCCACTAGTTAATATATCATACTGCAGCCTAAGGCGCTTACTTTTGAGAGTGGTGAACTGTATATGCTCTGTTTATTGGTCACATTGCAATGTTAATATTGAAAACAGCAGGAATATAGAAATTGGGTGAAAAAAAGGAAATTTTAAGGGCCTTAAAAAGTACTCACTTTACCGTTAACAGCCGATAACTGGGTAGCGGTCTACTTACTATGCTAAGGATATCTTAAATATAAAAAGGGATCACACATCTACGCTGAATCCTGACTTCCAACCAAAACCCCTAGTAAAGGAGGCTGTGTCACTAAGGTTAACTCGAATGAAATAATTTTTGTTAAGGGTGCCGGGGAGTAAAATTTAAATAATTTTATATTGGTATCAAACATAGTTCAACTCGTACGCATTGTAGGTGACATTTTTTTCAAATAAAAAGATTTTACACTTCATGTTTTTCAATTATTTGATGTCGAATACAATATTATTCTGTTCTCTGGCAGCCGTAATAATAAATAATAACAAAGTTATACAGATGGAAAAATTTACAAAGTAAACTTGTTCCAGGGGCTACCGCGTGACACATACGTGATCACTAAACAAGCTATATATACGGGAAAAAATGTTAAATATAAAGTTTTCTTTTGCGAAATTTTAACAATATGTTTTAATAAATGTATGAATTGGTATTTGGTGATAACGTACAGTATAAGTCAAGCAGTAGCACAAGACATTAGTTTATGTTGTAAAGTTTTTCATCTGTACAACTAAGTTACCTAGTTTTTGTTATTACGGGTGTAAAAAAGAACGAGAATTTTGTATTTGACATCAAATTATTCAAAAAATATAAAGTCCAAAATGTTTTCATCCAAGGGAAATGCCATCACACACAATGCTTACGAGTTGAACAATGTTAGATATAATTATAAAATAAATAATTTCTTGGGGTCCAACACCCTTAAGGGGATGTGGTTTTGGCTCTAGGGCCGATTTTTAAATTACACTCACTAAACAGTTAGCCAAATACAAATTCACAACTCATAACTTGTACACTAATTTCAAATCAATTTTTGTGTGATTTTTAAGAAACAAAGTTATGAAGTTGTAAGTGTTTGGCGTAATGTTATTTGGCTGTCAATAGTAATTTAAGGATGTTAACGCAATTGCCTTGAATTAAAAATAGCAATGGTTTCTCGGGATTCAATCCTAAAGCTTTACGATCCGGAAAGTAGATTGTTAACTATATTTGATGTAAAAGGGGTGGGGGGTGTAATTAGGCGTCGAAGAGGACTGTAATTACTTCCCTTTGCCTGTCTTCTCGTTGAAAAAACTGGTTTTAATCCCGGTATGGGACAGCGGTGGAGCAGTGGCTAGTACGCTCGCCTCCCACCACGGCGATTCGGGTTCGATACCCGGCCGGTTCACACCAGGATTTTCGCATGTGGGAATCGTGCTGGACGATGCCGCTTGCCGGCGGGTTTTCTCAGGGTACTCCCGTTACCTCCACCCTTGCATTTCAGCGCCGCTCCATCCTAGGCTAGGGTCTCATTTCCTGTCATGTCCGAGGATGACGGGCACATACGGGTCCCAGCTGGAAAGCCCGTCACTTGGGGAGTGTTGCCTCGCCCTGGGTTCACTCCCCATTCAAGTTGTTTTTTTATCCCTGCATGGTATGTTTACCTCGCCAAATCTCGACTGGTAATGGACTACGGCTCGAACGATGTTTTGAAATATGTCTCTCTCAGTTAGCACTACGGGTGGGAATGTAGACAGTGAATGTACCACAACCAGTTGAGTTGGAGAGAGAAAGTGTCGAAGGGGAGGGGAGGCGTTGTTGACGTTGGCGAGGCGGAAATGGGTGAATATCAACAAAGCAAACGGAAGTCTCCAGATTCAAATGAGCCTTCTGCCGCTGCCACCGGAGGACAGTACGAGAAGAAGCTTGTTTGCAGGCCTGTCTACTCCAGAGCTCTATGACCGTATAGTCACTTCAGTGGCGCCCAACGTTGGGGCCGAAAACAACTCGATTCAATTCAGCGGCGCCCAACGTGGGACCGTTTTAATCACTTCAGTAGCTATACGAACTTGGGGCAATATGCTATTTTAATTCAGTGGCCCCAAACGAGAGGCCTAAAATATCCCAATGAAATTCAGAACCTCTGATATTATCAGGAGTAGTTATGTAAAAAGCCTGGAAAAGGGGAGGGGAAGTGATTATAAGAATTAAAAATTTTTTTATCTGTACCCGTGGTCTCATGAAAGCAGGGGGGGGGGGGGATTTTTTATATCTCTATATCAAATACGTATAAAAACAGCTCACAGGGATGCGAGTAAAAATATATATAAATGTAACAAAATGAAAATTAGAAATGGTTTTTTGGTTAGTAAGCTCGTCTCGAAGAAACTGTTTCACCTATCTATAGTCTATTCAGGGTTTGTTCGCACTTTTGGAATGAAACCCATGAAAAATCACCCCATATGGTATGGTTGGTTGTTTTCCAAATATGTAATATATCACAAGCGTTCTATACTCCTGTTAAAATAAAAGTATCTTATTTTCTATTACATTGATAAGTTACTTATATTTTATATATAAACTATAGTAACACGGTTGTAATCAATAGGAATAAAAATAGAGAACAAACAGGTGTGTTGGTAATGCCTAGTAGGAAATAGATATTGTGCAAAATATTATTAAACTGCATGAGTGCTCACAAACACGGTACGCTGTCCTTTGGTGTAATTTAAAAAAAAAAATAGTTAAACTTTGTTTTCATTAGACAGATTAATAGCCTGGAAGTGTAACTTTAAGCATGTCCTCAGAGAAGTCGAAAGTAACCAGAATGGACCATACAGTCAAGTTTATTTCACAGTCCTATTTTTAAACATGCTCGGAGAGCAACGATAAAGGGAAATCGTGATCGTAGCAGGGTCGGCAAATTTTGATCCGCGACACGTTTCTCAGAAATATTTAAGTTCTTGCAGGGTGTTAGTTTCAGGCCGCCTCTGATTCAGCCTCCTCGGCCCCCCACGCTATATTATATACGGGAGTTGGGGCATAAGTTATGGCAACTATTAAATTGTGTGACGAAATGTTACCGGTGCACGTCATGGTATGTGGGGGAGGGGGGAGACAGGCGGTCCTAGTGCGCGTTAACAATGTCAAATGGCGCAGGGTTGGCCTGTGAGAGCGCAGAGAGCAATGTGAAATACGTTGTCCGGTGACCGCCGTGCCAAACGGATGTAACCCGTGTTGAGCAGCATTCGTACATCAAAATAGTCGTTCTCCGTTGGAGAACTGCCAGACAATGTCACAGGGAATTAGTAGAAGCTGTTGGCAGTAATGCCCTGCTATACGGGACAGTCGCAAGGTGGGTAGGGGCGTTTCAGCTAGGATGTGTACACAATTGTTGGCGTGTTCTTTATTATCCATACACGTAGTGCTTACCTTGTCCTGTCATGTGTCTATTTCACATTGCCATGACTTATGTTCCAACCTTTGTGTGTGTCTATATATATAGACACACACAAAGGTTAAGACATAAGTCATGGCAACTATGTATATATATATATATATATATCTCTGTGTGTGTGTGTTTATATACATATATATTTTCACAAGAAATTATTTGGAAACTAGTTGCCAAATATTATGTTTGTAACTCTGAAAAATACAGATTTACAGTAAATTCACAAAACCTAATTGTGTAAAGGCTGTTCACGATAAAGTGAGCACTTTTGAAATCCACCTTTTAAAAGAGTCACTGCCCCTACCAACATGTATTTTGACGGGCGCACTGAGTGACATGTGTCCAGTAAAGTTGGTAACGATGGATGGAAAGTAGTTCCGTATCTTACCGTTGAATAAAGAGTGTTACCTAACCATTTTAAGTAACCATTACTTTATTAAAAATTTCATGGTTTTACTTAACCGACGCATGAATAAAGTGACGAGTCCCATGGCAATGGTCATTTGACATAAGGCGCAAGAATACATAACGTATATACAAGTAGATCTTAAGCAGGGTTTTCAAAACTGCTCATTTTACCGTGAACAGCCTATACTAGATGATAATTCACGTCAATGAGAAAAACTCGAATAGGGGTGCAAAGAAGTTACGAACGGGAATCAAGACATGTTTAGCGGCTGTTCGATACCGTTAGCAAGGTTGGTTGATTAAATTGCGCTCTGGATAACTCTTTAGCAAAAGGAAGCGCTTATATTTAGTAAACCGTCCTAGATGAGCAAGTAGAGGCTGTTCACTATTAATTGAGCACTTCTGAAATAAACCATTTAAAAAGTCACTGCCCTTACCTACATACATTGCATCTGCCACACTAACTGGCATGCGAGCACAAACGTTGGTAACGGTGTAGGGAAAATAGTTCCGTATTTTAACGTTGTGTTAGAAGTTTTATGAGCTATTCACGGTAAAGTTTGCTATTTTGAAAGTCCTTTCTTTTTGTATAATAGTCAATAAATAAATATTAATTTAGCCTTAGACGTATACTTCCAAGTGCGGTGGAGTATGTTAATTCCTTACACGGCAATATTTATTTAAAAAGTTGATTAAAGTATTAAAAAATGCCGAGAAAAGTAACTAGGACATCGAAAGGGCTCACTTTGCCATGAACAGCCTATATGGAATTATATGTGAATACTAAAGTTATTATTTTTTTTCTTTTTTGTATTTTTGGCGCTTATCAGTGTACGAATTAACAAATTTGTGAAATATTTACTTTTCTAATAATTCCAGTATCACTTGACCGACGCATGAATAAAGCGACGAGGTCCAGAGCAATACGTGGACCTGAATCCATGTGTCCAACTCCAAGAGGTTAATCCTCGTGGAACACCATGTAGTAAATAAAAAGTCGAAGTACTTTATGACCCACCATGGTACAATGAATACAAAAGGTCCTCTTGTCTGAACTGCCTCCGGTGAACCGTTTACGAGAAAATGCCACTCAAAATGTCGAAGGTGCTGTGTAGCCCTGCGGGGGCAGACAACACATTAGCCACCCGCCTCACTATACGTAGGGAAGTACATTCACATGTAATAGTTAATACTTTGTAGACTACGCTCGAGTGTAACTCGAGCAAAGCTAATTTTAAATAGTTTTTTCTGTTCAGAACAAAACTCTCATGGATGTGCAGTCTTTGTTCGGCTTGTGTTGAACATGGCATCACAAAGTACATGACAGCACAGTAACAATGATATTGATAATGATAGAATTTCATTTTTATAGTCCCTCAAAAGGACACGATAGAGTGTCAATCATTTTTTACGATAAAGGATATTTGGTTGGATCAATATTACCTCGGCTCTCCTTTGTTTGATGACCGGCCAATAATAAAAGCTATAAAGTACAGGATGGAGTCCGGTGGGGTATGGACCAATAGGAAGATGGTGAGTTCTAACACAGACACCAAGAGACACGGTGTTCTTGCAGTAGTGTATATATGTCACTCACTTATAATTTGCTTTGAGTGCCAATAAATGTGTGCAAACCTCGATGTGTTAATATAAGTGAATACAAGCGTACGGAACAAAGAACGGAGTGCAGACAGGAGTAATGCATGAAATTACTTATCTCATGGATATTGGGACATGAATTCTTTTCCACGTTCTGTATGGTAGAAGAATACGCAATGTGTACTCCCTTCGAGGGAGGCGGGCAGGCTAACCGCTCAACCAGCGTGGAGTGCGCCAAGAAACCCAGCCAGCCAACGTCTGCGACATCTTCCACTTGGGAAAGTCTTGGTGACCCGGCCGCGAGTCGATTCCAAGTCCGGAAGCTATACTTCATCACGGCACCGTTTACACAGCAGAAAAAAAAAAAACTCTGTAAATAGGCTTTCTGAAATAATGTTTTCTACCTCGAAGAAAATCATTCGTAAACTCTTGTAAATCGCGAACAGACTACAGACACATTGCGCCCGTGGCAGGTTGCCCGTCCTAGAGAGTCTCCACTACTTCATATTCAATTGATTCCACAACCGCCAGTAATCTCAGCACTTGCCTCGTTTCTCGGATAGGCCTGGGTCTCACTTCGCAGTTTCTCTTGAGTAAATCCTCGCACTGTTAAAAAAAATTTCCTTTAATTTACGGAAAAGTGCTGATAAAAATTTATCCAGAAGTGTCCGTAAACTTTTCGTAAAATTACGAATACACTGATTTTCAGAAACGGACTTTCCGCAAATTTCACTGAACCTCTCCGTTAATTTCCAAAATAGTTTTCTGTACTTTCCGTTTAAAATAAAAAGATATGATGAAAATGTCATTAATTTTCGTTTTGTGGGTGTTCTAACGTGTGTAAAAAATGATATTTAGAAAGTTTAAATACTTTGTACTTCAGCGAGATTTAAGATTTAAACCCGAGTCAGTCTAAAAAAATACCAGCCCACGACTCTAACTTTTTTTTTTTAACCTTCATTTGACGTTGTTGTGACATTTTTGAAGTTGACGAAGCTCTAGTGAGACCGACTTGTTGACGAATTCCCAGTGCGACAATCGAGCTGAGCATCTGCCACGTCGAAGGCACCGGGGAGCGGGCCCACGACTCTCCTCCGACTACAGGTCGGCCACCCTACCCCTGAGCTATGAGGGCAGAGCTACCTACAATTCTCACTTGAAAGTTGTGGTATAACTTTTATATTTTTCTGCTTAAGACAAAAGCTAATTTTTAGTTTCTATTAAATTTAGTGTGTTTTTAGTGTTGCCAAATGTTACAGACGCCACATGCTATATTTTAATGTTTGAAAGAATAGGTCATAGTCGCGTGGATAACCTTAACTGCAGCCGAAATGATAATTTTCTTGTTACAATGGTGAAGAAAGCTTCGTGTAGAATCGGCATTGTTCGTCCCCGTAACTCGAAGCCAAAGGCAATACGGAGACTTTCCGTATTTTGTATTTACGGACTTAACTCCGTTTTTCATCATTACGGATTGCCTTTCCGTATATACACTTTACATTGCCGTAAAACATTCCATAAATATACGGACATTTTTAACAGTGCACTCTCCAGCTGAGAAAAATTTCCTGACCTCGCGTTTCGGCGCGAGGAAATATCGCCTCTCCTTAACCGGGACGGAATGATGCTCCAATTTATATGTTCTGTTAGTTATTCGGTTCATGTTGTGTGAGCCTGCCAATACCCGATACGTATTTATTTCAGGTCAATTTAATTTGCATTTTACATGTTCCTTATTGCAACAAAATACTGATTGTATACGTATGTCCCTTTTTTTTCCACTTGTAAAGGCTGTTTATGGTGAAAATTAGCACTTTTGAAAGCCCTTCTTATAATTTACTTTTATGGACGTTGTGTATTCTTCGGCCTTATGTAAAATTAACATTGTTATGGGCCTCATCACTTTATTCGTGCGTCGGTCAAGTTAAAATGAGAAACTATTAGAAACGTAAATATTTCACAAGTCTGCTCTTTTTAAGGTTTTGATACATTAAAAAAGAAACCACAAAGTGAAATAAATAATTTAAGTAATCTCGGATGGTTACCTAACACTTTTAATTGGAAGTTAAGGTATGGAACTATTTTCCATCCATCGTTACCAACTTTACTGGGCGTATATTACTCAGAGCGCCCATTATAATATATGCAAGCAAGGGCAATGAATATTTTCTATGGTTGATTTCAAAAGTTCTCACTTTACCGTGAATAGCCTTCAGGAGAGATTCTCCCTACACTGCAGACGGCTGAGAGCAAGAGGAGGGGTGGAAGGTCACGTGTCTCCCTCTCTACCTGTACTACGCTTGCGCGAACGCAAATGGCCGGCTGCTCCCTTTATAGTTTTAACAGTTGTTCGTTACGCAACAGAATCTTGTGACGGCAATCAGACCAAACGAAGGATTGACCTGCAAGATTTCGGCTACAACGTGAGGCCACCGCTGTGTGACGATTGAGAAGTGGGGCCCCCGTGGCCGCCGCCAGGAGCTCTGCACTGCCTGTGGTCCTAGTGAGAGCGCGCCGTGTCTTTGCGACGACGTCCCCCTACCTTCATTTCTCCCCGACCGCCGGCGTCGCCAGGCTAGCGGGGTATGAAGTTTTTGAAAATGGACCTACCACTGTGCACGGAAAAATATTGAAAGCATTTGTGTTTCGAGAGAGTGGGAAACCAGCGATTTTTTCAGTGTATAAAAGACTGTTGAACTTCTGAAGCAGAGATCCAGAGACCTTCACTACGACCAAAAGGCGTTACTGGAGGGGGGAAGGGTGAGCGTGTGTTCCTCGATACATCATGGAGGAACGTTAGGAAACCAAAGTTATGTAAATATTTGTAATGTTAATTTTTAAATGCACAGTTTTAAACATATTTTATTCTTTATTTTTTTGGACGGCATTGGGAAGGGGGGGGGGGGGGAGAATCCATTAACATTGTAAAATAAAACTTACAATGTTTTGGCATCAAAGGATTTTGTAGTAGGCCTACATATATTTATCAAAAATAATATTTATACGTTTATGCTGGAATAAAAAAAAATCTCAAATCGGTTTGTTTTTGTAATTTGTCACAGACCATAACTTTTACCGCTTTTAGGTTGTTGCTTTCGCTACCCCCTAGCAGTAGTAAGTGTTAAAGTTGTTTTCAGTTTTTTTTTTCAAGTTATTTTTATAATAATAATTTTTTTTTTTTGTATTTTTCTGTACGTAATATAAGTTTTCGAGTTTGATACACATATCTGCTGCATGTTTTCGGATTGCTTTCCGTTGCAATCGTATACTGAATACACTTGATATAATCTGGAAAATTATGCGATATTATTACCGGCAATGAGATGTCGATAAAAATGATATGAAACAAGTACTTTAAAATGAATATTATAAGTTAAGGTGCCTGCCATATATCAACCCTTTCAGTCGTCGTGTCCATGATAGAGGACATGTTGCATACGAAGGATATTTATGGTCGGCACTATACACACCAATGAACCAGATGCTGTTTTTCGAGCGTCTCCAATGTGAGAAATATAATTTGTTTAATTTTCTGCAATCGTCATGTGTGAACGGCCGATGCTAACAACAATAAACACGCATTAGGTTGCTCATAGGCGACGAGAAGAACGCTTGACACAAGTACAGCGCTCATCAAAATATTGTACGTTTGAAACATTTAAGCCCGTAAATTAACACTTTGAGTACTACGCTCGAGTGTAGCTCGAGTAAAAATATTTTTAAACTTTCTTTGTCATTGAAAAGAAAACTAACATTTTCACGCAGTCATTGTACTGCCCTTGTTTAACAGAATCTTACAAGAACTCTACAGCTCAGTAACGATAACTTTCCTGACTGCAAACATATTTTTGTTACATCCCCGCAAAAGGGCAGGAGTGATTGTGAAACATAGTACACTAATAAAGATACTTGATTGGCACTAAAGAAACTCAGCACCTTAGTTACTGATGACCAGCCAATAACGAACGTTGCAGAGCACAGTATACATGTCAAATACCATGTTGACCACTAGAACGGTAGTGAGTGGGAACACAGAGACCAATAGATAGACACCGGAAAAATTCGCGAGTTCAATGACTTGTAGGCTAGACTTCGCAGTCATATATACACTCACGTATATCTCAACTTTTCATAGGTTACTTGTTATGCATTCGGGCAACAATTTACTGCACATTTGTTATTGGCTCATTTAACTTCAGTAGGTGCCAAACAACCCTTCAGCCACTTGCAAATATAACGTGAACGTAAAAGTTTGTGAATTCCATTTTATCTTGAAATGAACCCGTGAATGTTTCAGGTCTCTACCGACAGAGTTGGTGTTCCAGCAGTGGTGGATATAAGTAACTCAATTCTAACATATCTTGGTTGTCTTGTAAATATCTGCTGACATCAAGGTGTTAGTTCGGGACTGTACGGGTTGGATATACCCGAGACAATGCATGTGTCATCACAAACTCGTTTCTAGCGCATGCGCAGTGGATGTAAAGTGTCGGCGAGTGTCGCCTCGGCGGGGCCCCGAGGCTTGGCGCGACGGGCCGTGTCCGAGAGAGAGTGAAAGCCATTTCTCCGGCGGAGCGCGGAAGGCGCCCACTTTCTACCTCGGCGACGCGGCGTGGCGGTTATTAGCTAACAGCAGTGTCGTCGGCCGACTTGCCGGGGGGGGGGGGGGGATGTACGACCCGGTCAGGTGCCGTGGGGGACCGGACCCGCCGCACACACGAGCCGTCTAAGGAAGCGGTTGCGTCACACGAAGGGGAAAACATTTTCCTTTGAGGTACCTGCACGGTCGCAGCGAGTGTCTTCGTGCAGGAATGTCACCTTGCCCCCCTCCCCAGCATTCTCAACCACCTTGTCATACCGTGGGCATTCCGCCGCTGATATATCCATATTAATTCACCCTCACCGGCTCTCAATACCTCACTGTTAAGTTTATTTTCGTTTATATTACAACATATTTTCGTAATATTTACTCTGCGCCAGAGCAAATATTTTCAACTATAGGCGGTTCACGATAAAATGAGCACTTTTGAAAGCCTTGCGTAAAATATACTTGTATGCCCGTTGTATCTTCTTTCACCTTATGTAAAATTAACATTTTCACGGGCCTCGGCACTTTATTTAGTCGTCGGTCAAGTAAATATGTCAAATTAATAGGAAAGTAAATATTTAAAAAATCGGCTAATTTTTACATTCCTGTGCATAAAAAAGCGAAAGGGGAAAGAAGTGATTTAAGTTATCACAAATGACTACCTAAAACTTTTTATTCGACGTTAAGGTATGGAAATATATTCCATCTATCGTTGCCAACTTTACTGGACGCATGTCTCTCAGTGCGCGCGGTAAAATGTATGCAGGTAGAGTCCGAGACTTTTTCTAAGGTTGATTTCAAAAGTGCTTACTTTATCGTGAACAGGCTTTAAGAAAGGTTTTTGGGTTAAACAAAGCAGGAAAGAGCCAGACAGGAGGGGGGAAACTGTTGAGTAACGAGAACCGTTGAGATAACAAAAGTTAATGTATTCAGTGTTTGCAGAGATGAAGCTGGCTTCAGTTGCTATTCCGGACACCGGAGTCTCTTCTCCAAAGTGCACAGCAAAGGTTACGACTGTACGTTACGTTATGAAACACTTTGCATTTGTACTTTTTGCTTGTTTATTTTGCAGTGTCACTCTCGAATGTACCACTTAAGCAGCAGTTTTTCAGAATTTATTTCGGTACGACAATATATTGGTAACAACCAGTAAGCCTAATACTTACAAAAAAGTTTTCGTAGAGATGCCAAAGTGGCCGTTAGAAAAGTAAATATGTTAGTATACTACGACATTTCTACTTAAACGTGTACGAAACTGTAATCTAACGAATTTATATGGCCACAAAACTCAAATGTTAGGCCTAACTCTTAATTGGACTTTGAGAGAAAAAATAATTTTATAGTAATTTACTATTATCATTGCAATAATTGAACACTTTTGGATGCTCAGCTCAGGATCTATTATTACTATCATTTTTTATATCCTCCTGTTAAAGTTATGTAAAATTAACACTGCCAAATGTCTCATCACTTTATTCATGCACGATACAAGTGACACCGCGGAACTATTAGGTATGTAAATATGTTATTGATTTGCAGATTTGTCCTTGAATATCAAACAAAAAAAAAACTAAATTCAGTAGACGTACATTTCAACAATGCCCATTAAAAAAATATCAGGTAAACTTCCTAAACTTAATTTGAAGTTTTTAACCCATAAATCGTACGGAAATAACACCACACATCTGGCTACAAATACGGAATGTTTAGTGTCGCTATTATGCAAAGTTGGGAACTTTCCTACGCATTTGACTGTTTCATGAGCAAATGTAGAAACGCTAGCATGAATGTAGGGATGGGAAATAACTTTACCATAGTATACCAGTTTTTTACCTTACGTATACGCTCATAGAGTAAATGTGCAAATAATCTCTAAGAGTGTACGATCGCATTACAAATTCAAGTGTTAAATAACTTGGTCTCTCAATTCGCGACCTACTTTAATGTGAGCCTGCTTGATTGTGTGTACTGCAGCATATATGTAGTTACGAACAAAGATTTTTTCAGAGATGTGTTTACAAGTACTTACATTACCGTGTTAATGGGCAATTAAATAATAATCGCGGTTACAAACAAATATTTTTTCTTCAGAGTTTTATTTTCAAATGAGGTTACGAGAGCAAGTGATCGATCAGCTTGGGCGGCGCTCAACATCACTAATGGGTGTGATCTGAATTTCAAATGGTGCAGTCATGAAACTTATTGATGTCTGAAGATGGAGCATCGCCGAGGTTACCGCCTATCCTTTCTTCCGCCAAATCATTCCGGCGCCGCTCCATACCTCACCTTTACCCTCGCCGACTCTCAAAACCTGGAAGTTAACCCATTCCGACCTAGTGTGCACTATTGTGTACATTACACAAGTGTTGGTGATTTTTGGTCTCTGCTGCACACTGCGAAGCTCAATGACCAATGATCTTATCTGTGAGTAAACGAATCGTAAATAGTCGTATTGGTCTAGGTCATGATTGGCTCATGTTATTGTAGCCGAACATATCGCATACAGCTCATTGACTGTGACAACCAAACAAGTTTTATGTATACTTAAGAACAGCATGCATCATAATTTTTTTATTTGCAACATCTCAAACCGTAAATTAAAGTGAGTCTGAAAGAGTTAACAGGCTCCCTACCAACAAAGACAGTGTACCAACGAATCCAATAAAGACAATATTGGCTACCACAAAACTTCAAGAAAATTCCCAAAAAAATTCTTGAGCACCTTTGATTATCGAATTATGTGCTGTAGGAAATGTTTGTACCATGGGTTTGATTCGTTATTTAATGTAGAATTTAAACCTAAACGTCGTGTGGAAGGAAATATGGAAATACATTTTATTCTTCTTCCCCCTTGTAAAGCATTTCCACACAAATATCATCCTAGTCATTTTTTCTATCGAGGGATAAGTAGATCACAAGAAGAATTGGTCTACGTATTTCAAAAACACTCGCTATAAATGTTCGCGCTGTAAAACCGAAAACGTTACAATCAATAGCACGTATTATATATTAGCAAAAATGTCTGAACAATATTTTGGAGTGTCATGAATATGGGCCAAGTGGATCACGTTAATCACAGTACAGAGAGAATTTTCAATTTGATCTTTCGCACATCTTATGAAAGAAAATTCAGCTATAATATCCCCATTTAATTGGACTTTCTGTAAACTGCAGAAAAATAAATGTTGCATAATAGTTTTACTTTTTTATTATAATTATATGAAAACAATTACGTTTTCTTATGTAGACAAGAGGTGTATGCAGCTAATCTGTCACCCGCTTGCTAGTATTTCCACTGTGTATTGCCAAACTTAGTGGCAACACTTAGCGTTGATAAAAGGTTTTTATTAGAACTACGTAATGTCTGTAATGAAATAGAATCCTTGCAGCATACATTATATAACTGGCCTGGGTAAAATTACATTTATAAATCACGAAGTTCCTAGGAGCGTAAATGAACTGAAACAAACTTGGCCCACCGTATGTTTTACTATTTTTATCGGCTCTTATTTCTTTAAGGCTCGTTGCCCATGCGCTATATAAACGAATCCTCTGAGGGGAGGAAAATTGTGGGGGAGGGGGAGTCTTTCAGTTGTAGCCAAACTGGTATTAAAAATATCTGACACACTAAGCCATTTCTGGTTTTAGCTCTTGTTGGAGTTAACCTGGGTTCTAATCGATAACCTGGGTTCTAATCGATATTCGTGGTTATAAAGAATAAATAATTAAAAGCATATTTACTAACGAATCGCTGAGAAATATATATTATATTTAAAAGATACTTAAGAATAAGTGTTTACGAATGAGTGAAAACTTACTTTGCACATATGTTGTTGCGAAAATATGTTATACGTACTGCAGAAAACCGGAAATAGACTTAAATTCGCAAACGTAAACATAAGGATCCTACCTGCTTGCAGCTGTTTCACGGGTTCGAGGCCTCGAAACGTGCGAGCTGTAAGGGCTACTCTAGCTCTCTCACCACTTGTCTCATCGCCTCAACGGACAAGGCGCCCAGCTGACGTGCAGTTTCCCCGTCGGCGACTTGACTCAACTTGACGGCGACCGTATACAATTATAGAACTTTAATAATAACTAGAAGTGCGATGCACGTCTATAGTACATTCAAGGTTACATCCAACTTTTAGGAAGTCCTTTTTAAGTTCTACTTCCGGAATATTCCACCGCCTTACGCAAAGAAACCATAACTATGTACATAACATTACACCAAAGAGACAACACACTCAGTTTATTTATATGTTGCATGAGAACCATTTCTTACTAGATAGTACCACCAAACGTAAATTATCTCCATTTCAAACGCATTATTTATAAACGATATATTAAAATTTATTGATTAAATGTAAGTAAAAGTACAATTTAACATAAAATTATGTACTACATTTACGTTAACAGAAATATTAAACTCTTGTGATATATGGCACAATCAGAAAAAACGAACACGTCATACATGGGGTGATTTATCAAAAGTTTGATTCAAAAAGTGCGAATATATCGCCAGTAGACTAAACATCTCACAAAAATTTTGGACCATATACATAAAAAATGTAAAAGAATATGGAATTTACATAAAATAAACCATAGCAATTAAAATATAATAACGGTACCGACACACAACGTGAAATTCAAAGCGGTTCTAAACACAAAAACATTTTCCAATACCAAAGACAAATAAATACGAAATAACAACACATTTAACTTATTGGTGTCTCTTACAATCTTGGGAAGGAAGGGGGTTGGGGGTGTTTCTTTCGTCCCTCTGCAGGTTAGTACGCAGTGTATGGCCTCCGTGTGCATTGTACAAGTCCCCAACACGACGTGGCGTGCTTGTAATCAATGTGTTGAAGTTGTCGTCTTCCACAAGAAAGTCCCATTCCATCTTCTGAGATCTGGAAGTGTCCCTCGGGTTTTGTGAACTATTATAAAGCGCTGTTTTTAGCTTGTACCAGGCATGTTCAATGCGTTCATGTGCTTTTTGTTGACCGCAAAAGAACCACGCAACACCTACCACGCAAAATGCCTTTTCGCACAATCTTCCTATATTTTTGTGAGGTGTCTATAACGATGACGACTGTAATGACAGTCGCTACAGAGTATAATAAAATACTAAACGTCCTGATTTCACAAAAGCGAACGTTTTCTTTTCTATTATTTGCGAAACTGCCCATCAATTTCCAACCATGTTTCGTTACCGCCCACCACAAAGTAATGACAGCTCGCCAGCATTTGGTTTTACGTTCCATTTCCCGCGCCTTCTTGAAATATTCGTAACGTGTCAAATCAACGCAATATGATCGCCGTGTGGAAACTGGCTGAGGGGGCTTGCAACAGGCAACAGTTGCATTCTGCGATCGTGTCGCCCGGGACGGTGTTGAAAGAAAATCGTGCGACTGGTATTCTCGAAGCATTTGCTGCCGCTCAGCTGTGATAAATGTCGCAAACCCGCTTGCAACTTATTCCTGCAAGTCATGCGCGTGCAATCTCACGGAGATTGTGCTCTCATCGCGAGTTCGGCATTTTTTTAGACTTCTTTTTGGTGGTGTTCGAGACAAGTTCATGTAATACTTCCGTAATAAGAAGCTCCGCCGTCTTTACAAAATTACGTAAAACATTTTCAAAGACATGGCTGTTAATGTAAAACTATGCATCGTGTTTACACAGAAAATGATTTAAGCGGACAATGTTGGTACTAAAACTTTTTCTCTGGAAACATTGTTTGCTCGAATACGCCTATCTCAGTAAGTAAGTGCTCTGGAAATATAACATATTACCAGGAAAAGTAAAAATAAATACTCTAACGCAGTATATAGTCTATTCGCGGTTACTTCACACTTTTGAATTAAACCTTTGAAAATTCACTTCATGTATGAAGTGTTTTGTTATTTCGTAATTATGCTACGTATCAAAGCGTTTTATAACTCTGTTGACATAAAACTATTTTATTTTTCGTCACATTTGAAGTTTTAGCTAGATTTTATTTATAAGTTATAATATTTAATTTATAAGGAAAAAATTTTGTTTTGTAGCACCTAGTAAGAAGTAGTTCTCGTGCAAATTATTATTACAACTGAGTGCGCACTAATCCGGTGCGTTGTCCTTTGGTGTATTTTCTGTTATCCATTCGCTCTTACTTCACACTTTTCTGAAGCCCTGCTAAAGTTCTAATTACAGGATATTCCTCCGCCTCGTGTAGACTGACCTAATCTAAGTCTAGAAAATAACGCCAAAGACAACGCACCAAATTGATGCGCACTTAGTTGTAATAATATTTCACACGAGAACAATTTCTTACCAGGCGCTCCCAACACATATGTTTTGTTATTTTTTTAAATCCAAATTTATTACAAATTAAATATTAACATTTATAAATAAAATTTAGGTAGTATTTTTGTATAACTAAATATAGGATACTTTTAAGTAAACATATAAAACTCTTGTAATATATGGCATATTTAATAGATAACTTAACACGTCATATATGGGGTCATTTTTCAACAGTTTGGTTAAAAAAATGTGAAGAAACGCGAACAGACTATAACTTAGTTTGCAGGAGGCGGATGAATATCTTGGAAGTAGAACTTTAGCAAGGGTTCAGAAAAGTGTGAAGTAACCGTGAATAGATTATAGTTTGGCATTTCGTGTAATTAGTGTAGCCATAGGACGAAAATCGTGATATGGTTTTAGAAATAAATAAATAATCGTTTTTAGAGTCGACCTTCGTAGTTTCTTTCGAAGGTAGGAGGAAAGTAGAGCTATGGGTATGTACTTAAATCTGTGTGTTTTCGTCGCTTGTGATGAAGTCCCGCTGTTACAGATCTAATTTGCAAAGTACAGGCAGTGCAACGACAGAAAACGTTGCAAGCTATTGTAGCGTCTCTCGCGTAGGGGCAATGAAGATGTAGGCGTGTGTGTTAGAGTCGCCCGTAATGATCCTCCGCTTCTGGGTCTTGAACACACAAATCTTCTTCAGGTACGTAAGAACTCTAAGATGACTGGTTAAAGTTATCAACCAAAAATTCAACAGCTGAGTGTTTTGTGAATACGCCTATAGTTCACTGACGTATCACGATATTCGAAGCTGACTGCTTTACAAATGACCCGCTTTTAATTGGGCACTTTTGAAATTAAACGAGTTCTGCACACATTTACGGGCACTTATGATAAATTAAACGTGAGTCGCCTATATCCACTAACGTAAGAACATCGGTTCTGTTGTTGTCTGTGTTAGAGCTCACCATTGTCCTATTGGTCAGTACCACACCGGACCCCCCACCCTGTACTTTATAGTGTTTATTATTGGCCCATCATCAATCAATGGATAGCAATCAATCAAGCAATATATTTGTTACTGTGCTGTCGTGTTCTTGTGAGGTAATGTTAAATACCAGCCGAACAAAAACTGCACATCTATGTGAGTTTTGTTCTGAACAACAAAGAAATTTTCATATTAGCTTTGCTCAAGCTACACTAGAGCATAGTCTACAAAGTTTTAAAACATTTCCGTCCATAATTCCGTACACTTTAACTGGCGCACTGCTAGTTCAGCTGGCGGAAGTGTGGGGAAAGTAATTGCATTTTTTAATGTCATGACATAGTGGTGTGCCGCGGCCATCGGACTCGTAATCGAGAGGATCCTTGTTCAACTCCCGGTGCTACCATCCTGATTTCGGTGTCCCAGGGTGTTTCCCGTGGTCACTCCAGGTGAATGCTGGTATGGTGCCTCACCCCAAGCCATGGCTGATGGCTTCACCGCTCCTGCATCCCTGAGCAGGTTGCTCTGGTCTATAATGACCACAGCTGACGACAAGACGGTAAACCCTACCTAAAGGCTGTTCACGATAAAATGAGCACTTTTGAAATCAACCTTAGAAAAAAGGTACTGCTCTTATATGATATTCACGGCAAAGTGAGCTCTTTTGAAAGCCCTTAAATTTGGAATAATAACCTCTAGATATATTTTATTTTAGTCTAAGACGTTAAATTCTGAGTTCGGTGGAATATACACACTGTGTCTATTACTTCCAGGGCAATATTTATTTTTTAAAATGGCTGAAGAATAAGAAATGCCTGAAATAAAAAGTAACTAGTTCCTCAATAGTGCTCATTTTACCGTGAACAGCCTATACCTGCGCATATTATGACGGACGCACTAAGAGACATGCGCCCATTAAAGTTGGTAACGATGGAGGGAACGTAGTTCCGTATCTTTAAATAGAATAAAAAGTTTGAGGTAACCATTCGTGATTACTTAAGATATTTCTTTCGCTTTCTGGTTTTATTCATTTTTTTCTAATGCATGGAAGTGAAAAATTAGCAGATTTGTAAGATATTTACTTTTCTAATAATTATACAGTTTCACTTGACCGACGCATGAATAAAGTGATGAGGATCATGACAATGTGAATTTTACATAAGGCGAAAGTATACTCAACGTGCAGGGCTTTATATTACTTTAACGCCATGTTAGTATTGTAAACTTAAAATTCCTGGACGTCCAATTTAGGTGATTAATTTTTTCATGTGCATGAGAGCAATAACTGCCACACGTAACCTATTTAATAAAGCACTTTGCTGATTAATGCCCGTATAAAATCGTGAGTGAGTAATCGAAAAGATTTGGGCGGCTCTCAACATCGAGGTCGTTAAAGCCGATGAGAGCAAAGCGAGGTGAGTATGGAGCATCACCGGAATGAAGGGGAGAAGGAAAACTGGATATACCCGAGAAAACTTGCCTACATGCGGCATCGTCCAGCACGATTCACACATGCGAAAATCCGGAGGGAGACCCTGCCGGAAATCGTACCGTTTACCTAGGTAGGAGGCGAGTAGTCTAACCAATACAAACCCCCCCCCCCTCCCTCTTATAAACTCGTGGGAGGTTACACATTTGGTATAAAGGAATATCACAAGCACGGCTTGGAGTGGGTGTTAACCGATGTTTTCCAACCCCAATACAAACACAAATACCTTCTTAATTCTATGCCCAGCTAGGTTATAACATTTAATTGGCTCAAACATGTTGGAAAACAATAATAAATAATAATTAAAATAAACTATTTCTTCTTAGGCTGCAACTTTTTGAAAAGTAAAAATAGCTTAATAATGTGCGCTCTGAGTTTTTACAATGAGAATAATTACGGGAAAACTGGTTCCTAGCAACATTAACTTACAATAAAATTATACGTAAAAATAATTATTAACTGTTTCATTATTTCTATATAGTCAGCGGTCGTGTACCGAATATATAGATTTTTATATCCCCTAAAAGAATCTTTTTCACTGCGACGTGTTTTGGAGATATATTTCTAGTACTTTTTAAGAAGTTTGATGGAAGATCCTGATCTTAAATAGCTCGTTCATTAAGTTAGTTTATCTAATAAGTTAATGGTTCTTAAATGGTGGCCTTTTCAATTTGACAGTAAGTTATATACTTCTTGAATCACTGAACGTTTAAGACTGTAGCTCTCAGAACTGTAGATATAATCAATTTTGTAAATACAGGATGTCCATTCGAAACATCCCTGATTTCAAAGTGCAATATAAAAAACTATTAAACATATAATCTTGCGGTTTGCATCATCCTGTAAAGCAACTCAAAAATGTTTACACGAATAATCAGTGCACTTCTAAGTGTACTCATTTCGTAGCGCTCAAAATATCTAAGCGATACTGAATCTCAGCCCATGTGCGCCCAAATATGTCTGGGTTGATGGAACTGATTGCATCCACCATTCTTCTGCGGAGATCGCCAACGTCACGTACAGGCGAGACATACACAATGTCTTTCACATAACCCCACAGGTAAGAATCCAGAGCGGCTATGTCTGGAGATCGCAGTGGCCACTTGATCGGTCCATCTCGTACTGTCCATCGTTGTGGAAATGTTCTGTCCAAGAACTCACGAACATGTTAACTCCAGTGCGGTGGTGTCTATGCGTCGTTTTGTGGAAAACGCAAGAGAAAACGAATGCCCTACACACCACGCTCACAGCAGGGAAATGCTCTCATGGCGGCGGGATGCGCGGACGGGAAATTATTCAGGCAAATTTCACTTCAAGAAAAATGAAGCAGTAAGCCTGTGAATTCACGTAGTGTTTTTTCTCAGTTTTAACGACGGCATAGCAAGTAGCGCGTGTCGTGTCGCTCCGAGTTCTTTCACAGGGAAGTGTGGGTTCGCGTATTTCAACGGCGTGTTAATGCCAGCCTCATGGCTCTGCACCGGTGATGTCAGACGCACCATTTTCATGGTACTTGTACCATAATTAGACCTTATGTACCATGTACCATGGTCAGGTCATCATGGTACGCAAATGTACCGTAATTTGATTACAGTAAATATATGAAGCTAATGACTCTAAAATATACTAAAATATGATAAGTTTGTAGCGCTTCGTTTAAGTCTAAAGCCAAACCCGTATAATTTATATGCAAATTAAGAGTTGAATTTCAGTTGTACTTGAGGTCAGTAGTGCAGCGTTCAAACAATTGTTGTGTAAAATTGTGATTTTATACATTTTTTATAAGTATACTATAAGTGTGTGTCAGTGTGCCATTATTTGAATGTTCCGTACCATGACACTGACGATATAAAATCCCTGCTCTGCACTGTGTCGCGAACAGTATGCCACGTGGATGAGCAGTTGTGGGTTACGCCTCTTCCAGGTAGTGACTTATAGGACGATGGGAACAGGATTCGAAAATGGCGCTCGTGGTTTCTCGGGTAGGAATAAAACTATGTATCGTTCCTTTCGCAGTCCCTCGATGAACGTATTTCTTTTGAGCAAATATGTCGATTTTTTTTTTAGATCTCGGCAGAGCACAGAGAATAATGCAGAAGTTTCAAAACAAACCATTACAGATTTGCCGTGTAAAATAACCCACAGCAGAAAACGTCTGAGAAAAGCATGTGAATATTTATTGCAGGCCATTTTAGAGGTGTGAAAAGCGACATCAGACCTCGCAGGGTGAGACCATATTGTGTAGTCTATTCCCGGTTTCTTCACACTTTATTAATCAAACCTTTGCGAGAGCACCCCATGTATGGCATGTTTAGTTATTTCCTGAATATGATATGTATCACAAGCTTTTCATATCTCCGTTAACATGAAAGTATCTTATTTTACCTTAAACTGAAGTGTTACCTGTACTTTATTCGTAATTTTTAATATTTCATTTGTAATAACTGTGAATAAAAACAATGGGAAAACATGTATGTTGGTAGCATCCAGTAATAAATAGTTTTAATATTGTAGCTATCATTACAAATGAGTGCGCACGAATTCGGTGCATCGTCCTTTAGTGTAATTTTCTAGACTTAGTTAAGCTTAGTTTGCATATGAGGCGGAGGAATAGCCTGATAGTATAACTTCAGCACGGTTTCAGAAAAGATTGAAGTAACCGTGAATGGATTACATTTCGGAACAGAGAGGTGAAATATGATACTTGTTATAAGTAAAAGTAACACTGGGTTCGACACACTTCGTTTATCATTTCTTAAATATTATTAAGTCTTGGTTTATTTCTTGTAGCTTCAAAGGAGGGGTTTAAGCCCCAGGCTCTCGTGTCCATGGCTCTGTCACAGAGTAAATAAGTGTACAGAAACGAAACGACGAGGTGGTTCCTTTTATTGAGGCGTGCCCATCCTCTGATCGTCTGCGGGGGATTATGTTACCATGCGACGTTACGACATTTTGCTGGCTTGTGACAACATTATGAGTACCCCGTACGACTGGAGTTCATGTGTAAGAATTTCACCTCTGTATTTTGAAGTACTATGTGTAGTCTCAACCGGCCAGTTAACGTGTCGCTTTTTACTCCTCTTAAATGGCCTGCAAGAAATAATAGGGGCCACGGTGGCTGAGCGGTTAGCCTACTCGCCTCCCACCAAGGCGATCCGGGTTCAATACCCGACCGGGTCACTCCGGTTTTTCTCATGTCGGTATCGCCGTTGGTCGGAGGGTTTTCTCGGGGATCACCCGTTTCCTCACCTTTCATTCCGGCGCCGCTCCATACTCACCTCATTCACCATCAGCTATCAAGACCTTGCTGTTAAGAGCCGCCGAAATCCCTTCACTCACTCACTGCAAGAAATAAATACTCGCTTCTTTTCAGACGTTTTCTGCTATGGATTATTTTACATGGCGAATATGTAATGATTTGATTTAAAGTTTGTGCATTATTAGCTATGCTTTGTCGAGATAAAGCAAATTCGATCAATTTTCTTAAAAGAAATATGCTGCGGAAAATATATATTTCTAAAATATCAGGCTGTTCAAGAGTAAATTTTCTTCTAGATTTTCTGGGTATTTTATGGTTTCTGGTATGATATTGAAAATAAATTGATGAAAATACCCAATTCCTGGGGAAAGCGGCACTCTTCGTGTTTGTGTTTTTTAGGTAAATATGAAAATTTTAACTGAACACTATTCATACCAATTTAAAAAATCAATTTGAACACAAATTTTGGTTTCAGCTGAAGTGTTTATTTAAGTTACAAGAACGAAGTTTTGTTATTTATTCGAAATCCACGCTTTGTTCATCTCTAGTAAGGGTTTCACTTATCTACATTTTAACTTTAAATTTAGTACCTATACTTAAGGGCCCCTCCTACCTGACCCGCATTTGAGGCCAAGAAGCGTGGAACCAATAAGGACGAGACTGCCACGCGTATCAAGTGCGTCGTCACCTCTAAGTACAAGGATCTCAACAGCGCGTAGTGTTCTAGTCGCACTGCGTCTACCTATGGGACTTTCAGCGGCGACCCTTTGTATTTTGTTGTTGGAAACTCTGCAGGGAAGTTCAGTGCAGGGGCCGTTGAGTAGTTTTGTATGTACCTGATGTGCATATCTTTAATACAGAGCTTTCAAAAAACCGTTTTTGGTCGTTCCGGAGTGCATGTTTCTAATGTACGGGGCATTTTGAAAGTACTCAAGAGCACTAGTCTGAAGCGGGTGTTCTTTTCGTAGGTCAGCACATTGGACACACGTTAAGGTTGAAGTAAAGCAACTGCCTATGGAGTAATGCACGCGACTATACAACGTGAAGAACTCGCAAAAAAAAGTAGTATAGACACAGAAAAATTGCTAGAAAAGTGAGTTTTAGGCTATATACGAAATAATAATGTATATACTTTGCAACATTGTAAAATATCTTACTAAACATAGTTTTTAAAATCTAAAACATGAATCGATCGATAGAGTCCGAATTTTAACCAAATTTAAGCCCATTTCCGTTTTGTATGCTTCGAAAAGCAGAATTTACAAGAATACCTTCGTCATGGAATATAGTCATAATATTTACTATTATTGCATGTAAGAAGATTGTAATAATAATATAGGAAACATTTTCTTGCGATTCATTTTATGTGCGTCCATTTGTCACAAACAATTATGGCTGGAACTGACGTAAATAAAGTTAATTATACAATTGATGTTATACATTGTTACTAAGAAACTTACAGCAATATTTGACATTACATTTTGTGGTTCAGTACCCATAATACGAGCACCCATTTAGCAGTGGTAAAGTAGGGCAGTGGATATGGCTGATCATGAAAGCCTCAGCATGCTTCGCTTTGTGGGCGGAGGTTCGAGCCCAACCACGTCCAAAAACGCTTTTGTGTAGACAATATTTGTGTTCTGCGGCAAAATAATTCGTACCTAACTTACATCACATAGGAATGATCTGTGCTTATTTATTAACCAACTATAAATAAGTATTTCTCTACTACTTGAATTAGTAGATTTCTTGTAACTGATGATTAAGTGATATATTTTCTACTTATTCCGGATGGAGCAGTTTCAACTGACAATCAGTAAAAAATAACTGATTCCTATTTAGAGTGTACTACGGCTGTTCGACCACGTCTTACAATTTCTACAAATTCTATACTACTATAATTATTTTTTATATTGTTAGGGCATTTATAATTAAAAGTTTGGTTTCAAAATGTTTCTCACTGTTATTTATGTTAAGAGTCAGCTTACTTCTTGCCCATACAGAGAGTGTGAACGTAAAGATCAGGTTTAGACATGTGTGATGTGGATGCCTGCGCGAAAGTGGCATTCCTATGTTCCGCGACGCTCACCAGCAAACCTCCGTGAAAAGTGGGGCGACGATAAGATGGAACTGGAGATCATAACAGGTCTACCATTTGTGAGGCGACGGCGTCAGGCGTGTAGCAATTACCGCGCCGACCTGTGTGTTCACATTTCTTGCAACCTGCAGTTTAAATGTAAGCTGGTGCGAACAAACTGGAGAGCATCAAAGTCGAAACTGAGCTTTCAGTAACGACACGTCACCTTCGTAATTAAATTTTCTCCAGAAAGGTACTTTGAAAAATGCTAATCTGTGCTTGCTTGTCTTCACTTTTATACAGAATGTTCCCAAATATGTGAGAATTAATCAGGGAGTGGATAGTACACCCCTAAACCACACAAAATGTCCTTATGAATCCATGTCTAATGTCGATAGTTTCTAAGTTACAGACCTTCCAACATTGTACCACTTATATTGGTATAGGCTGTTCAAGGTAAAATAAGCACTTCTGAAAGCCCTGCTTAAGATCTGCTTGTATACACGTTATGTATTCCTCCGCCTTATTTAAAATTGACATTGCGATGGGCCCCATCACTTTATTCTTACATCAATCAAATGAAACTGGAAAATTATTAGGTAAGTAAATACTTTACAAATCTGCCCATTTTTACACTTCGATGCATTAAAAAAATAGAAAGCGAAAGAAAGTTATCCCGAATAATTTCCTAAAATTTTTGTTTCGATGTCAAGATATGGAACTACTTTACATCCATCGTTACCAATTTTACTGGACGAATATCACCCATTTTAATATATGCATGCAGAGGCAGTGACTTTTTTCATAAGGTGCATTTCTAAAGTGCTCACTTTATCGTGAACAGCCTTGAATATCTCATCTTCTGCGAGGTGTGCCTGGTAATGTGATCACCGGAGTGGCCTGAGTTTTGCTATAGGTCTCGCAAAGGTGGAAAGACCGTGCAGGACCAACCGTCTGGTTTACACGCTCTCCGGATCCCAATCCACAGGACTATTGCCTGTAGGGGCATCTCAAGGACATTGTTTATGCAACTCCAGTTCCGTACGAAGCCGTGCTTCGCCAGCGAAGCGTGGTGCAGTTCCTTGGAGTACCTCAATGTGTCAGACAATTAATTAAGAGGTGTGTCTATAAGAGGTGTGTCTAGGCGTGCTTTCAGGCACAAGGTGGGCATCTTGAGCACTTCTCGTAGAGTGACGTATCACTGCTCGTACACTAATATGGCTACAACTACTCGAACTGGAACGTGCCAGGAAGACTATTAGGATTGCATCCAGTACAACATTGGAAGATATGTAACCATGAATCTATCCACTTTAGGACATGTTTATAGTGACATTTTTTGTTGTTTTGGGGTGTCTTATTTACTCTCCGATTACTTCCCACACATTTGAGAACATCCTGTATATTAAAGTGTATTAAGTTTTGTTAGAAAAGTAAGTATTCTGAGAAGTGAATTACAGTTCAATCATGCTTTATATAAATTAAAATTTATTGTTGATATAAAAATCTTAATATCATTATTTTTTTAACTTGGCACCACATTAAAACTTTCTATTCAAGCACCGTAAAACTGACAATTATGTACACATGTTTGCTGGAGGCATGGTTTTGTAGTCAGACTGCTCGCTCCCACCAAGGTGAACCGGGTTCGGTTCCCAGCGAGGTCACCCCGATTTTTGCATTAAGAAAACGTGGCGGACACTGCTGCTGGCCGGCGGCAATCCCGTCTCGTCCCCTCCCCCGCTCTTGCATTCCACCGCTGATTCATTCTCATCACGTGTCACCCTCACTGGTGGAATACAAGACCTCGTTGTTAAGGGGTATCGTGGATTTATGAAATTTTCGCCGCAACCTTCCTCACAGATTATGTTATTTTTTATTTTAGCGATCGACCGGTCATCGTTAAAGACCTGCGAAATTCGCGTTATTATTTAAGGACAGACTGAACTGCAATTTACTGTGCATTTGACCGTCTTCAGTCATTTGCCAGAAATATGTTTAGTACGTCTCGGAAAACTCTTGAGCCAATAATATTATATCAGCAATGGAGTGGCCAATGTCTTTTATGGAGATCAAGCAGGTAGGTTACGTCGATTAAAGTGCAGCGGCCAATTAAACCACAGACTGGGCTCACATGTTTATAACGCAGTGGATTCTACCCTGTGACCGAACGATAATGCGAATTTTGCACGTCTCTAAGCATAGGGCATTGATTCCCACGTGCTCTAAAATCGGTATTCCTTTATTGCTGTTAATGGCATCATTTCTGTAATCATCTGCAAAAAAACTACTTATTTCTTGCGGCAGTCCCCAGTAAAAGTTAAGATAGGCAGTGGAGCTGTAATAAAGTGATTCATCTTCGAAAGCTATCATTTATGCTATGTCGTTCGAGAATTTTCGTTAAACACTCTTAAATGGAACTTAAGGTGAAGAACTGATAAATCTAAAATGGTGTGTAACTCGCATTTGACGACAGGTTTCTGACATACAGGTGACCGTCGGTCATATCAGCAAAGCATGAAAAAATGCACTAAGAAGAGCAGAGATGGAGAACACTGACGGGTTACGTAGGAATACGACGAGAAATCCCACCCATCATTGGTAAGGTACATAAGTTTTTTTTTCAAACGAAAATTAGGGTTTCAATCTCCCGCGGGTTGGACCCAAATCAGCCTGATGGAAGATAAATATCTAGATCGTGTATAGTTGCCTTACCTGTCACCTCCATTCCCTTCTTGAAGTCTGTGTGTTTTGGTATAGTGTTTCCTTCTGTCTTCTCTTTCAATAACTCCTCTAGCTGGAGTACTCCACTCAGTTCGAGGTCAACTTGTAGTCTACCTCGACCTGCGGCGCTGTCCCTACCACAGTCTCCTTGGAAACTGTTCTAGTTCATATCTCTCGCAAGTGTCGAAACCAACTCCACATTCTTCTTTCCCTCGCCTTTTCTCTTTATCTTTATTGACAATCACGTCAAATCCTTTACTTATTTTCCTCTTGGTAATCACCTTCTAGTTATTCACTTTTCACTGTTTGCCAGGTTTTGCATCATTTACATAGGACATTCTATTCGCAGTTATATTAACCTTTGTTCAACTCCCGCAATACTTACCATTTAGCAGTATGGTCTATACAAAGGATCATTTACGCACCGTTTGGTTGGCAGAGGATAGTTTAATTTTTATGCGTTGTGCTGTACTTTCACACCGAGAAAACCGAAATAGACAAATTAAAAATTACCAGGCGACACCTGTCGAAAATGTACCTTGTGGGTCCAATTCAGAAAATTATGACAATCCCTGTCAGTCTTTACATAAACACCCCACCCCTTTTTTCTCACGTTTAACTAAATAGTCTCATCTTCCTGCTTTTAGATACCAAACTAACTGAATATAGCAGCACAATTATCCACGTTTCTCCTGGTATTCGAGCGTCGAACATCACGTTCCATAGGTAACGACCTAGCTTCATATACGTTATTATTTCTGAAGAACTAATTGTCAGGTTTCTGTTATAATTCAGGCGGCAATTAATTTCTCGGTTTCTATACTTCAAAAATTTTAATAGCCTTACGTTGCTGCTCAAGTTATGTAGTCTACCTACGTGATTTGTTGGTTTCCCCAGCTTACTGTATTGGGCGTTTTGGGTTTTCAGGAAGTTGTTGGCGTATTATTAGTGACCAAGTTGCAAAATGGTACAAATAGCATAAGTCTATATCTACAGCTGTCGGCGCTAGGTCGTTACCTTCGGATCGTGAGATTCTGGGTTCGAATACCACGTCAAACGTGCATAATTGTGCCGTATACATTCAGTTAGTTTGTCATATAAAGCACACTATTCCTATTTTTGATTGGCGCACTAGCCCCGTACTCATGAAAACGATGATAAATAAACATGTTAAATAAAAAAGATGAACTAAAAAGTGTGCACACCTTTAGCTCTACTAGAGAACTGCACAGATTTTGCTGTTCAATCACCGAGTTGTGACGAGACGTTGCCAAATGAGGTACTTGGAATTTGTTGATTTCTTATTTTGGTTAAACAAGATAATCGTTCCTTAGTCCTTAGTCACAGTGTTCTATATCAATGACGTTGCGTAGAAAGTGTCATCAATGACCTACATTGTACACGGCGTGAAACAATAGTACCATGAGTAACATCCCTTATGTGTGAGAGGTATAGGCTGTTCACTGAAAAATAAACACTTTTGAAAGCCCTGCTGATGATCTACTTGTATGCACCTTGTGTATTCTACCGCCTTATGTAAATTTAACATTGCCATGAACTTCCTCACTTTATTCATGCGTCGGTCAAGTGCAACTGTGAAATTAAAAGAAAAGTCAATATTTTATAAATCCGTTCATTTCTACACTTCGATGCATTAAAAAAAACATAAAATGAAATAAATAATTTAAGTTATCACAAATAGTTGCCTTACACTTTTTATTCGACGTTAAGATATCGAACTAATATTCTCTCCATCGTTACCAACTTTACTGGGCGCATGTCACCCAGTGCGCCCGTTAAATATATACAGCTTGGGGCAGTGACTTTTTTCTCAGGTTTATTTCAAATGTTCTCAATTTATTGTGAACAGCCTTTATCATTCACTGTTGAGGCTGTATATATCATTCTCTCACAATCAACTGCCGCCAGTTTCATGAATCACAAACACAATTTCATTGATCCTAGGTATGACGAAGCGTCATCACGATAGCAGTACAGTTCCATACAAGATTTTTGTTGGTTGCAGCGCCTACAGAGATATATTTATGAGTGACTGAAAGTCTTAATGGCAAGCGTAGGAACTTATGAAGCCGTATTTAGAGAACGGCCACGACAAACAGAAGTCACGGCGTCTAAGGACACGCCCAAGTGTGATGAACTTGTGCTGTCGCACTGAGAATGCTGTTGTGGCCGGCTCTTATACCACATGAGGGGCAGTGACCGTATTCATCTGTGGCCAGGTTACACGAACCACACCCACCCCGGACTGGTAGGCGTGACCTTGTACTGCTCAAAGTTGCGTGTTGCAGGAGGACGTTGGGTGGGTGCAGGTCCCTCCCACAGCGGAGTTCGTCGCAGTTCCATGACCCTTGGTTCCCCCCCTCCCACAATCACACACAGTCGCCTCGAACACTTGTTATTCCTGACTTGTCTCCGGGAACTACCTGCTTCCTCGCCGCTCGTCAACGTCAGACAGAACAAGCCGGCCCTGCTGTTCATCATCGGGACGCTACTCCTTAGGCACGATCAAGGGGGGGGGGGGAGTACAAGCCCTTGTGTACCGCTTGTCCTCCCATTATACAGGATGAGTGTGAATTCGATCGACAAACTTAGTGGGAAGATTTCTTATGCAAACTGAGCGTGGTGGCACAGTGTCAACTCACTGGACCCGCATTCGGGAGGACCCGGGTTCGATCCCCAGTCCAGCCCTCTTTATTTCGGTTTTCCGTGGTTTTCCGAAATCCCTTTAGGTGAATGTTGGAATGGGTCCCAAACAACGATCATGGCAGATTCCTTCCCCCAATCCCTCTTTCCTTTGCAACTTGCACCGTCTCTAATGACCTCGCTGTTGACGATACATTAAGCCCAACTAACTACCTAATGCAATACTAGGTAGGGTATAACGAAATTGCATATTAAGGAAGGTACGAGCATATGAAAATGGATATTGAGAATATATCTAATTGAAAATATAATAAACCACTTGAGGTAAAAGCATAATTTTCTGCGTACGGTTTTTTCCGATAGAAGACTTCATACCCCACGACGTTAGGTTCGTAATTATCATCCCCCTTCATTAAGAAATTGGGGTTGAGTGATTCTGATCGCATGTAATTTTATAACCGTAAGGTTGTATTGTAGATTGGTGATTGTTCTTGGAAGAGCATGTGTAAATCAACGGAAAAGGTTGCGGTAGTAACAAATCCTCCGGCCAACCGTTCTCCAATAACAGCGACCGTATTATCGGAGGAATTGGAGTGGTCTTACCCAAGGCCTGTGCAGGTATGCAATACATATGTGCCCGTCGTAAGTCCTGTACATGCGTGTAAGGTGGGGCAAGGTCAGTGACAAACACTGGTTACGTTACCGACATGCACTGTGTGTGTGGACTTGTCTGGCAATCCAGGTGCGTCGTTGCCAAATCTGCGTACAACATGGGGACTGTGCATCGATACTTTTTTTTGTAAGTGTGTAAGGACGCGCAGTTCGTATACGTTTTTCACTGACTCCACCCCACCTTTCACGCATGAGTGATTCAATTAATTGCACCCATGGTGAGGGAAGTAGACTCATTAGCTATGTCAGTAACTTCTCGTTAAAAGATGTTCACGATAAAGTAAGCACTTTTGAAATCAACCTTAGAAAAAAGTCACTGCCCATACCTGCATAGTTTTTAACGGTCGCCCTGAGTGACCTGCGCCCAGTAATGTTGATAACGATGGATGGGAAGTACTTCCGTATCTTAACGTCATATAAAAATTGTTAGGTAACAATTTCTGATAACTTAAACTATCTCATTTGCTTTCTGTTTTTTTAAATGGATTTAAGTGTAAAAATGAGCAGATTTGTTAAATAATTACCTTATTAGTAATTTCACAGTTTCACCTGTCCAACGCATGAATAAAGTGATGAGACCCATGGAAATGTTAATCTTACATAAAGCGGAAGAATACACAACGTGCAAACAAGTAGATCTTAAGCAGGGCTTTCAAAAGTGCTTTATTTACCGTGAATAGCCTATAGTTACGTTACCAGTGAAATAAATGTATTATTAGCCACCATCAAGGCAAGTCAAAAGTAAACGATATCTGTAGGAGCTGTGGACTTGGTAGTCCACAGCTCCTACAGATATCGTTTACTTTTGACTTGCCATATGGCAAACTGTAGACGGTGATAATGTCAGTGGTGGAAAGGAGACATTTTCAGGGAAGCCGAACACCTTATACTTGACGCTTTCATTCCCACATAAGTTTATTGTTTCTGGTGTTGCAAGCAAGAAAAATATGAGTGCTGTACTTCAATTGGCAAATAACTTGTTTCGATATCACAACCAATAAATAACCTGTATGCTTTTGTGTTCGGTGATCAGTGATCTGATTCATTCATGAAGTAGCTCAGTAGAAAAGTTTTCAGTTGCGTGTGGTGAACTGTTGCAAGGTAAGCTGGCGTTAGATTTGTGCTGTACCCTGTGGCTGGCTAGTTTATAATCCCACAGTTAAAATGTAGCTCGGTAGTTCACGCCAGAGTACACGTGTAATGGATCTCATTCTACTCGCTTGTGAGCGGTAGGAATAAATTCAGTATCTCTAGACTGCACGGTGGTTACTGACTCCTTCCTGCTGCATGCACCGAGAACGTACAGCAATGAGCAAGCACCAGCTTACCTTGCAACATTTCACCACACGTCACTGAATGTATACGAATCAGTTACTTCCTGGGAATATCGTTGGGCACTGAGATTTGTGGTGTACAGTACGGGAGAAATATACGTAACCCTATTTTGCAACATGTACTCTGTCTACAATTGTCTACCAAGGGCATGAAACTGTTAATGACTGCTGGTTTGTCGGAGAAAAAATTTCTAAAATGATAGGTATCTAGCAAGTGAAGTGTGGAGAATCGGTTGGTATGCTATCAGACCTACCTAAACGAGAAGTACTTGAAGAATACAATGCTTGCCTAATGTAGCTTTCACCAGTTCTGGTGGTAAACACTCAGACTGCGGGAAAATAATAATGGTGCGGTGTAATTATCTATGCCGCCCGCCTACCTGGGGCGTGATCTGCGATGCAGTGTGATGTAACTGCACAGTTTGTGTTTACTTCGCGCGCCCATGCACGAAAGATAGATACAGCATTTCAACACGGGGAACTGTTGTAACCAAGCAACGTCTACAGTGGCCCATGTTTACATTTGCCGTGAACTGACTGACAGGAGTTGATCTCTCACGTCTTTCATTACGGATACAACCAGTAAATATTTGTACAGTAGGTTTATTTATTAGTCAGTGTAGCCTACTTCCAATCAAATATTATATGTTAAATATAAATTTTTTAACGTTTCTTTTTATACTGCTAGTGACTTCTTGGCGATTTACTCTAGCTTTATACATTACCCCTTAATTCAAGCGTAACCAGCATGGTTCTCAACCGAACACGCGTTTTTTCAAGCGTAGCCAACTTGGGTCGGAGTTACATCGTAGACTGAAGATAGGGTAAACCGATCTCGGTAGATGCGCACAACCACTCTTCGTTTCCAAACAGTAAACTGCTTTTATGCCAGTACGACTTGCAAAGACGGCGTGGATTGGATTTGAGGTTAGAACTATGTTTAGTAAACAAGATCTTTGAGATGTTTGTATACTTCCTCTAACCAATTTGAAATACAGTTAGATTAAATTCAAACAGGTGAAAATATTTCATTCATATAGAAGTGCTTGTATGTTAAAAAT
Source organism: Dryococelus australis (assembly GCA_029891345.1). Classification (NCBI taxonomy): domain Eukaryota; kingdom Metazoa; phylum Arthropoda; class Insecta; order Phasmatodea; family Phasmatidae; genus Dryococelus; species Dryococelus australis. The sequence continues at coordinate 216,646,437 of CM056995.1, forward strand.
TAAAGTATAAGCAAACTCCTTTATCGTTGTTGACCATGTGACTTTGACCGTTGTGTCCTTTGGGGTAGGTCAATGTTAGATACATGTGCAGAAGAATAATAAGATGTCTACCCCATGTTTAGCATACGCATATGGATTACACAGGACACAGATATACTTCACTTCCAACATTTTCACTGTGCATACGGTTACGCTGGCTCCAAACTTGTTCCTAGCGCAACCACTACTCGTTCAAAGTAAACAAGTCGTGGAAGTACAACAGAACACATTTTCTTCTGTGTTGCGCACTCATCGGCACTGTAATAAATGGCTGGAATTGGCGGAACTCTCTGCATTCATTCAAATAAATAATAATACATTGTCAGAAAGTAATACTCGTTATAAATAAAAATAAAGCGAGTTGTATTAAAATCATTTAAAAAAACGCTTTACCTTAACACGTAATCGAAGCGATTTAAAATAAACACAGGGGTGTATTTTTAATTTTATGATTTCTTTCTGTTTGAATTTAGTTACAGAGGTGTAGCCATCGAAACAAATTCTGTCGCAAACGTGATGAAACATGGCTGTAAAACGAATTCATAAGAAATATGAATACAACACTCGTGTGACTGCAGCTTAGGTCAACAAGGTAGCTCGAATTTGGCGTAGGACAACAATGCTTCCGAAACTTGGTGTGACTTTCTTGTTAACGCCATAGACTAAAGACGAGGTAGACAGATTGTCATCCTCTGCAAAAATCTTCAACATTCACTTGCCTACCGTTCCATCGCCAATACAATAGTTAAAATCACACTGTCAATGGCGAGTCCATGTTACTATATATTGTTCCCGGTAAAATGAGCACTTTTGAAAGCCCCGCGTAAGATCTATTTGTATGCACGTCACGTATTCCTCCGCCGCCTTATGTAAACTTAACATTTTGATAGGACTCATCACTTTATTCATGCGCCGGTCAAGTGAAACTGGGAAATTATTAATAAAGTTACATTATTATTATACATAATTATTAATAATATTACAAATCTGTCTATTTTTACACTTCGATGTATTAAAAAAATAGAAGGTGGAAGAAATAATTATGCTATCACAAATGGTAACCTAACACTTTTTACTTGACGTGAAGATATGGAACAACTTTCCATCCATCGTTACCAACTTTACTGGGCGAATGTCACTCAATGCGCCCATTAAAATATATGTAGGCAGGGACAGTGACTGTTTTCTAAGGTTCATTTCTAAAGTGCTCATTTTATTGTGAACCGCATTTATGATGGTTTACTGACTTTTATTTTCGTTTTTTTTTCTTGCTCCACAATGGACACTATCTATTCAAACCACCATAATAAATTGATGAACGTGTTTGTTCACTTTTGAATTTTCAACAGACCTAACCTTTCGTATGAATAAAATACTTATACTAACTTGTGTATGTTCTAGTAGTATTCAAACAAGATTAGAGTAAGAGCACGATCATCTCAAATCACTTGCTCGCATAAACAGAGATTTCATATCTAATCTTATCCACGTTGTTTTTAATGGTGCTGTTGGCAGAAAAGCAGTTGAACGTTGAAAACACGGAGAGTGGCTACTGAGCAGCTCCCATGCTCGCGAAGTGATGCCAACCCTGCCGAAAAAGAAATCGGTAGACTTTGCTGAGAAAATCGATAGATGTCGGTAGCAAATAAATTGAACGCTATATATATACACATATACAAACATATTCATATATATATATATACATATCCAAACATATTCATATATATATATATATATATATATATATATATATATATATATATATATATATATAATGAGAGAGTCGACGATGGCGCCGACAGGATATATTATTTATAATGCAAATGATTCGCAAACGTACGAAAAGAGCACTTTTTTTTCAATACCACGTGGCCAAGTTCGTCGATGGCTATTCGCTCTTTTGCCATATTTTTTCCATTTGAAAAAACTGAAATGTGTAATTTTGACTACCGCCACTACTACCATCGTTTTGCTTTACATATTTGTTTACTTCTTTGGAAGGAAACTTTACAAATCAAAACGCGGCTGAAATAAAACTACGGGATGATTAACCGAGCGAGGTGGCGCAGTGGTAACACACTGGACTCGCATTCGGGAGCGTCCAGGTTCGAATCCCGGTCCGTCCACCTTGATTTCGGCTTGCCATGGTTTCCAGAAATCACTCCAGACGAATGCTGGAATGGGTCGTAAACAAAGGTCAAGGCCCAATCCTTCCCCCAATCCCTCTTCCTTGCGCGACTTGCATCGTCTCTAATGAACTCGCTGTCGAAACGTTAAGCCCATTTTCTTACCAACGAAGTTATTGCTTGCAATATTTTTCTCCTACTGCACCTAGATTTGTAGCTTACCCGCTGCTTCTTAACGGATTGATTGTGACTTATTATTATTTAACTGCATTAAAAAATTCAGTGGAAATTAAATTATTTCGGTATTTCTGTAGACAAAGATCGGGTTCGATATATATAGGGAAAAATCTGTACGGTTGGCAACACTAAAACTCGATCCACGCCGATGTCCCTCTACGACTCGGCTGCGATGACGGAAAGCATCTTCCTATCGTAAATTACGTGACAAAAAGCCAATCAGAGGTTGCCTTTAATTCTATCTGTCCGTTCGTCAAAACCTTGGCAAGTTTTAAGTTTTGACGGACGAACGGGTGAAATTGCAGCCTTTTAAACTAGCACGTTTTGTTACTCGTTCATCGCGAGTTCTTTACGAGGTTGTGTAGTGTGTGCAGTGTTTTGTTTTGGCTGCTAGATGCAGGTCGCTCCATAGACTAAAGATGCGGTAGACCGCTTGTTCATCTAATAGACTAAATATGAGGTAGACTGAGCTCGCTGGTTGCGCACAACCTATCTCCGTGTCCCAGCATTGAACTGTTGTTCTGCCAGTACGACGTGCAAAAATGGCGTGGACTGGATTTGAGGTTAGAACACTGTTTAGTAAACAATTGCTTTGAGATGTATGTATACTTCCTCTAACCAATATGTTATGTATTTTGATTTAATTAAAATTGGTTAAAGTATTTTATTCATACAAAAGTGTTTGTCATTTAAAAATTAAGATATAAACACACCCGTTCATCAGTGTTGACTATGTGACTTTGACAGTTGTGTTTCTTTGGGGTAGGTCAATGTTGGGTACATGCGCAGAAGACGAATCATGGACTAAAGATGAGGTAGACCGCTTATTCATCTTCTGAGCATGTATCCAACAATGACCTACCCCAATCCTACACAACTGTCAAAGTCACATGGTCAACAGTGATGAACGTGTTTGTTTACATGTTTATTTTTAAATGGCAAGCACTATTATATTAATAAAATACTTTTACCAGTTTGAATGTAATGAAAAAGCATTACAGATTGACAAGAGGAAGTATATAAACATCCCAAAAGCACTTGTTTACTAAACAGCGTTCTAACCTCAAATCCAGTTCACGCCATTTTTGCACGTCGTATCGGCAGAATAGCAGTTCAATGTTATGACACGGAGATCGGTTGCGCGTAGCCAGTGAGACTGGTCTGCCTCATCTTTAGTGTATGGGTTGCTCGAGGGCTGGAGCGCGGCTCCACCATGGAGATTGCATACAGTTATTTACAACCTCATTGGGCGGCATCCACCTCGAGTCCCATCGCACATTCCACCGCACGCGCGTGAAGTCAGAAGGCATACTCTGGAACGCGCCGCGTTGTCCACGCGTGCTTCACCGTCGGCCGCTGCAGCCACTAACAACCTGCCATTGCATTCCGCGTGTTCGGGCATTTGTCAACGGACCCAACAGTGGTTGATGTATCGGTGTACTCCAGTTGAGGCGTTTCTCGATCATCAGGTTTGTATTCAGAAATATCTTTTTTTCTGCTTCCTAGCGCAAATTAATGTCAAAACACAAAAATTGTATTTTTTTCACCTACACCATCATTTGTAAAAACTCGACGTTCAATTAGTTTTGTATTTTTTTATTAATTTTCGAAAATTACGAGAAGAGAGTGTGTTAACTTTTATTTTCGAAGTTATCGTTCGAAAATTCATTCGGTTGATGTTTTGGCGCAGATTCACTAGATCCACCCGAAACTTCAGGGAGGTCGAATTGGTGAACCAATCGGTTCGACCGGACTGAACCGAAACAATAGTTTTCAAACGTCTGGCGTACAGTGGTGGATGCACCGGCGAATTTTTGAATACACGGACTTGCTCGTGCGTGACCATAGTACTCTTGCCAGTTGGTCTTGATTACAATGTCCTACTGATGACTGCGGGAGGTTAGGAGCAAGCTTCTCGGTAACCCACTTTATGAAATTAGCACTGTTCATTTGGCCGTGATAGTCGCCACTGACGGTGCCGGCTTTATAGACAAGGAGAGCATTTTCGATAAAGCCGTTGATACCCCAGCGTGTACTATAATTAATCGGTTACCCGAACTCACATTAGCTTGTATGCCAAACACTTCTTCATGTTGGCAACATTTGCCTAACGTTAAATTACCGTCTATCCATGGCACGTCTATGTAGATAATTTGTTTCCCACCTTGTTTGTGGTGTTTCAACTAGATAGTCGTGGCGCCAAGACACGGTGTGAGGTCTCTCAATTAGTATCTTCCTGTGACTTTGCGATTTTTTCCACCGAAAACCTATTTGATTTACTACCTTACGCAACGAATTATGCGACCACGGAAAGTCTATTTTCCCCTTCACCAAGGGAAGTAATTTGGCAATGGTAGGGACACGTTTTTCCTGAATATAAAAATCCTGAATCGTCCGCCGAATTACACATAGATCAAAGTCATCAATATTCACGACAGTATGTTCCGGCCGAGTTTTCCACCGTTTACCCGGCGTGTGGAAGCTACAGCCCTCCCCACTGTTATTTAGTTCTTTCTGTTATATCCGTATCTTTTTAACTAACGTCTGCGACACTCTATCGTATTCTGCAGCTCTTGCTGTCGCCTGGTTGACTGTGAAAGCATTACGTTTTTGTTTCGCCTCTTCATCACACTTTGCAATTATATTCGTTACGTTTCTCCGGCCCTCAGAATGCACGACTGTGTTTTTCTTCCGGACAGATATATCACTCGCAGCGGCAATGTTCACGACACTTCGGAGCTAAATGTGTTACTGCGGATAGTATATACGTGACCACGCTCCTCACTCCCCACTGTGACTTACTGTCTTGCCTTCCCCTTTCCTCATACCTCGCGGTTTCAGAGTTGGTGCGCGGACAGTATATCGACTACTGCAAGAACACCGGTTATGTTGGGATCTGTGTTAGAACTCACAAACGTCCTATTGGTCCATGCCACACCGGACTCCGCCATGGTTTTATAGCATTTACTATTGGTCGGTTATCAACCAATGGAGAACCGAGGTGCTATTGACTCAATCAAATATCCTTTATAGTGCAAAAGGATATACAATCAATCATGACCATTTGAGTGGATATATAAAAAAGAACTTCTATCGTAAGCAAAATCATTGTTACCTTGCTGTCGTGTTCTTGTGAGGAAATGTTAAACACTAGCCGAACAAAGACAGCATAGCCATGCGAAGCATTGTTCTTGTTCAGAACAACATATACATTTTCAAATTAGCTTTGCTCGTGTTACACTCGAGCATAGTCTGCTAAGTGTTAACATTTCCATGGGCCTCGTAACTTTATTCAAGTGAAACTTAAATTATTATAAAAGTAAATACTAAGCAAATATGTTTGTTGTTACACTTTTATGCATTTAAAAATAGAAAGTGAAAGAAATAGTTTAATATATAAGAACTGGTTGCCTAAAACTTTTTATTCAACGTTAAGATACGGAAATACTTCCCATCAATCGTTACCAACTTTACTAGGCTCATGTCACTCAGTAGGCCGATTAAAACATGTGCAGGTATGGGTAGTGACTTTTTTCTAAGATTGATTTCAAAAGTGCTCACTTTATCGTGAACAGCCTTTACGAGCACGTTACATCACGACGCTCGCACAAACAGACACCAGAGTAAATGCTGCTTTATCAATATCATACAGTTAGTTTTTCATAAGGCGCGATCCGCTGACGAATACTATAGTGTATATTCTATCATAGTTCCATTTATATTTATAATAAGATTCATTTGCACTTTTCCCGCCCGGTTAAGCGTAGCCTGATCTCGTGCAATGAAAGGGATACCATCAAGTGTTAATTTCCTTCCGTCTGGTAATCAGAGTGTGTAATGCTGAACTTGAATATCAATTAGCTTTTCAGTTAGTGACTTACCCTTCCGATCGGAAACATGCATCGGCGGCCAGTAGTTTTTCGCCTCTTTTGGAGATACAGCGGTCACATATTATAAACCCGCTGCACTGGGGAGACAGGCTCATTTCCATCTTGAGGTTTCCCGTCCGCTTTCACAGGAAAGATAAGTACATATCCTAAGCGTCTCCTCACTTTCCTGCCCTTGGCCATTCACGAAGGAAAGAATTACCTATTATTAGAAATGCTGTATATTGTGTTTATCTGATGTATGTGAACACTCCTATTATCAAAGCTTGAAACACATAATCTCTTCCTGTGCACCCGTTTATGACGAACGTATCTGGGAATACGAGTATACAACAATATTCTTGGCAGCGAACCATAAAAATATTTTTGTGTCATTACTTTTGTCATTCTTAAATTAGTAGTGGCAAGTGAAATCAGTTCCCGTTTATTTTAGACATATTAGAAACACTGGCATTAATATTAACATGTGCCTATTTGTTTTCGAAGCGATGTCACATAGTCATTTGATCGCACGAGTGAGTAAAGAGATTTGGGTGCCTCTTAACGTCGAGGTCTTAAGAGCCAATTAGGGTGAGGTGAAGTGAGTATGGAGCAAGCGTCGGAATGAAGGGGCGGGAGAAACGGGAGATCCCCAAAAAAACCCACCGACCAGTGGCATCGTCCGGCACGATTCCCACTTGCAAAAATTCGGAGTGAACCGGCCGGGGATTGAACCCTATTCGCCTTGGTGTGAGGCGAGCAGTCTAACCGCTGAGCCACCATGGCCCCCAGTTGATAGACACATGGACTCTATTCACTAGGTCCAGCTGATTTCTACACGTGGTAGAATGATACATATAGGCTGTTCAAGGTAAACTGAGCGTTTTAAAAATTCCTGCTTAAGATGTACTAGTGTTTGTGTGTTCCTTCACCACATTTAAAATTAACATTGCCGTGGGCCTTATCTCTTTATCCTAGCGCAGGTCAAGTGCAACTATGAAACTGACAGAAAAGTAAATATTTTACCAATTTGCTCATTCATGCACTTACATGAATTAAAAAAATAAACAACTGTAAAATAAATCATTTTAATATACACGCGAGGTTCGCCTTAACATTTATTTCAAAGTTAAGACGTGGAAATTCTTTACATACGTCGTCACCGACTTAGCTGGGCGCATTCCACTCAATGTTCTCCTTAAAATGTATGCATTTTGGAGCAGTGGCACTTTTCCGAGGTTGTTTTTAAAAAGGCTCAATTAACCGTGAAAATCCTATATACATAACTGGATTAAAGAAGAAACTTAGCAGGATTTTGAAACTGCTCTAACATCTGTGAAAGAGCAACAGCGAGTCTATGATAGGAGCAGATGCACTTCGATAATCAAAACAAGCATTATCCTTCCTTTTTATTTCTTCCCTCTTCGTAAAGTTTTTTGGCCTACTTTGCATTCGTGCTTTACATGCGGTAGCGTGTATTTCCTTCTGTTTTCTGTAACATCCTTGTCAGAATTTCAGCGTTTCAGCAACGTGCTTTCTTTCCAGTCCACCTCAAGTGTAGTAGGCAATCATTCATATATACAATCTAGTCATCTAATCTCTTGTAAGCTTCATGTGTGAAGTCATTACACTTTCCCAACATGCACTCGTTGTTCATTATGCGCCATCGTCAATAGGCACTGCCATTCCTCCTCTTGTAATTTGGTTGCATGTAAGAAAATATTGGCACACGTTAACAAAAAATTCTGAAATAATTTATTTTCATGTACACTCATTTCCGTTATAAAAGTAACTTTCGTGGTGGAAATAGGTGCGAATACAGTCAATCATTTATAGAATTTATAAACTGCATTTCAAATTTTATGACTATCAACTAGAGCAAATATTATAATGGTTTTACGCGATAAATTTTATTTCTCAAATGTTCTTTCTAAAAAATTCAAAATAGATAAACCCCTAAATTTTTGTTAAAAATTTATTGTTATTAATTTTTTATTTTGCAGATTTAAATGAACAAATTCTAGCAAAATAAATTTATCTTCATTGATACAAGTAATATTTAGTCTTATTTCATATGCAACATTAATCGTATTTTTGTGACAATTTTGATAGTAGTCTACGTATACTACTTTTCAATGAATTATGCATGTCGGACAGTCGGATGCAGTGACCCATTTGACGTCACTCTCGTTATAATTTAAACACCTTTCAGACCCACTTTAATTTATGGTTTTAGGTGTTGCAAACAAAAAATTTATAATGCATGCTGTACTTAAGTCGACACAAAACTTGTTTCGTTGTCACAGCCAATGAGATGTAGGCGATATGTTCGTCCACAGTAATATGAACTAATCATGACCTACACTTATACGATGGTTTGCGAATCATTTACTCACAGATGAGATCATTGGTCACTGAGCTTCGCAGTGTACAGTACAGATCAAAATTAACTACACATGTGTAATGCACACAATTGTATTTACTAAGTCTGAATGCGTTAAACAATCATTATTACTGATTTGCATGTTTTGGATCATTCATTGGTCTTCTATATCTACGCATTTCCATACTTATCCCTGTATCTTTCACTACGTCAGTTAGTAACGTCTCACCAGGAGCGATACGGTATTATTAGACGCTTCTAAATTATTTAATGACAAAAATAGTTATCTGCGCGCCATCTGGGGACATTTCATTTCGCCTATAGTAATGTTGTTCTTTCTGCGTAATATTGCCATTCCATATGACACATTTACTTCAATTCTTCTTATTAGAGACCGAGTGAGGTGGCGTAGTGGTAAAACACCCGACTCGCATTTGGAAGGATTCGGGTTCGAATCCCAGTTATGCCGTCTAGATCTCGATTTTCCATGGTTTCACTACAGGAGACTGCTGTGATTGTTCCTCACTACATCCGTGGACTATCCCTTCCCCCGGCCTTACTTCTCAAATGACCTTGCCCTCGACGAGACGTTAAGCCCAACCTACCATCATAAATAGAGGACAGATATAGTCGTTTAATTAATCTCGCAAGCAGCCTCCGAAAATGTTGTCAATTTACGTAAGGGAACCTCTTCCTCATTTGCAACACATTTCACGTATGCTTCAAATCCGAGTTTTTTCGTTGCACGGAGAACTACCAGCTCATGGGCACTGCCATCTTGTTCTACCTGGTATAAGCCGACCGTCAGTTAGCTGGTAGGCAGGTTATTTCAATAGCTGCTTGTTACGACCGTAATGGCGGAATTTTAACTGCTCACGGCCGACAAACTACTCGCTGCGGACATCAAGGACGGAGAGCATGCACGAAGTGCCACTTGTACCAGAGATCTCGGTGGAATGGAGGCTGTTTTCTCGTGTATTTCCGTCTAGCCTTGACAAAGGAGAGCGGCACGAGGCTGCTGCGTGAGTCACGAAGTTACAGCTATGCAGCCGACACGAGCTCTTAGGTTAATTTACTAGCGTAGTACTTATTATCACTCACCTCTATTAAAGCAGGCTTCACAGGATGCAAGAAGAGTGCCAAAATTGCGCGAGATGCCAACATTGCACAAGGATTTCTTGCACAAGTTTGTGTGCAAGGCACATCTTGCGCGAAATGAGGAGATAGAGCAGGTCCTGTTTTTTTTTGTGCAAGGCGATGCAAGTTGCGATCCTAATGGTCCTTGTATGCTGGTCTTGTGACCTGTTGTGAAATCAACACTAGAGTAAAAGAGAATCATAATCTGAGGTGTACGAAGAGGAATACAGGAAGATATATCATCGCTGGAAAATAACTTTAGAGCGTGGATTGGAGTTTAGACAGTTCGCTGAGAATAAAATAAAAACAATCGTATTTTGGAGGGATAGCTTTGAAAGAAATACCTTGTTGAAGTAAGCAACTTCATATTTTGTATTTTAATACCTTGACTGTTTGGTACTTACCAGGGCTATCAACTAATTTTGATGCGAGACAGTATTCATCTTACTTATCTGTGTGTCAACTCGTTTCGTACGAAATTTAGTAAGCATTCTCGTACGAAAAATTCCGTACGAAATCTTTCGCGAATTGCGTCTTGCATCGTATGAAGTCTGCTTAAGTTGTAGTTAAAAATATCACGCTGAGCACTACACGATAGCCGCAACACCATTAAAAAAATCGAGGTGTGTCTGTATCGAGGACAAAGCCGTGGGTTTCGTGTGAATGTTTTCTGTGCGACGTGGGAATGAAATGATGGAGAATAAATGAATACTTCGGTTTTATAGCTTAAATAAAGAGCTCTAGCCGACATGTTTCGTCTGGCACTGAAATCAGTTTGACTAAGTGTTGTGCAGCATGTGACATCAGCGAAGAGGACGGATGACGGTAGTGGAGTGTTTTGTGCGGTGTGGGGTTACGAGAGGGGGCGGTATGTCCGGCTACTGTGCATGAAGGGGCCTGGAGCACTCTAGAACATTCTAAACTGGTGTAATGTGTACTGAATTAGAGTAGAGCTGTATGAATGTGTGATACGGACTTTACTGTAAATGTTGGAATTGTCCAACATTGACACATAATTTGTAAAATAATTCAATAGGCTTCGAGGTACAGATTGTTGGGGCTGATTTTAGTAATCAAGATTAGATTAATTGTTTAGAGGTGATCGTGAATTGAATTGATTAAATTGATTAAATGTGAATAGCAAGTGATAGGCATGTATTGCAATATGATAATTCGACGGCATTTGATTTGCAGTGTCTATAAATAAATTAGGAATATATTATTAAGGCTTTCATTTAATTATGAAAGGGACACGGTAGCTGGGCGGTCAGCCTGCTCGCCTCTCACCAAGGCGAACCGGGTTCAATCCCCGCCCGGATCACTCCCGTATTTTCGTAAGTGGAAATCATGCCAGACGATGCCGCTGGTTTGGCGGTTTTCTCGGGGATCTCCCGTTTCCCTCCGGCCATTCATTCCGGTACTGCTCCATACTCCATACTTTAATTAATACATGAGTAGCTTGAAGAACCTATTGAGAAACTGTAACAATACTCTGTGGTGTTGTGATGCTGGAGAAGGTGTTCGTGGTCGGGCTCGCCTCACTGACACACATGCCGGGCAAGATGCTGGATCCTCTCTGTCTCTGTCTCTCTCTCTCTCTCTCTCTCTCTCTCTCTCTTCAGCTCGAGATGGTGCGATGGCGAGCACGAGTCTCTGTCGGCGGACTGAACACGAGTGAGAGTGCAGTGCGCTGCCCGTCAATGTGTGCGAACATTACCACACTCCGACCACGGCTGCAGTGGAGACGGAAAGCTCCGAACCACGGTCGTGGAAGACAGATCTGGACACTCGCCTATCTAACAATGTTTAGCGAATTGACCCCCTTATTGACTGACTTAGTTCATGCAGTAGCCACATATCTCTGCAAGAAAATTTGTGTTGGTAGTATTGCTGGTGTAGGGACAACACCATAGAGGTATGAATGTCATTTTCCCATTTTAAGAAAAAAAATAATAGCAATTCCCCTGCCTATGCTAGCCATGTCAACAGCATTACTTCAGTAGCAGTGCTCTGCGGCTGGGTTCGTGAACTAAATAAGTCAATAAGGGCGTCAACTTTTCAAGCTAGTAGTGATCAGGCCTGTATTCTACGGCCGTGCTCCGAACCACAGTCTTGGCATTTTATTCCTCCAACTAATTTTGGGAATCTGAAATTACATAACTTTCTATTAGGTTAGGTTAATTTAGGTTAGGTTAGGTTAATTTAGGTTAGGTACGGTTATGTTAGGCTAGGATAATTTAGTTTAGGTCATATTAGCTTAAGCCATCTCAAGAATTGTAGGTGGGCTTAGAAGACTTCATTATACATACAACATTTGACACAATACATTTAACGAATGAATAATACACACATATCTTTAAAATTTATACTTTTTTTCAAATTATTCATACCACGTAACAATTGAAAAAAAAACAAAAAAAAACAATTATATTACACTACAAACAATTGAACGCTAACACAATTGTAATATTAACAATAATTGTATGACATCATACAGCCACCTACACAGCCTCAATACTGCTACCCCCTTGCTTCTACTCAAACCATTACGTGTGTAGTCATTTTTTTTAAATAAACCTATAAAAAGATAACCACAAAAGTAAGTAATTGCGCATTATTTTGCTGACCATTACAGTGTTTTAGTTTATAAATTCCCTTCGCCCATCAATAAAATAATGCGCAATTGCTTACTTTTGTGGTGTGTGTGTGTGTGTGTCTATATATATATATATATATATATATATATATATATATATATATATATATATATATATATGCAATTTGGCAACTTTGCAGTGCACCCCTCTTATCACAATTCCCATAGTTTTCTCTGTTTCGCCGCCTGACTGTCTTAAAAAAAACCATGATGGAGCTATATTTGTGCGTTTGTTGTGCAGTTCAGTTGCTTAGCTACTAAAAAAATTTTATAATTATTATGTTAAGGAGGAGAGGGAATATATTTTTTGACAACTCTTAACAACGAGGTATTGAGACCCGATGAGGGTGATTGAGGTGAGTACGGAGCAGCGCCGGAATGAAAGGACGGTATTCCATTAAACTGAACACATAGTAAACAACTTGTATGCTTTGGGGAATCAAATTAGAAAATGTATACGTTTAGACATTCAATAATTACAAACTCATAAGCTATACATGTAACGTAGAGAAACAGACCCCACAGTTTAATTTAGTTACAAATCCTTTTGTTGGACGATCTATTTCTGCGTAACACTAACACTGAGTTCAGCCACAGAGAGTTCTGAGGAATTCCTCCCACCAGAATCCTCTAGATGGGTTATTAGTAGCTCATACAAAAAAATTAACAACTCTCTCAAACCCAGAATGCTAACTAATTTTAATGGTAGTTCCTGGAGTTCCTTTAAGTTATACTATGAATATTAACGTTAGTTAAAATTTCAGCTAACTTCTACTTTTCTTGTTCGCTGACATTTTCTTCATAGGGCTTACAGGGGCAGATTATCTTATATATCTTTCAAGTTCTCATATGCTGTGTAATTGTCATTTCTTTCACAGTCAGGCTTAGATCCAAATACATTAAGTTAGAAGTGGAGTGTCTTACAATGGAGTACTGCACACATTTGGTGAAACGGGAAAGTATTTTGATATACTCAGATTATTTAAATGTGTTTTTTTAAAATCATTTAAGAAAAGTCTACTTTTGATTTTGATCAAAATATAAGTGCATTTCCATTCTGAATGCTTTATAAAGCGTATTTAGCAAAATAAAAATATAAAAAAATTTCACTGTGCAACACCATCATAATAATTTCTCTGGTTTTTTATAATAAAATTCGTGATAACGTTTACGAATATTTGTAATAATTTAATTAATTCACATCCATTTCAGCCAGGAAATTTATAATTTTTATTAACTAAAATAATGTACAGGAACTATATTATTAAAAATATTTATGCAATATAATACTGGAATGCATAACTTATATTTTATTATATAGAAGGTAACAATTATGTATATGGATTTTCTTTATGGATTGGGGAGTTCGTTTGCAAAATGTGTTTTATGAAGCATTTAAATGGAAATCCTTTGAATTTTGAACAAACGTAATATATTATTTTTTTTTTTAGATATTTACATAACCAAATTCTCTCAATGTATTTCACAGCGTTACAAAACACATGCACTCTTCTTTCAACTGCAACATAAATAGTACTTTTCTGACAATGTTGGTACTTTGTGTACAACTTTATTATGACTTCTACATTCTGTACAGTCGGCGCAGCGCTTCAGTGGAAGCTACTCTGCTTCTACTTGAACAGTTAGACTGCGGTTATTTCGTTCGTTTCCCAGAATGCCGATACATTAGGTTGTATGTGGTTCAAACTCGTAGTCGACAAATATTTATTGCTGTCTAAGGAGTTGCGCGGGGCGTGCCAACTGAAACCAGATCTTGTGACGAAATGGAAACAAGTGTAAACAAGTTTGGAATCCAGCCTGGCGCATGCCCACTCTGGTAAGTCGCAAGCTGATGCGAGGTGCGCGAAACCAGGCCGGAGAAAACAGTATTGCGACACCAGACGTGCTGGACCAAATGAGGGAAGCAGCCGTACATCTTAAGCGAGCACGGCGCGGCGTGATTGACCAACCACTACGTAGTTCACATACAGAGTAGCTGGTTGTTATTATTAATAGATTTTAACTCCTCGCATGGGCTATAGTTCAAATGAGACTATAAAGGCGATGCAAGTAATTGATAAGAGTTATGTAATGAACATTATATAAAAGGGGTTTATTTAACATTAAGGGTGGGTAATATTATTTCAATATAAATTTTATGAAGTATGCACGGAGGGAGCTATACAAATATTGAAGTAATAATTTATATTAAATTATAAAGAATTAACCAGCCACATTCTGAGTAAATTCTAATTCGCGATTCCCCACCTTGTTCATGATTCCGGAGGCTGATTAAGATGGCGGAAGATGATGACCCGACATACCCATCTTCAGTGTTCTTCTCGTTCCAAAGGCCCGACGACAAAAGACACCGTCCGCGGGCTACACTGCCCTATATCAGCTGCGTTGTCCCCGTTCACTGGCCGGCGGAGGGGGTATCTGTGGTTTGCGATTTCATAACTAATTTCAGCAATCACGACCCTTGTTATGGATTAATAAGTGACGGTGTGATCATGCAGGCCGTTCAGCTAAGGCCTGATCACAACCCATAACAGGGTGACATCGCGCGTCCAACACGGCAGTTCATTTCAGACTCGAGTCGTGGTTGTCCCTACAAAGTGTTAAACGTGAACCCGGTGTGTTTAACACGTTGAGGTCAGCAGACATTTACAAGACAACCAAGACAAGTTATACGAGAGTTACTTATATCCTTCACTGCAGGAACACCGGTTCTATTGGTCTCTGTGTTCCCACTCACTACCGTTATAGTGGCTGGTCATCAGTCACTAAGGCGCTGAGTTGGTTTTATCCCAATCAAATATCTTTATTTGTGTACTATGTTTCACAATCACTCCTGTCATTTTGCGGAGATATAACAAAAATATGTTTTTTTCAGTCAGGAAAGTTATCGTTACTGAGCTGTAGAGTTCTTGTAAGATTCTGTTAAACAAGGGCAGTACAATGACTGCGTGAAAATGTTAGTTTTCTTTTCAATGACAAAGAAATTTTCAAAATATTTTTAATCGAGCTACACTCGAGCGTAGTACTCAAAGTTTTAATAGTTCCGTAAAACAATACGCGTGTATAAAAAAAATTCTGTAACACAGTTAAGGAGCAAGGTAGACAACCGCTTTATGGAACGTGGTCGAAATTTCATTGAGTAATCTAGGTCGATATTACAATGTAGTGTAAATTCTCACTCAGTACGCGGAAACCAGGTCAATCAACTTAACAGCAAGTTGCTATCCTGTAAGTCCGAGTACGGCAAATTAGAAGCGGAAACCGTTCAGTTCTTGTATCCATGATCGAGGACACATTGCAGTTAAAGGTGTTTATGGTCGGCACAGTACACAAGAAGTAATCAGTGGCCAAGTGTTTTGTGTTAGTGAGAAATCAGATTTGTTGAAGTTTCTGCGCCTGTCATTTGGGAATGGATAGTACCGACAGCAACGAACACGCAGTCCAGTGGCGTGTAGTGAGCTGTTACAAGGCGAGCTGGTGCTTGCTCACCGCTGTACATTCTCGGTGCACTTAGCAGGAGCAAGTAACCACCGCGCAGCCTAGGGACACTGATTGCATTCCGACCACTCACAAGCGAGCAGCAAGGGACCCACTACACACGTCCTGTGGCTTCAGCTGCCGAGCTACGTTTTACTGGTGGAAGCGTAAACTAGCAAGCAACAGGATATACCACACAGTTAGTGCCATCTTACCTTGCAACAGTTCCCCACACGCCACTGACGCAGTACATTGTTTACACACGGGTTGCGAAATGCGCACTCGATGCAAGTATAGCAGACACCAAAATTTTAAACAACTGCAACACTTAAGCTCGCGATTTAATTAAATACTGAACAGGTTAACATAACGGGTGGAGGAGCGGGAAATGGAAAGCTAAGGGACACCAAATAACTACAGCGGTGTATTCTTGGTATAGGGATGTTGATTAAGAGGTGGGAACATTAAACCCAATGCAAGATAAATCCAGACATTTCGCTGAGAAAAAACTATAATGTATTTTACGACGCGTACATTTTTAGAGCAATACTTAATTTGAGTATTTTACAAAACGCATAAAAAATTTTCAATTCCGATACCACTGTTTCTGAACGAAAGTTGTTTTAGCAAAAATCACTTAAATTTGTGACCACGGTAAACAATAAACAATTATGAATTTTACCACAACTAGTAGTAGTGATAAAATTTAATTATTAATAACGCATCTATGACTCAGATGAGCGAGAGAAGAAATGAAACAGTAGATCTCCACATTGATCTTTCGAGACGTTAACTAATACTGGAATGAATCCTGTGTAGTGATTGGTTTATTTCCCAAGGATTTTTTTCCATGTTTCTCTAATGGATTTCCTGGTTACAAAACCACAATAATTTCAATGGAATGAAGTCACAGCTGGAGTCCCAAGACTTTCCACTTTACGTAATAAATAATATAATGTTTGATATAAATCGAGTGCCAATTTATTGAACACGAACGAATAGCATAATATATTTTGTACCAAACAAACAGCAGGACCCAAAACTCCGAGAGGCAACGTGACAGTTGAAGTTGACTTCAGGTAACCTTTCGAATGGCTTTATCTGGTTCATAAATTAAATATGTGGCATCATTCCTGTGACTCAACTTACTGCGTGTCGAGGACGGCCTCACCTTGCGCAGCTATAGTGTTTTCGAACTGGGATTCCCACCTGCGATGTGCCCACGCTATTTCTAATTTACGTGATTTTCCTGGTCCCAAAGTTGGCTGGTGGGAAGCCATAGGTGGTCGAGATGTATCCTTGACTTTGATATATGGCAATGAGTTTAGCCAAATTTACCAAATGACTATATAGATTGATGGTAATTTTTTTACGTGAATACGTCATTAAATTCGCTACCATAGTGGGAGGTAATCCAGAAAATCCGATAACAAAATCGTGGGATACAGTTTGGCATTGCAGCTCCGAATCTATCGTCTACATTCTAAATTCAATTACACCACTCGATAGCCAAAAGATTGAAGCATATGTTACGTTGAGTGAGGACTGGGAAGAATCGGGGAATCATTGTGAATTGGGGGGGGGGGGGGTCGCGTGGAGGGAGAGTGGCGCTTCTCATAACTTCCGTGTAGTATAACTTTTGTCTAGGAGAAGTTACGACGCTCCTTTAAGTTTTAATCGACAGCTCTCGTCAAGATTAATCGATTGCGCGTATAAAAATATTTGTCTGGCGTGGTTTTGGTGAAATTGTAAAAGTTTAATGGAAAAAATTAAGAAAACTTAACACAAATTCGGCCTCTACTCGTCACAAAGCTAATTCTAAATACATAAATTGTATACGGTTGGAAAGAGCATCTCAAAATAAATCCAGTGATACCACGAAACCCCATATGATCAAGTTAAGCGGTGCCGGTAACGTAAAATAAACATCAAGGCGTCCGAGCGCGTCAACGTAGACGTATTCACGCAAAACAAACGGCCGTGTCCCCAACATAGCCACACCGAATTTTTTGTTATTTTTTTAAAGAGAAGCCCTTGTCTATAGCTTTAGTAACGATGGTGATTCCTCTTGGATTTTACTGTCTTCATCATCGAAAATATTTGTTGTTTGTAGTTAGATTAGACACTTTTTCAGCACGACAAGGAAAAAAAATTAGTTCACCTATTGAACATCGGGATTGACAGCAATCCCCAAGATTTTCGCGAGAAGATCGTTATGTAATGTGGACGTATTCGAACAGCGTTGCAGTGTGTTTGAAGTACAGGTATTTTTTTTTACGGAACTATAAAGCGTGTGTCCAGTTTACTGGTCTACGGAAACAACGCACATTTCACACTATGCCTGTCGATTACTTTAAAGACGTCGCACACATTAGAAACACCGTTTCAGAGCACTCAAACACTGCTAAAACTCGCTTTTTTCAAAGCTCTGTATCTCAAAAATATGTATTATTAGGGCCACTTGTTTTTCGCTAAAATATTTCAGGACTACCTGTACTCCAAAACACTGTAACTTAGATACACTTACGTGATTGGGTGATTTTAACTGTCATGCTTTCAAGGTGTCTGCCCGCGAATGAAGGACGTCCAGTGTTGGAGTTACCTGATTCTGATTGGCCCAGTCTGGCAAGGAATTGTCTCCCGGCAAAGATACGTGGCCAATAACGAAGGGAAGACTGTATGTATGCCATAGGATATTGGAGTCTAGCCTTCGCGTAAATCTTTTCGCGAAAAACAGATGGTCCTACGTATTATGTACACACAGGAGTAATCGAGGGACATACATTAAACCTTTGTACATACTCACCAATAAAATTATAGTGTTTCCGCTTAAAGTCCCATGGTTACACACAGCACTACGTGAACACTGCATGCCAGTCCAGATACCTGCACGTAGCGGCGTTGGTGCACTTGCAGCGCGTGCCAGTGTAGCCCTTATTAACTCCCGCATTCCTCGGCCTCCAGGTAGGAGGTCCCCTTAAGAAGCGTCGTGGTCGTGTAATGCCGGAAATCACGTAGTTCCGACAAGTACGAAACGACGTTTAGAAACAAACAACCAATCAAACGTGAGACGCCTCTAACGTCAAAATGACGAAAACTGTCGCACGACCAGTCAGTTTTGCATTATATATATATATATATATAATGAAACGGGACAGGGTGTACAACTTTGTATCATGAAATATTTCTACTGACATTCCTTACAGTTGAAAATTGGCATCTCATTGCGGAAAAAATATTTTCCACTTATCGGATTGTACTCATGAAATTTATATATATACCTTGTCGTGTTTGAAGTAATATCTGCACTCTTTATCAGCATAATGTGATTTTTCGTAGCACATTTTTACGTTTGTTGGGGCTCTGTGACTTCATCATAAGGAGGAACCTATTCAAGGCGTGACTTACAAACTGCCTCGCCAACTCACTGACCCAACTTATTCTGTACACTTCAGGAATTCCCCCGCCTACCTGAAGGTTTTTTTGAGTGACTGAAGCACAGACTAGAAGCCCTTACAGAAATGAAAACTTTAACATTTGACTTTACGATTTGATTTTATGTTTGCTTTCCGACATGTTGTTTCTTAAGGAACTTGGCACAATGGAACTGTCAAAGGTAAAGTCAAGTAATTTTGACTTTACGATTTCGAAAAATTGAAATTCAAAGTAAAAAACAGACAGCCATTTTACCGAATATCTAACAGAGGATATTTGGGATGTGGAGATTTTCACTTCGGTGTAATAAACAAAGCTCCTCTTAAATTAAATAAATGACAAACGAATATTATGTGAAGACTAAATCTATACGAATTAATATTTTAAAAAAAGTAAACAAGTGAATTTTTTAAATTTAAAATTAAGTTTAAACATTAACTTGAAGCCTACTTAAAAAAGGGTACGTAAAATGCATTTCCGGAAATATGATAATGCTCTATATATAATAAGACACCCATTTATACGAAGCTCACAGAACCGTAGTTCAATTGTCTGAACTCTGATTTTACACTTGTATTGTGTATTGGTGGTTTCGTCAAAGGAAAGGAAGTGCAAAGTCAAATGTTAAAATTTTCTATTGTGTAGGGACCTTAAGAGGAACACTTCGAACTACGCCATCCTTGTTCGCCTAGGGCAATGCACTGTCGTGCAGTCTTCCCTTCTTGCAACGCGCAAGTGCGTGACTTCACGGAATGACCTTGATATTTCATGGGGAGAAAGTCTGTTGCAAAGTTCAGCGTCGTCGTTTATCACATTTTCGCACTTACCCAATTACGTAGTACGTTATCAGCTCTGGCAGTCTGAAATGGCCGTTCCTCTAAACTGTCATTTATATGTACATTCGGCATGTACTTATGAATATTAACTGGGCAATACACATGATGAGTATGGTCCATATCCATACTTAGATAAGGTATAGGCTAAGTAGTGACACTAGTATTGATATATATACATAAATATTTAACACACAACAGCGTGTGTGATTTTGCTTCCTCTTCTGAAAAAGAAAACAGTTTTTAGATTTTGTGAGCTACAATCTCGTCAAAATTATTATCGATACTCAGTTGGTTTTTAACGTTAATTAATTATGTTCTTTCGATAGGGATGAGTTTAAACGGCGTCTTTAGGAAGTGATGGTGTTCAATTAAACGTGAAATAGCGACAGTGCACCCGTATTTCATATCGTGTAGTTATCAGAATGGAAACAGAGAACAAATTGTAGCTCCGTCAGTCTTTACGCCAGAGCTGAAAAACTAATAGTCAGAGAAACTCAAGAATCGCGTTATTATTTGGCATCAGGCTAAACTCCAAAGTACTGTACATACCGGAGCCGGTGTCGTATTCCATTGGCTGTTGCATAGATGTGAAGCCACGGCCTGTCTGAATGAGCTAGACGTAATGGAGGCACACTAATGTGAAGTGTTTATTTATTGGTGCAAAGTTACACAGGGCGTGCCAGATAAAGTATGTTCCAAAGACAAATGTGTTGCAAATGTACACTTGTTTAAAGTTTAATGTGTCCCCAAATACTAACGTGAATTTTGCAGGTCTTTGCTAATAACATTGTAAATCATGCCGCGCCACCAAAGGAGTGCGCCGAACTAGTCTCTCTAAATACAATGTCAAACGATAGACAAACCGGAAGTAACATATTCCATTCCGAAAGAGTTATACCCGGAAAAGCGCGGGGAATGAAAGGAGTTGTACCAGGGAAAGTTTCAAACTAGATCATGAAGTGGGCGACATTTACAGTGGTAGAAGAGTTGTAGCAGTACTTACAGTTCGGAATTTTAAACTCGTAACTGGTGCTTAAAAACCAGTTTGTTTGAGCAACTGGTCCTTGACTCGAGTAACATTCAAGCCGCACGCTCTGGATTGCAAACGTAAATAAAGACTGGAACATCTTCTAAAAGCGCACATGGTGTAGTGGCAGTGGATATTATCGAATCAAAAACCAGTAGACCCTATGTGTAATAGTATTTTGGGGTATGATTACCACATAACGTTCCGAAGATAATGTCAACAAAATAAACTTTTTTTAAGTTTGTCAGTAAGTAAGGCTCCCCATAATTTCAGTACATGTTCTGATCCTATGTGAGGAGGCAGTAGAAAACCCCCAGAGCAAATACTTTGTGTTGTTCAGTCATGGAGAATCTCGAATTCAAACGCATTTCCCTGGGAATTTTTGCTAATTGATGTTACCTTTTAGTTTAATTTTATTGGTTATTTTTATTTTATGTATGTTGCTTTTATGTATTTCGTATAAGCTACTTTCTAATTTTATAGTAGACATTAAGTTTTGTTTCAGTTTTTCTTTAAAAATTAAGTGTTATGTTTTACTATGTAAAGTGATTAAGTGTAAGAGGTGATAATACCTTAACTTCGACACAAAAAATAAAGACGTCATATTATTATTATTATTACGACAAGCCCTCTTGATTCTACTTCAGAAACCAGTAATATTTGTAAAAACACCAATCCTAACTCTCCAAATCTATCTCAGTTTTCCGTATTATTAAGTAAAGACTCTATATTCTAATTCGGATTACTGTTTCAGAAGTCCCCAGAAAGTTACTACACAATTACCAACTTTATGTAACTTTCTACTGTAAATAACGCTCACTTCAACCTGTCTATACGATGTCTAAATTCGTTAGTAGACACGGCTTTTAATGTTGAGAGAAGCATGCTAAGACAAAAATGTAAGTCTCTCTTCACGCTACATGAGTTTATGTGATGTTATATACCATAAAAATATGTCTTACGTCTCAGATTAGATGATTTCTCTAAAAATATTTTGTAAAGCCCTACCTTCAAATCGCTGGGCTGAGAAGCTCCCACAAAACCAATGGCCACAATATATCTTGACAGCTCGAAATAGAAATGGTTTCTAATGCCGCCTGCCCAGTGCGTTCATAAATACCAAAGTGAAAGTTTGTCAGCTGACAAGGACTCGGAGCGAACTATTTTACCCTTACTAGTCTCGAGGCAAAAGCTGGCGGCTAACTTTCAAGCAAAACAAACTATCTGAAATGCATAGTAACCATGTGGGAAACATGTGTCCACCAGGATGAGAATAAGTTAACTGACGACTCTGTGATGTAGTCATTTGCTGCGTTTACTGCACATTTTGTTTTATAAGATAGTTGTTTCTCAAATTAATTTTGAAACACTTGTGTATTCATGCATATTTATACTAACAGGTGTATATATATCCTGTCATTATCATAGTTTAGAAAAACGATAGTAATTTTTGACAGGCTATTTTATATTGCAGTGCATGTACAGACACGTAGAAATGCTTTGTGAGCTTAGCGGCAAAGAACTTTCTAATTTGAAACCAAACGGTGAGTGTGTAGATGGAACGTTTTACTAAATGTTTTCAAATGTGATGCAGACATTTCACTTTGTATTATATTACAGTACAGAGAATGCATGTAAACAGACATTCCATTCATAAACTATAATTTCCGCATTTGAAAACAGTTACAGTTTCCAATAGCGATCCCTTGTGAGGACACCAGCCAGCACATCGTTTTCAGGCAAACTGTCTTAACCCATTAAGACCCAGTGTACACAATTGTGTACATTACGCACGTGTAGGCAATTTTTGATCTATACCGTGTACTGCGAAGCTCAATGACCAAATGATAGTACCCGCGAGCAAATTATTTGCAAACTGTTTTACTGGTCTAGGTAATTATGGATTAATATAACTGCAGCCGAACATTTAGCCTACAGTTCATTGGCTGTGACAACGGAACAAAAGTTGTGTCAGTACGCATCACAAAATGTTCTGTTTGCAACACCTGAAACTGTAAATTAAAGTGGGTCTGACAGGGCTTAAACCCAGTGCTATCGTTAGGGACAGGTGTTTTTTCTCGAAAAGCTTTCAAAACCAGTTGTACTCCAAAACACTTTTGTTCAAATGCACTTTCGTAGTTGGACGATTTTAAATGTCACATGTTTCAAGTGTCCGCCCACGAATCATGAACCTTCGGTATCGGAGTATTTGATTACGATTGGCCCTGTCAAATAAGAACACGCCTTCTCACGTAGACACGCGGCCAACAACCAAAGGAAGTCGTGGTCGTAGACGTAGGATATTGAAATATAGCATGGCTATAAATTTTTTCGCGAAAAACACCTGTCCCTACCTATCGGCAAAGGATAGGAATGGGTAGGACCACCTTTTTTTGGCGAAAAGATTCACGCGAGGGTTAGACTGCAATGTCTTATGGTATACGCGCACTTTTCCCTTGGTTAGTGGCCACTGTAGGGAGGCAGTTCCTTATCTGATTGAGCCAATCAGAATTATGTATCTCCGTTACTCAATGCCTGTGATTCGCGATCAGACACCTGTAAAGCGTGACGGTTAAAATCATCCAATCCCGAAGTGGATCTGAGATCGAGTGTTTTGGAATGCACGTAGTCCTGAAATATTTTCGCGAAAAACAGGTGGCCCTGCGTATATGGGTATAAGTAGAGACCTGCAAAATTCGCGTTATTATTTGAAGACATGTTAAACTTAAAAAACTTTTCTTTTGGAGTATGGTTGTCATTTGACCCTTCTTAATTTTACACACCCGGGCCACTCTGCACAAATAAATTAACACTTCACAAACGTGTGGCCCAATCACGTGCAGTTCACCCAGGAAGGGAGTGACTCGGCATCTAGGCAGCACCCAATGGGGGAACAACGCCGGCTCGGGTATGTATAGTACTGTGAATTTTAGCTTAGTGCTAAAAATAACGTGAATTCTGCAGGTCCCTAGGTATAATCCTTAACGTCTCGTGGACAGCGAAGTCATTAGATACGGAGCAAACTGCTCCAGGATGCCGGATGCCGGAAGGTTTGTAATAATGAATAATCGCAGCATTCGCCTGGAGTTATTTTGGGAAACTACAGAAAACCTTGGCCGGACTGTGGTTCGAACCCAGGGTCTCCCAAATTAGAGTCCAAAGTTTAACCTCTGCGCCACCTCGCTAGGTATATATTGAAATAATGTCTCGCTGTCTGCTGCATTCGCAGACACAGAAACTGGAGTTGATGGGACCCGATTACAATGGAAACCTGGCGTACGTTGTCACTGGCCGGTGTAGGTTTTCTCCGGGTACTCGCATTTCCTCCCTACCTTGCATTCCGCCGCTGCCTCCGTTCTCAAATAATTTGACCTTCAATGACGCTCGAAAACCTCGATGATAAACGCCTGCCGAAACCTCCCATTTCCACTCAGATCAGTGTTTATTGCGAGAGAGATAGCGCCTGTGGAGTGAACTGGCGTGGAGATGGAGCAGTGACGGAATGCTACTGTAGATAGCCTACAGCAACGATCGTCATGTTTCCCATATACCTCAGCCGAGGATCAAACCCTCGTCGCCTCGTACAAGAAAAATTATCCATTCACGGTTACTTAACACTTTTCTAAAGCCCTGCTAAAGTTATACTTCCAGGATATTCCTCCGTCTCGTGCAAATTAAGCATAACAATGTCTAGAAAATTACACCAAAGGACGCCGTACCAAATTCGTGCGCACTCAGTTGTAATAATATTTTGCATGAAAACTATTTCTTACTTGGTGTTACCAACACACACAACTCTTCACTGTTTATATTTATATTTATTATACATGAAATGTTATAATTTATATATAAAAGATAGTTTAAACTTCAACTCGAATAAATCAAAAATAATTTTATGTTAACGGAGGCATAACACGGTTGTGATACTTGGCGTATTCAAGAAATAAGTAAACACGTCATACATGGGGTAATTTTCCAAAGGTTTGATTCAAAAAGTGTGAAGAAACCGCGCATAGACTGTAGTGAGCGATAATAGAGCCATTTGTATGTGCACCTACTTTTCGTGAAAAGTTATCGGGACAATTTGTGCTCCAACGCAGTTTAGTACAGAAACACCTCCATGATTTGATCGTTTGGGTTGTTAGGCGTCTTATCTGTCTGCTCGTGAATCACGGACGGTCAGTATCGCAGAAACGTAACTGTGATTGGCTCATTCACATAACAGGCTGCTTCCACTAAGACACGCGAACAATAGTTTAATGAAGACTGCAAGTGTGCACATATGATATTGAGGTCTGGCCTCCGCGTAAATCCTTTCGGAAAAAACAGGTGGCCCTAGCAATTTGTAGGGACCTGCAAAATTCGCGTTATTATTTTACACTAGGCTAAATTTCACAGAACTGTGCGTAAAGGTGACAACGTCGTTTCTCCATTGGCTGCTGCATAGATGTAAAGTCACTCCATTTTTTTGTCTGAACTCCACGTGGGTACACAATTGTGAATGTTCATTTATTGGCACAGAGTTACCCAGGGCGTGTCACATGAAGTATGGTCCAATGACAAACATATAAATGCTGTTCACGACAAAGTGAGCACTTTAGAAATGAACTTTAGAAATGAACTTTAGAAAAATGTCACTGCCCCGGATGGCATGTATTTAAAAAGGCGTCGTGAGTGACATTCACCCAGTAAAGTTAGTAACGATGGGTGGAAAGTAGTTCCATATCTTAACGTCAAATAGAAAGTTTTAAGTAACCATTAACTTCTGATAAATTTAAATATTACTTTCGCTTTCTGTTTTTTTTATGCATCGAAGAGTAAAAATGAGCAGATTTGTATAATACTTATTTACTTTCCTAATAATTTCAAGTTTAACTTGTAATTGTTGTCCGGTCTCGCAGATATCTGATGCGTAGTGTAGGAAGGCGGCAGCATGGCGCTGGCAGAGCGTCATCACTGGTGACGTATTAGCCGGAGGATGAAAAAGAAAAAAAGGGGGGGGGGGTGCAGAAGGCTTGCGCAAGCTCGCCTGAAGTGTGTCGGCCGGCGGCATTCCTGCGTCTTGAGCGCTGCCCTCAATACGAGGCGAGCCGGATCGCATTCGTCGCCGCCCGCACACATACCAACCACTGAACTACACTCTTCCATCTGCAGCCCCTTGAGCATCGGGGTTGCCAGGTGGCGCGGGCTATTTACAGTTTCCCGGGCAATTTCGGTAGCTTGCAGGCAAAAGAGTATTGCATTGTATTATATTGTATTGTAAAGGGCTTATTTACTTCCACTCGGCGTTAAACCCGAAAGCTTATCAGCGGACTGTTTACAAACTAACATAACTAGGGACGGGTGGTTTTCGCGGATTTTAATACCAGTTGTACTAAAAAAAACCTTTTGTTCAAATGCACTTTCGTGATTGGATGAATTTAAATTCCATGTGCCTCAAGTGTCTACCCGCGAATCATGGACGTTCAGTATCGAAGTACTTTATTTTGATTGGCCCTGTCAAATAAGAAGATGCCTTGTCACGTAGACACGCGGCCAATAACCAAAGGAAGTCGTGGTTGTAGGACGTAGGACATTGACGTATAGTATGGCCATAAATCTTTTCATTAAAAACACCTGTTCCTACTTATAACCCAACTTAAACTAACCCCAATGCCTTACCGGGGAGTCGAACCCAGTACCTCCCGCGCCCCAGACAGGCGACGCACCAGCTGACTGCACCACGGGAGGTCGGCAGGAAAACTGAAGAACTTACAAAATTTATTTAAATCTAAGTACAGATTTTCACAAGTCTTAATTAAAAAAAGTAATTATTTCTTAGGACATATGAGTATTTTCGATATTTTCAATGCATATTTTAACACAAACATTAGCCCTCTAATTGCAATAATTCTTCATTTGTTTACGCTGTGGTTTGTAAATATAAAGTGGAGTAAATAAGCATAAAATACTAACAGGAAACTACATTGGTCGTACACTTGCCCTTCAAAAGCATTAGAACATGAATCTTGGGAGTAAAGCGTGAATTTTCCTCCAGCCTTGCGGGAATTCGTGCTCGGATTATCTGGCAACACTATAGAACATGTAGCTATGGGAGTTGCAAATCAACTCTAGGGGCAGCAACTTCGCGTATAGGAGACGGCTTGAATGGCGATAAAAATGCATTTTCTTTGAGCTGAGCAATGGAAAATGCTTGGTTCAGTTTTAAGTGACTTTCTTCAACTTAATTATGTAGGTAGCTTATGGGTATAGAACAAATATTGGAAAGTAGAAACTGCTTCATACGAAACACATAATTTATATTTAAAATTTAACAAAAACTTTCACAAAAATAAATTTTGCCTATGCTCATGGACTAGGTTGTAGATGCTGTCCCAAGAATTTTTGGCAATATTTATAACAAGGATACCATTAAAAAAATGCATCTATATCACCATGCAACGGGTTCGAAAATCCACCACTAAATGTCAGCCACTTTGCTTTGTATCTCGTATACGGTGCAACATTATGGCCGCTGTTTCACCCGTGCAGACTGTGTCCTTTCTTTTTTTTCAGGGTCCTACGAGGCAAAAATACCCATAATTTTATAGGTGTATGGAACACAGTTGAACCTGTACACATGACGTAATATATTTGCAACTAAAACTTTATTATATCTAATCAAAGTAACAGTGAACGCACCAACTGGAAGAAGAAAACAAAATGGCACGTTACTCGAACGAAAGCTCCCAATACACAACATTGTGTCTTGTAAGTGTGTCGAGCAGAACACGAAAATACTGCTATTTGACCACGTTGCATAGTATTTGTTGGTGAGGATCTTTACCGAAGTTTTACAAGAAATTCGGATTCAGATAAGAACAACAACAATTAGATACCTGTGAAATTGGCGTTGTTATTTCAGGACACGTTAAACTTAAACCAAGTGTACCTTTGAAATACGTTGGTAATCGGATCATGCTTTATCTGACACGCTCTGGGCATCTCCGCGCCATTAAATGAACACTTCACAACCGTGTGCCTCAGTCACGTGCAGTTCAGTCAGAAGGACGTGGCTTCACAGATATGCTGCTGCCAACAGAGCAAACGACGTCGGCACGAGTATAAACAGTACTGTGAATTCTAGCCTGGTGGCAAATAATAACGCGAATTTTGCACATCCCTAACAACAACCTAAAAAGATATAACCGCAAATAATGGAGGTTGTTTTTCTGAAAAATTATGTATTCAGTGTTTGCGACTAAATGTCTGTGTTCTATTACTGGAAAGAGTGTCCCTTGACACAGCATCTCAGGCGTAATATTCAACGTGCAGTCGAGTTCTCCCCGCTCTGTGCCTCTGAGTTACCGTTACACTCGGCGATTCTTCTACGACGTTTCAACCCACGTGGTCCTCAGGGCACGAGTCTCACCCACCACACACCTCACAACTTAAGAATCCCAAGCAGATATCCCCAGTATTCCTAGTGTGATGTCATCTGCGCTGTTCTTTCGCTGCATTGTCATGTGACGTACACCCGGAAAATATCCCCCAGACATGGCAATAAGTGCCGATTCTCAACAGTTATTACGGCGGAGACAAGTTCATGTTAAACACTATCCGAGCAAAAAACTGCACATCAATGCGAGTTTTGTTCTAAACAACAAAGGAATTTTCAAATTAGCTTTGCTTGAGCTACACTCGAGCATAGTCTACAAAGAACTCAAAACATACTCGTTTGTTTTACAATAAAGGTCTAAATCTATAACGATTTGTTTATAACACTATTGTACTTTGTGAAATAAATTCCCTTCTATTCCGGTGAATCTTTCACGGTATTGCTTTCCAAACATGTGTGAATGAGGACGGCTAACCCGTGCCGCTTGTGATGATGATGTTATGAATGGACTATAGTGTAACATTCCACTCTGAACATGGCCGCGCACCTTTAGAGTAAACCCAGGACGCCAGGGATTGCGCCAAAGTATTGCGACAAGAGCCAGCATTTATGACCTCCTCCACTAACCAGGGGAGAAGGCCAGCTATGTCAAAACGTTAAACAACTCACCGGTATAGGTCGATGCGAGGCGCGGCGCCGCATCTCTCCATGACCTGCCAGACAACAGGGAAGATCAAAGACATGGATGTGTCCGCCATCCGACACTATCATTACAACACGAAACTAAAACACTGGTGACATATCCGCACTCTTTCTCCGCCATGCCGAGTGACTCGCCAAAGACAATGTCTGCCAGAGCTTCTCCCTGTCTACTGGCAAAGGATCGGCAGTACGGTGCTCGTCGTCGCTGTACGTGATCGCTGCGTTGCGTCACTGATCATCTCTCGCTCTCTTGAGGTCGTCGAGGAATCTGAAGGACGCTGGGTGCAGCGGAGGTGATTGGGACGCAACGATGGGCGACAGGACGGGGTCAGGACTCGCCTGGCGCTCGCCCGAGGAGACCGCGCTGTCACGCAGCTCGCAACCATTTCGGGTTAAGTACATTTCTACCCACGTGGCCTCTAAACTAAGTTATTTTGAGGCCACAGATTTTCTGGCCAAGTGAATTTTATGACCAGCGACTTACAACCAAGGTACTTTTAGCATCATTACTGACGTAATGATGCTAAAAGATTAAATGACTTTTGAATAAGTGCGCTTCAAAAACAGTTCATTTATATTAAAGAAAATAATACAATTTGATCTGTTTTGTTTACAGTAGACAATTTTTTTTTCTATACAAGGGAAATTTTAAGAATGCTACGAAATTAATTCTTTATGCATATTGGTTTTAGGGCAGCAATATCTTTCTGTATAGCAAAACCAAATCTTTCTTAGCCTTTATGTTGACAGTAAATAGATCTGGGTTTACACTAAATGATATAGTTAGGTAATATTAAATTTTTTTTGGGCAATCTAATTTAAATGCTTATATATGAATTTATTAATTTAGTTACTTATTCATTTATTTTTGTTATAAATTTTAGTTCGTTGTTATCTTTATTATTGCGTTTGTTCATTCGAACAAGTCTGTGTAAATAACGTATTTTTCTCGGTATTCGTTTTGAAAATAAAAACGTGCCTCTGAAAAGTAGCCTTAATAGTGAAAACGTGCCTACCGACTTTTTGATAAATAACAAAAACATCGATGTTTTGAAGTCGACATTATCGTCGCATCGATGTTTCCCTTTCGATACATCATCGAGATCCAATATCGATGTTTGTCTTTCGATGACCATCGTTACTCAGGAAGGACTCTGAGCTCGAATTACGAGCCACGCGTCATGGGCGGAGCCCCCACGGTCACACCTAATCGCCTCAGCTCTCAAGGCCACCGAACAGACGGCGACGAGGCCTTCACTTCACCTCTCTGGCCTGAGTTCCCCGTACAGCCATAGGCGAGATATGTTCCTTGGCCATGTTTACAGAAACGTTTTAATTACCCAACTAAGGTATTCTACTCAAGTAGGGAAGATCAATGTTAAAAGTTTGGCAACCAACAATTTTTCGCTGCTAGGTAAGCGTTAGTGTTGCATGTTCTGCAGATAATTCTCTAGTTTTTACTTTAAAAAGCAGGACAATTAAGATTATCACAAAGAAATATTAAATAACTTCGTATCTAAGTAAAATATTTATCTTTTATCATTCGCGTAGCTTAAAATATTAATTAGAGGTTACCTTTTGGAACACTGCACACCTACCGGCTGATATTTGCCCCGAGTAAGTCCAAACTCTCCTAAGCTGAGAATAATTAACCTTAACCCAACTGATGACGTGCAGGACACTGACAACCGTCTACAATGAAAACAGGAACGACATTGATGTTAATGACATTGTGACGCATAATTTGACCTAAGAGTGGAATGAAACCCCGCTTCCAATGTCAAGAAGCGAGGGAGCGATACTGGCGACACTAACACGCACGCCTAGCGCCTCATCGCTCCTACGCGCAAGGCGTGCAGTGTTTCCGTAGTGACGATGTACTGTGTAAATTACACCTGTAACATAGGGGCTTTATTACACGTGATGAAAGACCACAGATTAAACTACGTCCGTATCTTTGTACTTTTCTCTTGCCACTTAAGGAAACTGCATCGGCAAGCTTTAAAAATGCGATATTTAACCACTTTCGCGATTTTTTTCTCCAGGAATGCACTTAATACGACAAAAGTAAAATAATAGGGGCATAGATAATTTTTTAAATCTTTTCTGATAAAAAGTCATTTTTGCAGAACACTTGTTTACCTTGATACGCGTATCCGCGCAAACGATTTCCCAAAAAACACGAGAGTTCATCCGACTCTTAATATGGAAATAATAGCCATAGGTCACGCCATATTATCCAGCTCTTCTGGCGAGTAGTTCGTTCTTTATTGAAAAGATATCAAAGAAAAGGCTGTTCGCGTTAAAGTGAGCACTTTCGAAATTAACCTTAGAAAAAAGTCACTGCCCCTACCTACATATATCTTAACGGGCACCCTGGGTGACATGCGCCCAGTAAAGTTGGTAACAATGAAGAGAAAGTAGTTCTGTGTCTTAATAACGTCGATAAAAGTGTTAGGTAAACATTCGTGATGATTTTAATTATTTATTTCGATTTCTGTTTTTTTAATGCATAGAAATTCAAAAATTTGCAAATTTTGTAAAATATTTACTCTCTAATAATTTCACAGTTTTACTTGACCGACACATGAATAAAGTGACCAGGCGCATGGCTATGTTAATTTTACATATAGCGGAAGAATACGGAAGCATACAAGTATATCTTAATCAGGGCTTTCAAAAGTTCTCAGTATACTGTGAACAGCTTTTAAGGTTGATTTCAATTCACAAGTGCTCACTTTATCGTGAATAGCCTTTATCGAACATTCTGCAAAGTAGTTCAAGCACCAGGCAACTGGCAGCCAGCCAATAAGGAATATTCCACAACACACAGGAACCGATCGGACGCAAGGCCCGTTCCCCAGAGCCTAGCGCAGCCAATCAGAGTGTGGGTACGGCTGCCGGGGCCGACTATCGTTTTCCAGAAGACGGGGCGGCGAGCACGTATAGTTACGCAACCGCGACGTCGGAACAGACGAAGATCGTACGTAACCCGTCGAGAAAGTTCTTTGGTCCGCGCCGCCGACGGTGGACAAACACACAGCTCTCGCGCGTGGGCCGTCGTGTAGTCGGGGGACCGCTCCTAGGTCCTGCAGATATATGTAGTTGAGTCACTTTCAACTATAGGGAGGGACCTGCGAAATTCCCATTATTTAGAGATGATCGAAAATCGCTGAAATGTTGTCAGCCAACATGTCTTCTATGACACTTTAACTACGTTATTCTTTTATGATTGGCTGAACAAGGGTTTGACTCGGCTAAGCTGTTTGCAGACCAATCACGGACGTTCTGCCCTATAGGATTGGAATCCTCATTGGCCCAGTGAAATGGGGTAGTAGCTTCGTACACGCATGCCAGCCAATTAGGAAAGAAATCTGTCCAGACTGTGTACAGTGCGTTGAATCCTAGAAAAAGTTAACTTTTCCCGCGATAAACCATCTTCTCTAGCGTTATTATTTGGGGACACGTTAAACTTGAAACATGTGTAACTTAGCTATACGTTTGTCACTGGACCATACTTCATGTGACACGCCCTCGGCAACTCTGCGCCAATCACATTGAGTTCAGTAAAAAACGGAGTGACTTCACATCTGTGCAGCAGTCAATGGAGAAACGGCGCTGTCTCATTTACGTACAATAATGTGAAGTTTAGCCTGATGTAAAATAATAATGGGAATTTTGCAGGTCCCTGACTATAGGCTGTTCACGGTATAATGAGACCTTTTGAAATCCCTGCTTGGATCTAATTGTATGTATGATCTGTATTCTTCCGCCTTACGTAAAATTAACGTTGTCATGCGCCTCATCTCCTTATTCATGCGTCGGTCAGGTGAATCTGTGGAATCATTGGAAAAGTGAATATGTTACAAATTTGGAAATTTTTACACTTCGATGCATTATAAAAACAGTACGTGAAAGGAATGATTTAAGTTATTACAAATGTTCACCTAACACCAAGTTTACTGGGTGCATGTCCCTCAGTGCGCCTGTTGAAATATATGTGGGTGGGGTGGGGCAGTGACATTTTCCAAGGTTGATTTCAAAAGTGCTCACTTTATCGTGAACATCCATTCGGCACTTGATGAAGATACCTCTGGGGAAAAGTTATCCGTACTCATACTATCTTATTTATCATGTTGACGTAACAACACAAAGTAAATACGAACATGTGGACGAGACGGCGTAGCGGGGCCCTTTGATGTAGGCGTACCCATTCTCTGATTGGCTGAGTGAATATTCGGATGTTGGCCTTGCGTCTGATCGGGTAATGCGTACTTTGGAAACTTCCCTATTGGCAGGGATGCCACCTGGTACTATGTAAGTTTCCAGTTGGTGGCAAATGACACCATTTTGCTGGCGTGTGTGGATGGACATCGCGGTACAAGCGGATTTCTTACGTCTACATTCTTAAGTAAAGGCTGTTCATGGTGCGCACTTTTTTAATCAACCTTAGAAATATGTTCTCTACCCATAATTACATGTACATGTACCTATGCTACAGCACACAGGGACCGCCGTGGTATAGTGATCAGACTACTCACCTCCCACTCAGGCGAACCGGGTTCCATTCGCGGCAGGGTCGCTCCCGGATTTTCGCAACGTGTGAATCGCTCCGAACGATCCGCTTGTCGGCCAGTTTTCTCGGGGATCTCCCATTTCTCCCACCCCTTGCATTTTGGAGCTGCTCTGTAACTCGCTTCACCTTCGTCGGCTCACAAGACCTCCTTGTTAACAGCAGCCCAAATATCTCTACTCGACTCGACCTTACCCATTTAAATGTTTCCTGAGCAAATACAGCAACGCTACTGTGGATGTAAGGGTCATGCGTTCTCAATATAGGCTGTCACGATCAACTGAGGACTTTTGAAATACCTCCTTAATGTCTATTTGTAGGCACATTGTGCATCCTTCCACCTCATGTAAAATTATTATTACCATGGACGCATCACTTTATTCATGCGTCGGTCGAGTATATCTGTGAAATATTTCGAAAAGTAAATATTTGACATATTTGTTTATCATTAAATTTGTATGCAATAAAAAACAGGAAACAAAATAGTCTACTTTCTCCCCGTCAACCTCACTAGCCGTATGCCACTGAGTGTATTCCTTAGAATATATGCAGTTGGAAGTAGTGATGTTTTAGAACATTATTTGAAAAGAATAATCGTGATAAATTTTCGAATAGTTTCTTACAGTGAAGTCACGCGCCAGGACCAGCAGAGGAAGTGGAGTTGAACAGCGAGGTCTTGATAGCCGAAGAGGCTGACTGAGGTGAGCACGGAACAACGCCGGAATGAAAGGGCGCGGGGGGAACGGGAGATAACCGAGAAAACCCGCCGACCAATGGCATCGTCCGGCATGATTCCCACTTGCGAAAATCCGGTGACCTCCACCTTGGTGGAAGGCGATCAGGCTAACCGCTGAGCCACCCGGTCCCACGAGCCACGAAGGCACGTGCCAGGTGTGCAGGTCGGCGAGTGTAAAGAACGAAGTTCCTGTCCCGCGGAAGCAGCACCGCCCACGGTCAGTCCACATCGGAAGTAGAGCCGACATCCACCTTCTGACTCTCCTTCCTTCCTGGAAGGCGGGCTGTTGCGTAATGCTCAGCGGGTCCTGCCTGGCTTTCCACGCCCCAGGCTGCAGACAGTCCAGTGGCCCGCTCATACAGAGGGATAATCATCCCCGACGGCGATGTGCTTCTCCACACGCAGGACATCAAAACTGAAAATACCATTCTCTAGCCTACATACTTGCCATCAATATCTCAGTCTTCATAATGAAACTTCTCCCCGGACTACTAGTTGTAAACGACTAACGGACACTATAATTTAACGGGAGGTGCGGAATACATAAATTAAATTGCTCATCTTTACAGTTTCGTCGAAATGACGTCCAATTTTGTATTATTAAGGATAGGTGGAGAACGGAAAAATTCGCGAGTTCAATGACACGTAGGCTAGACTACACAGTCATGTATATACTCGTGCCTCAGATGTTTGTTCATTGGCTGCTGTCCCGTAGAGTAGCGAGTGTTACTTCGCACCTGGCAGTATGGCATTCCCTCATTCTTTCCTTGCAAGTCTGCTATTGGCTTAGAGTCGTCAAAGGCGAGTCTAATAAACTGCGATCCAATTGCAAAGTCAACTTCAGCGTACAAGTGTTTGACGTCTATCTTGTCCTGAAATGAACTCGCGAAATTTTCCTATCCCCAGGGATTGTAATATTTCGCTAATTCATTTCGGGACAAGATAGACGTCAATCACATTTACTGCGAAGTCACCTTCGAAATTGGATCAACATTTTTTAGACCCGCCCTGCACTCCTCTGAGCCAATAGCAGACTCGTAAGGAAACACCTTGCAAATTCGATAACTTGGTTCAGTGACCTGCAGGCTAGACTCTGCAATCTTAAGTACAGATATGCTGATATAAACTGCACATTGGTTGTCTGTGGTCACAGTGGAAGGCGACAATTGGACACCATTCTCCAGGAGGTGTCAAACACCGTGTAGACCAATGCCAAAAGTTATATGAACGCACGTGTTTTTTAATTCTAGCGTGTCCCAAAATGAATTCGCCAATTCTTCAGTTCTCTACCAATGAACATACAGCTGAGGCTCCGGTATATAGAGGACAAAGGATTCTAGCTTATAGGTCACTGAACTCGCAAATTTTTCCTATCCTTATTTATCAGATATTGAAAGTTGAACTAATATTAATTGAATATACGTATTACTGACTTCCTGAATTCAGAACGTTGAGAACAAAGCCGGAAATAAGTTCGTTGACTAATGAAAGACTACAGCCAAAAGAAATACTATATCCAAGCAAAACAGAAACCTTAGCAAAAATATATAGAAGACATCAATACCTTGAAACTCCATTACCGCTTCTGGGATAAGGCGATCGCTTTACATATAGTGAGTTCATTACTGCTCGCTGTAAACTGAGAACTTTCGAAAGGCCTGCTTAGCATCTTATTTTATGCCCATGTGTATTCGCACACAATATGTAAAATTGGTATTGTGCCGATCAAGTGAAACTGTGAAATAATGAAAAAAGATTAAATTCTTTACAAATTTCCGTATTCTTACGAATGTTTACGAAATATTTTAAATACAACCACAAGACTTTTCCATTTGTCGTTACCAATTTAACACGTTGAGGTCTGCACAAATTTACTGACACTTGAGACACATTACAAGTGAATCACCTATATACACTACTGGAAGAACACCGGTTAACACCGGTTCTGTTGGTGTCTGTGTTAGAACTCACCATCGTCCTATTGGTTCATGCCACACCGGATACCATCCTGTACTTCATAGTGTTTATTATTGGCCGGTCATCAACCAATGGTAAGCCGAGCTGATACTGACCCAATCAAATGTCCTTTATCGAACAAAAGCATTTACAATCAATCATGTCCCTTTGAGTGTCAATAAAAAAATTCTATCGTTAGCAATACCAACGTTACTGCGATGTTGTGTTCTTGTGGGGTCATGTAAAACACTGGCCGAACAAAGACTGCACATCCATGCGAGTTTTGTTCTGAACAACAAAGACGTTTTCAAATTTGCTTTGCTCGAGCTACACTCGAGCGTAGTCTACAACGTGTTAACTGTGCGCAAGCCAGTCAGTATTCCATTATATAAGGTCAGTGATATTTTCCAAAGGTTGATTTAAAATGTGTTAAATTAACCGTGGGTAGTTTACAACAAAATTTAAACGAAAAATGAACTACATATTTGTGTAATTTTACACAAATATACGGGGCAGCACAATCTCCACACATGTTCGTGTATGTAGGCTACATGCGTACGTGTCATTTTACTGTGTGTCCCATGATTTTTTTACAAATACAATGCCAGTGTAATTTTACTATACATATTATTCTGTTTATTAATTATCATGTTAAATCACAAGTACTCTGTATGCATCATTTTACTTTTTTTTTGCTGTCAATATCCAGACACATAATTTAAATTTACACAAACATTGTTAGTGTAATTTTATCATACCTGTGAGTTTATTTTACTAATCATCACATTATATCACATGTTCTCTGTATTTGTTATTTTATTATGCTTCCTACCAATTTTCTGCCGCACATTGTGTGTCTGTGTGTGTGTGTATCTTAAACGTGTTATACTTCTGTTAACACAAAAGAACGGCATCTTATTTTTGGTAAAATTTAACTTTTGCTCTATATTTCATCTATAAAATATAATATTTTTTCTAATTAATATGAACAAAAACAAGGAGAAAATAGGTGTGTTGATGACGCCTAGTAAGAAATAGTTCTTATAAAAAATATTATTTAATTAAGTGCTTACCAACGTGGTGCGTTCTCGCTCTGGTGTTATTTTGTAGACTCGGTTAAGCTTTGTTTGCATAAGGCGGTGTAATATCATGGAAGTAAAACATTAGCTGGGCTTCAGAAAAGTTGGAAGAAGCCGTGAACGGACTATAACTTCGAATGGGAAATACTTGACTAAGGGCGAATCGTCGAGGGGGGGGGGGGGGTTCAGAATCTTGAACCCTCCAATTGGTGGTTGTTTTAACTTTTAGCATCGGATAAAATGAGATTTTTTTAAAACCAGTTACTTGATTAAAATGCAATTTTTATACATACAGTATACCTAAAACATTAAAAGAAAGGTTTAAAATATATTCCGCTTGCCCATCCATTAAATATTGTTATTAATATGTTTGATCAAAATTTTATGCCCCTGGTAAGCATGTGGAGTGAATGTACAGCACAGTGCCTGTTTCCCCTCCTTCCACTCAAATTGCCACTGCTGAAGTTGATCTCAGTTACGCCACAGGACGTGACTAACATAATTGATAAGAAAAAAGAAACCAGTTTCATGCCCTCAATTTCATTTATTACTTGATATCACAAGGGCGAAGAGATGAAGCTGTTTTTAACTGGACTACAAGTGTCAACTTATATATATATATATGTAGTACCCCACTCGCGACACAAAGTCGCAATGAAGCGACCGCTAAGAAAAAATTATATAGATATTTTCTGTAGCTGTGTTGTCATATTACATAAGCTCAATCATTTTCGAACTGACGATTTTTTTATGTTAGTTAATGATTGTCTACCCTTTAAGTAGGTAGGTAACCCTTAATGCCTCGTCAACAGTAGGGTCATTAAAGACGGTACTTTTTAACTATCATCTGATAAATCGATGATCTAGTGTTATAACCACGATTAAATTCAGACACGTTGTGTATTATTATCTAAGAAAATATATTCCTTTTATTTTTCGTCCTTTTTCTCGTTATTCTCGTTGT
Source organism: Dryococelus australis (assembly GCA_029891345.1). Classification (NCBI taxonomy): domain Eukaryota; kingdom Metazoa; phylum Arthropoda; class Insecta; order Phasmatodea; family Phasmatidae; genus Dryococelus; species Dryococelus australis. Next base: position 216,685,065 of record CM056995.1, read on the forward strand.
ACAGTATTTGATAATATTAAACTGTATACTTGTTAACCAGTGTTGAGGAAATAAGATTCTTGTGATAAAAGTGAGATCCTATATTTTAAGACCTATTTCGAAACATTATACCTTTGAAATAATTCTCGGGTTACTCACAGTAGCGAATTTTGGTTACCTTGAACACTCTGTAGTTATTAAGCGAGAACTTGTTAAAAGTCATCGGAAACTCAACCACCACAACGATGTTGCATTGCGAGTCACGCTTGCCCGTCAGTTTTCCGAGAGCCGTACCAATGGGTTCAGACATTATATGGCTAAGGTTTGGCGCATTTTGATGTCGTATACTCTGATAATTCAGATAAATACTGACTAAAATATATGGTCCGACAGTAATTTAATATTTCCGGTGGCAACTGTATTCCTTCCAGTGGTTACATGTGCAATAGACTAATATCGGTGTTGTGTACTACCGTTACTTCAGCATGAAACTGTTTCTTACCAGTAATTTATCATTCCCTGTGGCGTGAAGTGCGAGATTTTCAACATTTGCATCCTGTTTACACATATCTCGCAGATTTACGGGGACAAAACCCACAAGCGACTCCGGCCTAGAAACGTGTTCTGCGGATATGACACCACCCGAAAGCATGTCACGCTCCCAAGCAAAATATGGCGTTCCAAGTCGTTGACCTTCGCGTTGCCACACAAAACATTCCAGCCGCATGCGAGTTGCCACCCACCGATGGCCATGACTTCTAAGAAGTATAAATGGCAAGTACTTTTCAAACGGGTGAGAATTCTTCCTCGTCAAATGATAAATTTCTTAACAGAATGATCCAAAATATTTCATTTAGAAAATGGGACAATCCATTTAAGTGCCTAAGGGAGCTGAGACCCCTTCCCATTGGATATGTTTTTTTACAACTGATAAAATTCGGTTATTATTTAAACTAAATGCATTGTTAATAATGCAGTGTTAACACGTGCGCACAGACGAGATTTAAAAATATCTTTAGATAGCCTATCCACGCAGTAATGGTATTTACTCGTATAATGTAGCATAGCGTAATGTTTTAACCAAATTCACAGTATCAAAGCCCTCAATTATCTCCATCCCTCAAGAATCCCTTGATCCGCCACTGACCATGAGCTGCTCCCTCCCTCCCAGGCGATCCGGGTTCAATCCCCAGCCGAGTCACTCAGGATTTTCGCATGTGGGAATCAAGCCGGACGATGCCGTTGGTCAGCGGGTTTCCTAGGGGATCTCCCGTTTCCCCCGTCCTTTCATTCCGGCGCTGCTCCATACTCACCTCAATCGCCCTCATCGGCTGTCAAGACCTCGGTGTTAAGAGCCGTCCAAATGACTTCTCTCTCTCTTTCTCTCTCTCTCTCTCTCTCTCTCACACACACACACACACACTTCACTGACTATGAGTACCTAGTTGTTCGGGGAAAGTAGTCATTATTTTACCTTCAAATTCTGCTATATTTTGTAACAGACTAAACTTATCTGCAAGACCCGAAATAGTCTCCGTACACGCTCAGGGACACACCCAAGGCAGTAAGTCCCGTCCATGAAGAAACATGACTCCATGAAACAACTAAGTCCCGGAAGTTACTTTATAACACTATCACTGTTTTCGAAGAGAGATTCCTCTAAGAAGTGACTCAGTAGTATAAAAACGCGCGTTTCGACAACTAAAGCATTAAGAAATATATAAATTGCAAATGTCTTCAGCAGAGAAAGTTTCGTTAAAAGTTCTATAATGAAACATTTCATTATTTTATATTTGTGCGAACTACGGTTCAAATCGTAAACATTACCTAGGACAAAAATAATTCGACTCCATATTTTTTGCACAATAACATGTTAAAATCACAAATCAAGTGTTGTTGAGAGGTAAAAATAATAAAAACTAGATCGCCTGCTGAAATGTGGTAGACTTATTTCACGTTCAAATAAGATAACATGAGTTACTTCACGAAAGATTTGAAATCGTGCTATGAAATGTTTCCGTAATATTTAAAAATTGCTAAAATGAAGATTTTTGCATATATTTATGTGCACCAATGTAAGATTTTTTGAAAAACAGTTATGTTTAAATGAATTGATACATGATATTTCACTCATACATGGGGTGATTATTCAAAGGTTTGATTAATAAACGTTTGAAGGAACCGCGAGACTATAATCTGTGGGTGAATGTATGACAATCATCTAAGAAGGCGATGTGAATGGCTAACGAAAGAAAATAAAAATGTTAAAAAAGACTGTCTGTAACCCGGCAAAATAAAGTTACGCGGTCCCAACGGCAAGCCAAAAGCCAAATAAAATCAGAGGAGAATAAAGAAGAGCAAAGGGAATAACTTATACCCCTGCATTACTTATAAAGATCACAGGTGTGTGGGTGATAAGCAAGATAGATATATGCTGTTCATGGTAAACTGAGCACTTTTGAAAGCCCTGCTTATGATCTACTTGTGATACCGTTGTGTATTCTTCCTGTACAAGTAAAATCAACATTGTCATGAGTCTGATGACTTTATTCATGCGTCGGCAAAGTGAAAGTGTAAAATTATTGATATTGTAAATATTTTACAAATGTGGTAATTTCTACAGTTCATTGCATTAAAAAACTTGAAACCAATATAAATCGTTTCAGTATTCACAAATGTTGAACCTAACACATTTAATTCAGCGTTAAGACTTGGAACTACTTTTCCCTCTGTCGTTACCAGTTTTACTGGGCGCTTGCTAATCAGTGCGCCCGTTAAAACATATGCAGGTAGGGAGAGTGACATATTTCTGAGGTTAATATCGAAAGTGCTCATTTTACTGTGAACCGTCTATAGGTCATTAGAGATGGAGAAAGCTGCTCACAAAAGCAAGAGTTGCCTGTTATAGGGAACCATTCCAGCATTCGCCTTGATCTCTGGAAACCCTGGAAAACAGAAATTAGGACAGCTGGACCAGGATTCGAACCCGGGTCCTCCCAAATGCGAGTCCGAAGTTTAACCACTGCGCCATCTCAATCGGAGTTAATAAGAAAGGGTCTCTGGCTGGCCAAGTAAAACTTTGGGTTTGGCTGTGTTGGGGACACGGCCGTTTGTTTTGCGTGAATACTTCTACGTTGACGCGCTCGGACGCCTTGATGTTTATTTTACGTTCCCGGTACCGCTTCACTCTATCATATGGGGTTTTATGGGTATCACTGGATTTATTTTGAGATGCTCTTTCCAACCGTATACGATTTCTGTATTTCTACTTGGCTTTTTGACGAGTATAGGCCGAAATTGTGTTAAGTTTTCTTAATTTTTTACATTAAACTCATACAATTTCACCATAACCACGCCATACAAATGATTTTATCCACGCAATCGATTGAACTTGAAGAGAGCTGTCGGTTGAAACTAAAACGAGCGTCGTTGCTTCTCCTAGTCAAAAGTTATACTACGCAGAAGTTATGAGACGCGGCGAAACCAACTCAAAATTGTGGCACCTCGCTTCCTCCCCCCCCCCCCCCCCATTTTTTGCCATGACTAAAACCACACGGGTTGCTTCGCAGTCCTCACTCAACGTAACATATTCTTTGATCATTTGGCAATCGAGTGTTGTAATTTAATTTCGAATGTACGCGATAGATTCGGAGCTGCAATGCCAAACTGTATCCCATTATTTTGTTATCATCGGATTTTCTTGAGTTCCTCCCTCTAAGGTTGCATACTTAAGGGCGTATTCACGTCAGAAATAGATATTCTCAGTGGCGCCAGGCTGTGAGTGGAACGTTCTGTGGTGGCCTCGTGACCATAGACTAAATATGAGGTAGACCGTTTATTCATCTTCTGCCCATGTACCTAACACTGCCTAACCCCAAGCCTACACAACTGTCAAAGTCATATGGTCAACCGCGATGAATGTGTTGTTTTTACATCATAAATTTTAAATGACAAGCACTATAATATTGTTACGTGCTGCAGCTGGCGCCGACTCCGCTGCCCCGCGCCGTAATCGGAGACCCACCTCACCCTCCTATCTTCCTGGAACGATGCTCTCGCGGCCTCCTGATCTCCTTCTGGGAATCCTGTGAATTCCGACAGTGGCGAGACTTTCTGGCATCACAGACCTCCTCTCGCCTGCTAGAATTTCCAACACGTTTAGCGACGACGCAAGAATGTTCTGGTGAGACTGGCTGGCACCTCAGCCCTCCACGACGCATCACGAGAGTTGGGGAAGATTCTAGCTGGCAGCCTAAGACACTATATATACTGCCGCAACCCAGCGGCCGGCAATCATTGATCGAGGCCGTCTGGCCGAGCGTGCGCGAGTGAAGTGAGGTGTGGACGACGGATGGAGATTGGGGGACGACGGCGAGTGAGATGTTCGTGGCTTGAATCGACGAGACGGTGTGAAACCGACGAGTGAAGCCTACTGTGCGTGAGGGCGCTTGGAGGACTCTAGAACATTGCGACTGGCGAGACATGGACTGAATTGAGGTGTTACTAAATGGAAGTGTAATACTGATTTTATTGTAAATATTCGAACTGTCAAATATGAACGCATAAATTATATAATAATTGAGTAGGTTGATACTCTGTCTATTGGGACTGATCTTTAATTATGTAATTTCATTGATTTCCTTGCCGTAATTACAAATTTTATTAATCGGTGTCAATTGTGAACAGTAAGTGATTTCAATATATTACGAGAATTTGAGTTCAGAGAATTTTGCTGCAGTTATTGTAAATAACATATGGAAATTATAATTAATTTTTTGTTTGATTAAAACCTCCATGCCTTAACGAACTTGGTATAGCCCACTTAATTTCTAGAGAGAGAGAAATTGCAACAATATGAATAAAAATACTTGTCCAAATTGGATTTAATCGAACTGCCTTAAAAATGGGCTAGTGGAAGCATATATACTTCTCAAAACATTTGTTTGGAAATCAGTTTTCTAACCTAACCTCTAAACCATGCGGTTTTAGCATTACGTGTAGGCAGAAAAGCAGTTCAATGTTGGGACGCGGAGATTGGTTGTGCGCAGCCAGCGAGATCGGTCTACCTCATCTTTAGTCTATGCTCGTGACGAGGTTGTCAGTCAACGACCGGTAACCTCACGGTTTCGTGATAGGGTTGTCGTCCTGGACGGAGGTTCGTCGGCCCTCGCTCGGCGGCGCGCGGAGTCGACGTCTGTGTTGTCGTGGTCGCCGTCGAGATGAGACTGTTCAGGTCCTCCCCCCCCCCCTGCACCATGTCCACGACCTGCGACGACTTCTCTCGCTGCTAAACATGGTCTGGCTCGAGGAAGCAGCGACCTTCCTTATCCCACCTGCCTACTGCGGTACACGGCGGTGGACGACTCGCAAAAACAAACAGGCTATTCACGAGACAAGCTGGAGTTTCACGTCGCAGGATTCATCAAGCTGATACCACCTGGTAATTACAGTGACCTCCAGACCACTTGGTGTTCATAAATGTTGTCGTACCGGAGGTTGTGTACCATCCATCACCGGGCTCCGTCTCCTCGCCAACAGAGCGTCACGGTTTGGACATAAGGTCGAAAAAAATTTAATAACTTGTTTCCCTATAGGTAGGGATGGGAAAAATTCTCAAGTTCAATGACCTGTAGGCTAGATTCCACAGTCATATGTATACCCGAGTCTCAGATGTTTATTGATTGGCTGCTGCCCCATAGAGTAGCAAGTGTTACTTCACACCTGGCAGTATAGCACTCGCTACTTGTTTCCTTGCAAGTCTGCTATTGGCTCAGAGTCATCCCGGGCATGTCTAATAAACTGCGATCCAATTGCAAAGTCGACTTCAGTGTACACTTGCTTTACGTCTATCTTGTCCTGAAATGAATTCATGAAATGTTCCTATCCCTACTTATAGGGGGTCACGGTGGCTGAGCGGTTTGTCTGCTCACCTCCCACCAAGGCAAATTGGGTTCAATCCCCGGCTGTTACCGGATTTTCGCACGTGGGAATCGTGTCGGACAATACCACTGGTAAGTAAGTTTTCTCGGGGGTCTCCCGTTTCTCCCGCCCTTGCAGTTCAGCGCTGATCCATGTCCAGCTCGCTTTATCCTCGCCGGCTCTCAAAACCTGTTGAGAGCTTTCAATTAAACTCGACTCGCACAGCAACACTTCCGGGAAATCGCGCTGGATGCATGCAGGTAAAGCGACGGATCTGATCCAATGGACTGCGATGGCTTCAGTACTGACGTTACATTCGACCGTTTTATTTACGGATATTGAAGCAACTTACTTGTTTTTAATATTGTATCAAGTCAAATTGATTATAATAGTCCAATTTATTCCAGTATATAATAGCGTACTGACTTCGGGGATCGATCTTGCTGGACGTATGCATTATTTGGAGTATTTGTATACACAATTTACAGCTCACGCCTCTTCAAGATGCGGAGTAGGTGGCCGATAAAGTAGTTAAATTGTGTCCTTCTCGACTTCGAACAACGTTCGCAATGTGGACAATCTCCTTTGCTTTTCGTGGCAGAAAATCATTTTCACCCACAGAAAAAACGCATCTATAGGCGATATTGATGTGATTCAATTGTGTAGACGAAGAGGTTGCAGCCATCGTTGGTTTCATTATCTCTGTACTTCGACACACCCAGTGTGAGACTTCGAGAGTGTTTGGGAAGCACACTTGTTCACCTTGGAACATAGCTACTCCGCCGGAGGATTCGAGTTGATTGGCTGGTGTTGGAAGGGGAGGGGCGAATCCCTCCTCAGGTTTTCCGTGCCAAATTATGTTCTGGAACATCATCGCCGCCAGCAACGACAATTCCCACTCGCCGCAGGGAACTACGTTGTGTGGGGTTTAACGAGCGAGAAGTCGTCAGCCGATCTCCTCTGCCAGGTGGCGTTCCAGAGCGTCACTCCGAGAGTGGAGTGGACAGGTTTGAATGGTTTTTTAGCGCGTTTGAGGCAGGAAAGCGGTGGAACGATAAGAGCGGCACTGACACGCATACCTAGTGCCCCATCGCCCCTACGCACAAGGCGCTCAACTGATGTCCAGTGCTTCCGTCATGTTGCGTATACCTATGAGACATTAAGTGGTGACTCTGTAATTTTATTGGTGTGGAATGTCTGAAGCAAAGTTCAATGCAGGTCCCTATAGTAGTTACGCATGTTTCCAACCAGTATATAATGAGAGGGGACACGTCGTTTTGCCTAACGCTTTTTTACCTAACGTTAGACAAAACGTCATTAGGTAAAACGATGTAGGGAAGTCGTCTTTAGGCAAAACGCCGTTAGTCAGAACGCCTGGCATTCTAATGAGATACAGCAGTGTGAAAAAGCCATTTTTAGCTGTGTTGGAGGACTTAAGAATAGTTTTTATAATCTGCATGATGTATTGAGAGCATTATACGTACCTTGTTTGAAGTATGTTTTCTTTTCGTATATCTGTGTACCTAATGGGTACACGTAAATGGTTCCGTATAATCCGTTCACGGTAAAATTAGCACTTGTCTGCTTAGGTTCTACTTGTATGCACGTCGTGTATTCTTCCTTCTTATGTAAGATTAACATTGTCATGGGCCTCATCACTTTGTTCATGCGTCGGTCAAGTGAAACTGCGAAACTATTAGAAAAGTAAATATTTAACAAATCTGTCCATTTTTACGCTTCGATCTACAAAAAACACAGAAAGCGAAAGAAATAATTTAAGGTATTAAATTGTTATATATCACTTTTTATTTGACGTTAAGTACAGAAACTTCTTCCCATCTATCGTTACCAACTTTACAGGGCGCATGTCACTCAGGGCACCCGTTAACACTTTGTAGACTATGCTCGAGTGTAGCGCCAGGAAAGCTAATTACAAAAATTTCTTTGTTGTTCAGAACAAAACTCGCATGGATGTGCAGTTTTTGTTCGGCTAGTGTTTAACATTACCTCACAAGAACACGACATCACAGTAACAACGAAATTGCTGTCGACAAAATTTATTTTCTCATCGCCACAAAAAAGGGACATGATTGACTGTAAATCCTTTTGCATGATTAAGGACATTTAAATGTGCGAATATCAACTCGGCACACCATTGGTTGATGACCGGCCAATAATAAAAGCCATAAAGTACAGGATGGAGTCCGGTGTGGTATGGACCAATAGGACGATGGTGAGTTCTAACAGACAAACCAACAGAACAAGTGTTCTTGCAGTAATGGATATAGATGACTCATTTCTAATTTGTCTAAAGTGCCAGTAAATGTGTGCAGACCTCAATGTGTTAAAATTTATGCAGGCAGGGGAAGTGACATATTTCTCAGGTTGATTTCAAAAGTGCTCTCTTTATTGTGAACCGTCTTTTAAAAAAATTGTGGATTGCAAACACTCTGCAACACTATTCAAATGTCAGGTAGACGGCGTCCTTAACAGTCGTGTCTTGAGAGCCGATGATACTGTAGTTAGGTGTATATGCGGAACAGCGCCGGAATGCAAGGGCGGAGGAAACGGAAGATCCCCGAGTAAAACCCGCCAACGAACGGCATCGTCCGGCACGAGTCCCACGTGCGATAACCCGGGAGTAATCCCACCGGGAATCGAACCCGAATCGCCCTGACGAGAGGCAAAGTGTCTGGAAACTACACCACCGCAACCCTGATCGGACATGAGAAGAGACATGAACTCACAACATTATTTCAAGACAGAGTAGACTTCAAACACTTGTGCTTTTGTATCGTGTTTATCATTGGACTGTAGTTTGTCCGGGCACTCTCTGGACGACTTTGCACCAATAGGAAACCACTGACGAGAGGCTTGCTTAATCAAACCCAACCAAGACGAAAGGGAAAATCGCCCCTCGCAGCTGCAGGAGCCAATAAACAAACTAATACGTCTCGAATGTGTATGGGACGGTGGATTATAGCGCGATGTCAGAAGATAACGCGAATTTTGCAGGTCTCTAGACATCAGGAATAAAGCAGAAGCACCAACCCACCTCATACTTTAACCTGTCTTACTGAGTACGATCAGAATTGGGCAGAAAGAACAACTGCATAAAATTTAAGGTAAACATAAGTGAAATTGATAAACTATGAATTGAAAACCTGATATACAGATATAAAGGAATTTTAGTATGGTAAAAGGTCCCGTATACTATTTCCGGGCTTTCGAGACCCCAAGACACCAAAAACCTCTCTTCGATTCTCAGCCTGCTCTAGGGTGGAGTAGATTAAGTGTGGAAAATTTCCTGCCTGTGTTCAAGACTGGGCGTCGCATTTTATTTGGATATATTGTAGTGCGAAAAACATTAGCACAAAATGCCTAGACTCAAGAAACGTATGTAAAGACTATCACGATGTTACGTAACCAGCCAATGTCTGAGGAGAGTGGGCGGAGCTACCACGATATGGGCAGTGGCAGTTTTATTCAGGAAATTCTCAGAGGCGAGGTCATACGGCGAGAGACAGGTCGGTAGTCGTCCCGCTAGACACAAATGAAGGCGCAAAGCGAATCGGTTGATTGTCCCGGTAATCATTATATACGATTCACGGGTCGTACAAGATATGCTGAAAGAGAAATCTTGAAGAAGCAATTTAGTCGTGGCTTTTCAAGTTCCGGGGACGAAGATGAATTAACCCGACCGGAGTGAGTGAAAAACACCGATAACTAGTAACGACGTCGTTCAGGAACAGTCATTCGCACTGTCCAGTAGATGGAAGGTGGCGTGGCAGTACTATATAAAACAGGACTCGAGTTTATCCGTTACAGTCCTAGCGTTCTACACCTGGGGAGTCGCGCAGAAAGTGCCCTATAATGTCCTGAACTGCGCACAGTAGAAAACAGCGTCCAATGAGGGAGCTTTGTTACGTGTAGCTGACATTCATCGCTGTTAGGATTAGATGCCATATTCTCACAATCACCTTCTGCCAATAACAAGAATCACAAGTAGGCCCGATATGTGGTACATACACATTTTTCTTAACACACTGAGGTCTGCACGCATTTACTGGCACTTAAGACAAATTAGAAGTGAGTCACCTATATCGACTACTGCAAGAACACCGGTTCTATTGGTGTCTGTGTTAGAACTCACAATCGTCCTGTTGGGCCATACCACACCGTACCCCACCCTGTTTTATAGCGTTTATTATTGGCCGGCCATCAACCAATGGAGAGCAGAGATGCTAGTGACCCAATCAAATATCCTTTATTGTACAAAAGGCTATACAGTTAATCATGACCATTTGAGTGGATATATAAAAAAGAAATTCAATCTTAAGCTAAATAATTGTTACTGTGATGTCGTCTTCTTGTGAGGTTATGTTGAACACTAGCCGAACAATGACAGCATAGCCATGCGAGTTTTGTTCCGAACAACAAATAAATTTTCAAATTAGCTTTGCTCATGTTACACTCGAGCATAGTCTGAAAAGTGTTAAGGATACAGAGGTGATACCATAGACTAAAGATGAAGTAGACCGATTCCACTGGCTGCGCACAACGAATCTCCGTGTCCCAGCATTGAACTGTTTTTCTGCCAACAGGTATAGCAAAAACGGCATGGATTGGATTTTATATTAGGAAACTGACATGTATACAAATGTTTTGAGATATATGTCTACTGCATCTAACCAATTTGTAATGTAGTTTGATTAAATTCAAACCGGTAGAAGTATGTTATTCATATATAGTGCTAATCATTTAAATATTAAGATATAAACAAACACATTCATCATTGTTGACCATGTGACTTTGACAGTTATGTTCCTTTGGAGTAGGTCAGTGTTGGGTACATACCTCATATTTAGTCTATGGGTAAGACAGAACAGAATAGAACATATTAAGACGGCACCAGTACTCAGCAGAAGGTCAGAGTTAGGTCTTAGTTACGTTAATTTAAAATAAATTTGGAAAATAGTCGAAACATAAAATTTCTCGCGTTATAAAAATTATATATAAATATAACAATATATATATATTGTTATATTCTAAAAGAGAAAGGTTACGTTGTAATTTTAAAATGTCAAAACTTAAAATTCCTCTGCCTCCACAATTGTCCGTTATTTGAACGTTACTTGACGCCCATTTTTGTCGTGCACGATTTTGTTTGGTTCAGACCGTCAAACATAAAAAAAAATTTAAAACCGGTCCAATTTTAAAAATGTTTGATAGAAACTAAAGCCATGGAACTTACGTAAACAAAAATGGCGGCGTTTATTTATGAGTTTTCAATAACGTCATAACTATCCAACTTTACTTGACCAAACTAATTGGAAGCAGTTTGACGGAAAAAATTTAACAGTTTGACAAGGGCTTAATAAAGTGAAGGTATTTAAGTGAGAAATCATGGGCCATTATTAATGCAGACTCATGTCATACTTTCTTATTTAAGTAGGAAGATAGTTATAATAATGATTCAACGTAATATAGCAGATTAAGTAAAATACAGTTCTTAAATCATTCTGACCTATTGAGTACAATAAACTGTGAGAATCGGCGACCAATGATCTTCCTTGTCATAACTGATTCATATAAGGTTGCACTGTAGTGTTCTACATTATGAATGACAGCGAAAGACGAAGCATACATACAACTCATTGGCTGTGAAACACGTACTGCGCCAGCTTGAGCAAAGTAAGCAGTGACAGATTTCTTAAATGCAACACCTGAAACTATAAATCAATGCGGGTCTGAAAGAGAAGGATATTATATAAATCCTGTCTCCATATCTAACAAACTGAATTTATTTATGGAGACACACTTGTTATGGTCACATTACTTTGGGTTTGAGCACATAGCAATGCCCAGTGTCATATTAAAAATTATGAGAGCTACGCGCAAAGGAGGTACTTAATGAGAATCTTATTTCTTGCCACATTTACACACCTACTACTTGTTAATGCATCCTCATAGACAATTGCCACAAGTACTTAAGCAAATGTGCTTTGGCAGCTTTTTGAACTTGTATGCCAACTATATGGTTGTAATACTCGTATTTTCATAGGGAAGCGTGTTCTTGCTGTACGATGAAACAACAGCCGGAGGCTCCCACGTTCTCGTTTGACAGACGATCATTTCTTTTTCTCATTTGGCCAGCGAGAAAGCTGTTTGGCGACCAAAATTTTTGTTTTACCGGTATATAACAAATTAGTTTTCTTCTTAATCTTGCGCACGTGTGTCGGAGTGATCGTCGCTAGACAACTACCCTCCCTCACCACTTCCACTAAACCACCACCGGAGGTTGCTGACTGTCCAGCAGCAGTCGGACGACCCCCAGGCGGAGTTTCAAGGTCACTAGGGGCCTTGAACCAGTGGTGCGGGGTTCGTTCCTCCCAGCTGACAGGTATAGACGAGGCCGCCACGACAGCTCCTGGTCAGTCGGCCAGAGCAGTTCCGCCGCTACGTAACGTTACTTAACGTGTTACGTTCCCCTCTACAGGAGTCGCATTAAGTCGTTTCTCGGCTGGACATCGACACCAGTTTACTGCAGGTACATTGATGCGCGCTTAACACATTGTAGATTATGCTCGAGTGTAGATCGAGCAAAGATAATTACGAAAATTTCTTTGTTGTTAAGAACAAAACTCGCATGGATGTGCAGTTTTTGTTCGGCTAGTGTTTATCATTACCTCACAAGAACACGAGAGCACAGTAACAACGAAACAGCTAACGATAAAATTTATTTTCTCATCGCCACAAAAAAGGGACATGATTGACTGTAAATCCTTTCGTAGGATTAAGGACATTTGATTTTGCGAGAATCAATTCGGCACACCATTGGTGGATGACCGGCCAATAATAAAAGCTATAAAGTTCAGGGTGGGGTCCGGTGTGGTATGGACCAATAGGACGATGGTGAGTTCTATGAGAGAAACCAACAGAACCAGTGTTCTTGCAGTATTGGATATAGGCGACTCATTCCTAATTTGTCTAAAGTGCCAGTAAATGTGTGGAGACCTCAATGTGTCAAGGGCCTGTCTAAATTCGGCTGATCCTGTGTACATGTATGTGTCTGAAACGCAGCGTCAAGTGACGTCACATTGATGCAGTCCGAATATGGTCTGCAAATGCGTTGTCCGAAATGAGCTTTCACAATCCGACATTAGAGAGCACTAAATACGGAATATTATTTTTTACTACGTAAAGATGTTTAAATCTACTCTATTATTGATTATTCAATGTTTACGAAATGGATGAATTGAATATTCGTTTATAATAAACTCCGTAACGGTTTTATTTTAATTGAGTTCGCCAACTGACATCCAAATTTTAATTTTTAAACTTACGTTTTAAAAGTTGTACCCTTCAAATAAAATTATTCAGACCAACGAAGGCATCACTAATTATTCATTAGCATTTCATCATATTTGTTTTGAGAAAGCCCACCTGTCACATCCAATGTTTACATTAATAACGTAAATATTCCACGAATGTGCGCGAAAGTATTTGAAGTTTTCTTATTTTTCTATCAGCTTAGGACACAAATGTGGACAGAAGATCAGTTTTCCGAATGCGTAAACTTGGGACACGGCAGCTTGGGACAGCGCCATGACATCAGAACGTCACGTGCACCAATCAGCGCACCCTTGTCCTAAGACACAGATGGGATAGCGCAATTCTAGACAGGCCCTAAGAGACACGCCTGCGTCGAGATATTTTCCGCGTTTTGGGGACGAGAAGCGTGGTAGCTATAATGACGAAACTGCAACGCGCTACAAGTGCGGCCATTGCCGCTACGCGCATGACTCTTAACTGGCGTGCAGTACTCTAGTCGTGCTGCGTGTACTTACGGGACTTTAAGCTGTGACACTATCGTTGCATTGCTAGAAGGTTCAGTGCAGGGACCTTGAATATTTAAGCATGTATCTAATGCACATATTTCAGGTACAACGCTTTGAAAATCCCCCCCCCCCTCTCTCTCTAATTTTACAGTGTTCTGAAAGGTGTTTATAATGTGCGTAACTTATTACAAGCACTCAACCGGCCTCGTATGAAGTGTTATATTTTTTTTCTTATACCAGCCTACTGGACGCACGTTTCGTGGAAAAACGTGTATTCCGAACACTCTGCGGCGTAGTCCAAAGGCAGTTTGGCAGGCCCCTTGATGCCAAGCGAATTGTTTCAATCTTCTAGTCTCTTGGAGCACACAGCACGAACTTTAAACGTATGTGTAACAAATGACTCTCACTCGGCCATACTACCTATACAACCACGTAAGGTTGGGAACAGAGTGCTAGCGTAGCTGTTAAGAAAGGGCGATGAGCTCCGATTGTGGTAAATCTCTCAGCTTCAGATATTTACTCGATTACATGTATGTACATCACCCTGCGCAGACATAATCTGGCACAAACCTGGGAACCAGTTTTGAACCCTACGGCATGGTATGAATTTACGGTCACTGCTACACTGGCCCCCAGCGGGGCTGACCACCATCATCCTTTCCTGAAGGGGGAAGTGAGTGAGTGAATGAAGAGATTTGGGCGACTCTTAACAGAGAGGCCTTGAAAACCGATGAGGGTGATTGAGGTGAACATAAAGCAGCGCCGGAATGAAGAGACCGGGGAAACGGGAGATCCCCGAGAAAACCCGTCGACCACTGACATCGTCCGGCACAATTCCCACGTGCGAGAATCCGGGAGTTACCTGGCCGGGAATTGAACCCGGTTTGCCTTGGGAGGCGAGCAGGCTAACCGCTCAGTCACAGCGGCCCCTGAAGAGACAAGTGATGGCGAAAGTAGGAAGTGAAGAGACGGAGCACTAATGGAAGAAAAGAAAGAATTTTTGTTTTCTTATTTGCAATCAGTGCTCTGATAATAATAACGGCAGTGAATATTTAACAACGTAAGTAGGTGTTAAAAGTGGTTATTTACGTATTGAGATGTCAGATATTTTGAAAAATCCTCTGTGAAACAAGTTATGACATAAGTTATGTAAATATAATGCTTTCATGCACCAATGGCCTCAATGGAATGTGTTTTCATATTATTCCTTCATAAAGCTGGGACCACGGTGGTGTAGTGGTCAGACTACTCTCATCCCACCATGGAGAACCGGGTTCCGTTCCCGGCGGGTTCGTTTCAAGATTTTCGCACGTGGTAATCGAGCCGGACGACGCCACTCGCCGGTGGTTTTTCTCGGTGATTTTCCGTTTCCCCCACGCCCTTGCGTTCAGGCGCTACTCCATACTCACCTTGGTTCAGCATCATCGGCTCTCAACACCTCGATGTGAAGAGCCGTTGAAACCTCTCCATTCTCTCCACATTTATTCGCAAGGAATATCAGTGTGGTTCCGACTATAGGCTGTTCACGGTAAAGTGAGTATACTTGAGGCCCTAGCAAATGACTTTAACCACCAATAAGCACATTTTGTAGCTGCTTCAGACGTTTACTTTTGCGATTGGTGAAATGTATAATTGGCATTTATTAGACACATGGCAGCGTTTATATTTTTAAAATGTTAAAAATGTAGAAAATTACTTATAGCAAACATTTTGCAGGGCCTTAAAATTCGCTCACTTTATCGTAAAAAGACTATAACACTGCGTATGCTATTTCCTCGCAGATGTAATTCGTTGCGCGCAGTTATGATAAAAGCGAGAATACAGTGAAAACACCTCTACAGGCCGAACTCAAAGCTCCTTATTTCGAAATGAACAATACTCCTACGCTTTTAATCAACGTGCTTCTTTTATTTGGCACCCGACCTTCGGGCATCTCATTCGTTGTTTCGTGTGTGGAATGTAATCACCTAGTTAAGTGTGTCAGCACGACAGTGAATTTCACTTCCCAACAACAAACTGGCGTGGTATTGTATAGTATAGACAAATAAGTTCATTTCGTGTGCTTGTAGGCTATAAATTTACTTAACGAGAAGTTTACACTCATTTATTCCTTGAGTAAAGCAAAACAAGGCAAATAAACATAAGTGTATACATTTCCCTTTTCGTATGCATTTCCTTGATAAATAAACCTTTTTCAAATAGTGACTAATTCAGAGCACGAAGTGCAATAATATTTTTAAGCTTTTCGACCGTATTATATTACCAAGAGTCGTAAACAATACTGACACGAACGTAACATGTTAAAAGAGGACACATTCGAAAGTTGTACCAAATATTCGCTAGGAGGTGAGAAAGATACACTAGTCCATGTGAAACTGTTTTTGCCCTTAAATATTAATAAAAATTATGATTTATTACTTTTTATATCTCATGCTGCAGTATGATTCATTCTGTGTCCACGTTCACGCCATCATATTTACATCTCCTACATTTCGTTCCCATTGTTTTCATTTGTACTTACTGTAGCCCCTATTGCTATTCCTTACGGTAAACCAGCTTGTAGCTTTATTTTTTTTTTATTGAAACAGAAACTTACTTCTAAGATTGTAATAAACTTCTATGCTGGATCAGAATCTCAGACCCTCCTCAGTAAGTCTGTGCAACACTAGCTATAACTCTGAGGTCAACTAATTGACTCTGCCAATGATATAAACGACAGTCTAGTCGTGTTAAATCTTTTCTTTTAGTAAATGTTTGACTGAGCACCTTTCAACTCGTCTGACTAATTGATTGTTTGATTGATTTACAGTGATATTTATTGATACGAAAGCGAGCATACTATTACATGTAGATGCCTGAGGGCGTATATGAGGTCGTGAGGGATGGATATCTTAACAAAAAAATAAAAGACACTAAATTTGATTTCTAATTTATTCACTCCGCTATTATCTACATCATTAAATCATTTGGCTCCACAATTACTCTTTTTATTTACAGTGAGCGCAATATTTAATGTCTATTTCAACTCTAATTAACGTCCTTCTTAATTATCTCTGTTGGTTACAGTCAATCAACTCATACTCATTAACTTATATCAACTACTCGCCAACCGGTTGCCCAGCCAATACGGAATGTATCGTAGCATGCAGTAGCCAATCAGGTGCAAGGAGCGTACCCAGAGCTTCGCGCAGCCAACCAGAGAACTGATTCGTCCAAATCTAATGAGCCGCTACGTAGTTTAGTGGTGTGGTGTTGGGGCATAAATGTGCCCCTGGAACACATGTGTTACAGCTCAACACAAGTGTAGGCGGGTTGGCGTAGCTGCAGGCGTCGCCTGTTTTGATTTACTATTGTAGGGGCCAACACTCATAATGACGCACAGCCTTGGGAATTACAACGTTCCGCACATACCTCAAGCCACATAACAACGGGTCCACATAGAGCAACTTTCTCGCTATAACTGTCGTGGCCCCCGTTGATGAAAGTATGGAAAGTTAGTCTGCTTCTCATACTTAAATCCTGCGTTTCAAATTCATACAGTCTGACCTTAGTTCTGGAGTTGCGAGGTTCCGACGGATCTTAAGAAACGAGGTCTTGAAAACCGATGAGTGTGAAACGAGATGGATATAGAGCAGCGCTGGAATGCGAGGACGGGGAAAATAGGAGACTTTCGATAAAACCCGCCGACCAGCGGCATCGCCTCGCACGATTCCCACATGCGAAAACACCGGGAGTGAACCGGGTTCTATCCCCGACTGGGTCACTCACAGATTTTCGCGTGTAGGAATCATGGCGGACGATGCCGCTGGTTGGCGGGTTTTCACGGGGATCTTCCGTTTTCCCCACCCTCTCATTCCGGCGCTGCTCCATTATCACCTCACTTCTCGCTCATCGGTTCTCAAGACCTCGCTGTTACACGGAGAAAAAGGTTTTGTTGAATTAAACAAGATTTGTTTGGTGCAACCAAATTACAAAATATGCAAACAAACTCTCGAGCTGTATTTTCGAACGAAGGTAGTTAAATGAGTGGCCAAACAATTATATACATTTGATTGAATAAAATATTTAGTTGGCAGTTAAATAATTTTTGGCCCAATACAGAAATTTTATTTATGCAAACATATATTTTGCTAGACGAACAAAAGTAATTTTGTTACTTTTCAAATTTTGTTTGCTTGACAATATATTTTGTTAGGGCAACTAAATATATATTTGTCCCTATACATACAAATATGTTGTTCGATTTTTCTCTCAGTGGAACCGCCCAAATTTCTTTACTTACTAATGCCCGGTTGCACCAACATCTTTCCCGATCCGTGATCAAATGATCCAGTTAGATCTTGGTTCTAATGTAAAAGTGTTAGATTTCATGATTCTGGATCTTCGATCTTTGTTCCAAAGTGACAGAGAGATCTTAAGTCTAAGACTAATATTCTAATTGGTTCGTAATATATGACGTCATGGAAGTAGGCGTATTTTTCACTACAGATAGAACTAGATGTGCTGTGTTTTATCTGTTTTAAGTGAATTATTGTTCTACAAATTTTACTTAACAATATTCAAGTGCATATAATGTTTCAATTTCCCAAAAAACAATCTACCATAGTTCTTATCTGTTGGCTTATTTTCAAACTATATTTTGTCGACGATAGCTGCTGATCCCAGATCGAGTTTTGGAACCGTAACTTTCGGCGGTTCGGAATGAACTTCATTTCGATCTCCAGTCCAGTTCTGAACTCAAATGGTGCAACAGTTTTCTGTGTTGATCTTAGATGCGATCGCGAATCGAGTTTCGAACCACGATGGTGTAACCGGGCATGAGTCACCCACGGGCCGAAATCCTGGTACGTTGACCCGCCGTGGTAGGAGGTTAGGTTAGATTAGGTAATGTTAGGTTAATTAACATTGAATTTTGAAGTTCGATCAACTTACAACAGATCTATATGTGTAGGTAGGCGAAGGTTGTTAACACTAACCTAGTAGCATATTATCGAAATGGCACTTCAACTCTTTTAGTCAAAATACACCAATTCATCTTATTACTTTTAGTCAAAATACACCAATTCATCTATTACTTTTGGTCACAATACGCCAAGTACACAATCTTACTTCACAGTAATTATAAATATTTTTTTTTTAGTTAACAGTAGTCACATTTTATTTGTACGATGCAGGTGTCATGAGTTGATTTAGAAGAATTAACAGCAAGTTTTCATTTTTTATTTAGTTAACAGGCAAATTTATTGCTTTTTAATTGGTTAACAGCATCAAATATTCTTTTTGATAAAATATTTATTACTTTTAGTTAATCTACAAACCTTTCAATATTTAATTATATATGCTAAATCTCTCTTAATTCCGTAGCCGTTACACCTCCGCGGCCCCCGTGTAGCCGGCGCCTGAGGCTGTTCAGAGAAGCATCACTGGTGTGTTATGTCACCGGTGGCGCGGACAGGACCACACTGTGTTGACCTTTGACCCGGCGGACGTGGTCGGCATTCCACGGCGGCTAGCTCGCGCGCCCCCGGGCAGCTCGCCCAGTGTCGAAAGGTCGTCCACTTGTGGCCGCCTCACGACGCCGCATCGCTGTCGAGAATCAAGCGCCGGGAGCCTCTCCGGGGCCTTAATGCCAGGAGTGTAGCTCGAGCATAACTTATATGACAATGTCTTTGTTGTTCAGAACTAAACTCGCATGGCTGTGCAGTCTCTGTTCGGCTAGTGTTTAGCAAGATATCACAAGAACACGCAGTACAGTAACAATGATATTGCTAACGATAGAATTTATTTTTTATATAGCCACTCAAAGGGACATGATTGATTGTAAATACTTTTGTACGATAAAGGACAATTTGATTGGGTCAACATTAGCTCGACTCTAGATTTTGTTGATGACCGGCCAATAATAAACGCTATAAAGTAGAGGGTGGAATCAGATGTGGTACGGACCAAAAGGACGATGGGGAGTTCTAACACAGCCATCAACAGAACCGGTTTTCTTGCAGTAGTGGATATAGGTGACTTACTTCTGATTTGTCTTAAATGCCAGTAAATAAGTGCAGATCTCATTGTGTTACATGCTAAATTCGGGCAACGATCTCTCTGTCGTTTATCTGGTAGTATTTACAACTAAAGATCTTTTGTTAGAGAATGAACGTATCTAGATTTGTAAACATTCCAAATTTTATTTATTTTAATTTTAAATACACTTTTAAATTTTGTATTTAATTATTACTTTTTAAAAAGTAAAAAAGTGAATATAAAATTAAAAATTAAAAATTCAAACTGTTTACAAATCAAGATTCGTTCAATCTCTAACAAAGAATCTTTAGTTGAGAATACTACCACAAAAAACGACTGTCAGATTATTGTCCGAATTTAGCACTTGTTTCCCTATACGCCCATGCATGGTGAAGCCTGGTGTTTTCACATATTATGCAAACATTCTTAGATTTTGTGTCATAATTTCAGTATTGGAAATGATTGATAATTGAAAATCTATAATTTTCTTGTTGTATAATACATTTCTGTCCAATTTTTACGGTGTGGTATTTACTGATTGCATAACAGCAGAAAATTTTGATAAAATATTAATATGTTCCCGATTTTTCTACAACTAGCAGATTACGCGCATTTAAAATTAAACCCAAAAATATTAAACAATTCGTAAAATGTAGATTTTCTATAATATCGTACATTGTCAGTTATTACTCTGAATCCGAAATCATGATACGAAAAAAATCTATTGAACGTGCGTCCAATATTCTGTTATGCGAAAAGAACACACACCTCAGACGAAGGCTCTTGAGCACTTTTAAAATGTCACGCACGTTATAAACGCCATTAGAGTACTCCAAAATGGTAATAAACGTTTTTTTACAGCACTGTAGCTCAAAATAAATCCACCAGATACATAAACGTAGCTAATCAAGGGTCCTGCATTGAACCATCCTACATATTTTCCACCTATAAAATCACACAGGGTCACCGCTGAAAGTCCCGTAGGTACACGCAGTGCGATTAGAACCTTGCATGTCAGTTCGGAGCCTTGCGCTTAGAGGCGATGACGCACATGATGTGCGTGGCACTGTCACCCTTATTACACTCGCTCTGCTCGGCCCCGAACGTGAAATAAAATCTCCGAGTAAGCGGGAACCTTAATTAGAACCTTCTTCCGCCATTTTAGATCCTTGGCTTTTATAGATTGTTTATATTTCTGAAAAGAAAAATTCTGAAAGTATTCATATGCCCAAATATAATCAATTCACGATAACTTCAAACTTTTCTGAAGCCAGGATATTCCTCCGCTTCATGCAACCAAAGCTTAACAAATTACACCAATGGACAACACACTGAATTCGTGCGCACGCAGTTGTAATAATTTTTCCATGAGAACTATTTCTTACTGGGTGGTACCAACACACATGTGTTCACACTGTCACATTAATTTCAATTGAATATTGTTATTTATAAAAAAATATTGGTAAAACTTAATTTAACAAAAAATAATATACTCACATGTTAACAGAAGCATTAAACACTTGTGATACGCAGCATATTTAGGAAATAACTAAACACGTCATACATGGGGTGATTTTTCAAAGGTTTGATTCTAAAAAGCGTATAGTGATCGAGAATAAACTATAGGTATTGACCGCATACTGCAGTGCAGGCAGTACAAGGGAACTACGAACTCATAATTACGTCACAGTATTAATTATGGCAAAATTTGGAAAAATCCATATTGTGACATTACAAATGAGAACGCCATGTATATACAGCTGTGTAAAGTTGGGACTGGGATTCTTTCGAAATTTTATTTTTTATTAATATAAACAAAATATGAAAACTATTCATTCCCCGTAAGGTGTTTACACAATAAAATAAACCTCGAACAGCTATTAGTGAGCAGTAGAAATTTTCCAACTCATCGGCGTCTCAAATCTTGTCCAGTCATTACACATATTTTAACACATTAACACGTTTAAATACGTTCTCTCGTTTGCTGCCAGCATTGCTCCAAGTACTGTAGTCAGTGACTGCACACAAAGAATAGTATATGCAAGGAAATTTATTTTTGCAAGATTCAACTAAAAAAATTTGATGAACTGCGCTCCAATTTCATACACATACCTCATTCAAGTATCAGGTGTTGAGGTGATTAATTCACTAGTTTTCGAATCTCACGTCAGCTTTTATTCGTCGCCTAAGCGACATAGAAAATACGTTTGGGTTCATAAGATGGATATAATATAATTCAGGTCAGAGAACGATGTCATACACCCGTGATTTTGTACTGTACTGTTCTATTTGACAAAATAGTTTTCTTCTCCAGACTACAAACAAAACATTTTTTGTACTTTTTCAAAAAGTTTTTTTTTTTGGAACATAGTTGCAAAAAAAGTTTATAAAACAATACAAAAAATTCTCGTAAATTTTGCAAGAAATTGCTTGACAAGTGTGCCGGATATATTCAGTATTAGTCCAAAAAAAAAGGCTGTAAATTACTAACGGATATGTTGTGGAATTACAACAATGTGTGTAGTAATCCTCCAATTATTTTCCTGCAAAATCAGAAGCTGCTATTCGGACTTCTGCAAGATAAAGATTATTCACGATAAAGTGAGCACTTTTGAAATCAACCTTATAAAATAAATGCAAAAAAAGCTTTTAAAACCAACCTTTAATTTATAAAATACACTAAAAGGAAAAACATAATTATAATAGCTGCACAATTTGTAGAACTAGTAAGATGAGGTCGAAGAGCCGTAATAAACTTTACTACAGATTAGTATGGTTGTATCAATTTATATTTAGTATATAAAAGCTTGACGCAATGTAGAACGTATACCTAATTCGCTTAAGCGTAGTAAGCACATATCTTGCGTAAGGCTCTTAACTATTCACAATATAGATAGGGATGGGGAAAATTCGCGAGTTCAATGACCTGTACGCTAGATTCCACAGTCGTATGTATACCGCAGTGTCAGATGTTTGTTGATTGGCTGCTGCCCCATAGAGTAGCCAGTGTTACTTCACACCTGGCAGTATAGCACTCGCTACTTGTTTCCTTGCAAGTCTGCTATTGGCTCAGCGTCATCCCGGGCGTGTCTAATAAATTGCGATCCAATTGCAAAGTTGACTTCAGTATACACTTATTTTACGTCTATCTTGTCCTGAAATGAACTCGTGAAGTGTTCCTGTCCCTAAATATAGAATGCATATCACATTTGCGTAAGCATAGGAAGAACATATCGTGCGTAAGGCTCTTGACTATACGCGCCAAGCTATTTTATACTAAATATAAATTGATACAAACATATTAATTTGTAGTAAAATTTATTACAGCTGTTCGACCACATCTTACAAGTTCTACACATTATGTAACTATTAAAATTATTTTTCTCTTTTTAGTGGATTTATATATAAAAGGTCGGTTTTTAGAGTTTTTTTAATATTTATTTTATATTTTTCACTTCTTAGTCTCCAACCATGAATTTGTTTCACGAATATGACTCTCCCTTGCTAAGAAAGATTCCCATGATGTATTGTGATTGACCAGTAGTTAGATTTTATTCCGATACGGGACATACTGTAGGAGCAAACTATAATAATAGTTTTCAGAACCAATTGCCGCTAAGAAAAAGGCACTCACACAACAGCAGCGACACTTCTAATCTCCATTTTACTGTTACTTGATTTTGTAAAACAAACTCGATACGACGTGTACTATATGTAGTTGCAGAGTTCCTATGGCCACCATCCGGCTCCATCATCAGATCAGCTCAATGTTGTACCTTCACATTGTATTGTCATGGGAACTACACATGTATGCGAAATTTCAGCTCAATTGAATAACGGAGGTGGTTATAAAACCGACTTGCAAGACTTCACCCTAACGCACAAACAAACTAACAAGGCAAGTGAAATAAAAGCTTATAATAATAAAAATGTTACATCTCTTATTTTAACGGGCGCACTGAGTGACATTCGCCCAGTAAATTTGGTCACGATGGATGGAAAGTAGTTCAATAGAACTACGCCGAATAAAAAGCATTAAGTTACCATCTGTGACGATGTAAATGATTAATGTCGCTTTCTGTTTTTATGCATCAAATTATAAAAATGAGCACATTTGAACGATATTCAATTTTGTAATAATTTCACAATTTCACTGGACCGATGCATGAATGAAGAGATGAGGCACATGACAATGTTAATTTTGCATAAAGCGGAAGACTACACAACGTACATACATGTAGTAGATCTTAAGCAGGGCTTTCAAAAGTGCTCATTTTACTGTGAACAGCTTATAATTTATTTTTTGATGATACGTGTTATAAAAATCATAGGTCAGCCAGGATCGCACGGAACACATTTTATGCGGCCGAATCAGGCACGTCCCAAGCTAACTATGACCGGAAGTTCCCAGAGGAGTGATGAGAATCGAACCCAGAACCGCTACGTTCGAAGTAAGTACGCCAACCACAACGTCACATATGCATTCGAACAGATAGTTCAATTTTTATTGGTTATACTCAATTTCAATCATTTAATCTAGTGGTAATATGCTGCATTTTGTCTTCAAACGAGAACAACAAGTTTTTACTGTGCTCGCAGAGGAACTGTAATTAGTTTGACATTTAATTACAAGGAGAATGTTGGTCCCATGTAAAAAAAAAAAAGGTAACTTTGTACATACAGGAGCAAATTATTCTGCTGCCGATAGCTGTTGAATTTTTCGGAGAGGTTTTATTTTCTTTATTCCTGTATCCTGTTGCTTAATTTTGTTACTTATAACCTTTTATTCAAAAGAACCCATGCGAAACCATGTGAATGTATTCGTATTTTGCATCCCATTTTTTTCGTTTACCTGTCTAGGGAAACATTATTAAATACAAAATACGAATTAATAAATAATTCTGAACATTCCTTAAAATATTCCAAAGAAAATACATATTTGTACTACCGCAGCTAAAATCAGATAAATTTACAAAACCTGGCCCGTGCTGTTACAAAACAAATGTTTCAAACCCGTAACTTGTGGGAACACATTCTTGTCAACCCGGTTTAAGCGTACAACCCTCCTCGTAATTTGTGGAATTCCCAGAAGTGATGAGAGACGAACTGATGTTTACTACGTCTTTGTAACAACACGAATTTCTTTCGCTATTAAACAAACGTTATTCTTGCAACTGAACTACCGTTGTGTAATTACAAAATATACTTCTGCGAATCAACAAAATTTTGTAATTATACACGAGTAAGTCAGTTCCAATTACACAAATTTTTTTACAGTGCATCCGTCTTGCTGTATCTAAAATGCTGTCCAATGTTTGATTGATATGTACTATTTTTATGTAAAATAAATATAGACATTTCACATGACTTTTTTTTAGGACGACATTAAATTTAAAACGTCTAATCTAATTCTTCGGAATACGGATATGCTGTACACAGTATAGTATAATTAATTTAGATAAAAATTCCAGCTTTCAATAAAAGCATAGAGAACATTTATTAAACAAAATAAACTTTCAAATAGCTATCAAATATATAAAGTAACCTTTTGAACTATTCCAACAAATGTCAACATTTTCATGGCTCTGTCGAAACAGATGTCTGCTCTGAGTAAATTCTCGGAACTGATGACTCGCCTGCTATCCGCATTTTTGGAAATTCACTGGAGCATCCGCCGATGTACCCCGGACGTTCGGAAACTTATGTTTCGGTCGAGTTTGGTTTGAATCGATTACTCCACCAGTTCAGCAGGCCTGAAACGTCGGTGGATCTGGTGGCTGTGCACAGGAATATCAACCAATAAATTTACGAACTCAACCTCGCGATCAAATCTGAAAATAAATAAAGCACTTGTGAACGGTAAATTCAAAGAAAAGCAATGGCCACATTATAATGCAGCGAAAACCTATAAATGTTCACAAACATCGCAGAAAGATGTTAGACGTAACTTGTATCTGAAAACGTAAGAGCATGTTTATTAGAAAATACGGTATCACATTGTTTAAAATGGGTTTCCTGTAATATAAAGTTATTTCGCATGTATAAATTTATTCATTTGCATTCATAACAAAAATATGTACACAACCAGATGTTCGGAATTTCTCTCTATCACCGTACACCGGTGCACACCAGAGCATTTATCACCGGTGGCTCTTTTGGTGAATTTCCGAAAACTTGGTATCAATACAAACCGCTTG
The DNA here is from genome assembly GCA_029891345.1 of Dryococelus australis. NCBI lineage: Eukaryota > Metazoa > Arthropoda > Insecta > Phasmatodea > Phasmatidae > Dryococelus > Dryococelus australis. The sequence goes on from CM056995.1 coordinate 216,711,019, forward strand.
GGCTTTCGAAGAGGTTTACAGCGGTTTACAAAATGTCAGTATTACTGCAAGAATGTTTCTGTAGTTCTGAAAATCCTCGTATGGCACAAGCGCAAATGCAATAGGTTTACAAAAAAAATCCTTTGTACAAGTTCTAGCATTTTTATCATAGCAAAAAATTTCCAGTTCGGTTTACAACTTTTTTTTTCTGTGTATGAAGGATATGAACATGGCCACATTTAAGCAAATCACTGGTTGTGTAAGTAACTATATAAATGCCCATAGTTAATCGTTCAGCAAAAAAATATAGCTTAGAGACCACTACTAAAAACTGAGCAATACTTGCCCAGTCTTCGCATTTGCGTTCACGTAAATAGCAAAACCTTTTCGGCAGATATTGTCTTCCATCAATGATAAGTTTCTCCGATTATCCAAAAGAAAATCTGTCTTTCGTCAGTTAATAATAAGGAATTGCGGTTAATTCTCTACATGGACGGGCTCATTATTTCGCAAAGCAACAACACATACATCACAGAGCTTCCAGCCACGAGAACTGATGATATGAGACGACTGGTTCAACTTCAGAGAGAAGAAATACCTTTCACTGCTGCATGCAAAGACGATGTGTCAGAGGGTGTGTTCTGCTCAAGGCCCATGTCTTTGCCGCTGGAATAAAGAACCGCTATCGCGCTGGCACGGATCCGGGCCTTGAAGACGCCGTGTTTCGTCCAGTCTCGGGGAAGGTAGCATCCGGGAGTGTGACCTTGCTGAGAATCTACCTGTCCGTCTCACAGTAATGGCGCTGACGACATAAATATACAACTTTCACCTGCAATCCAGTTTTAGGACCATTTCGTCTACGCTGTAGATAATATTTCTCTAAACTCCCTTGACACTTTATAGACTATGCTCGAGTGTAGCGCCAGTAAAGCTAATTGCAAAAATTTCTTTGTTGTTCAGAACAAAACTCGCATGAATGTGCAGTTTTTGTTCGGCTAGTGTTTAACATCGCCTCACAGTAACACGACAGCACAGTAACAACGAAATTGCTAACGATAAAATTTATTTTTTCATCACCACAAAAAATGGACATGATCGACTGTAAATCATTTTGTATGATTAAGGACATTTTATTGAGTATTAACTCGGTTCACCATTGGTTGATGACCGGCCAATAATAAACGCTATAAAGTACAGGATGGTGTCCGGTGTGGTATGGACCAGTAGGACGATGGTGAGTTCTAACAGAAACACCAACAGAACCAGTGTTCTTGCAGTATTGGATATAGGTGACTCATTTCTAATTTGTCTAAAGTGCCAGTAAATGTGTGCAGACCTCAATGTATTAACTTCAGCTTATACACACGATGGGAAATTTACCGCACAAACACATGAACCCTCAATCAGTGATTTCAAACGGTGGAAATATGTTTACTACTACTTTAGTTAATAAACTGCTGCCTACTGGCGAATAAGTAGAATGCGCTGAGGTTTTATTGGCAGGTCAGTGTAATCTAATAGGAATCATTAGACATCACTGTTAAATATGTGAATACCAGCGATAAGAGCATTTTCAGCATATCTGCAGTCGATTTAGGCTTTTTTTGAGCAATTTCAACACTTCCGATTTTAGAGTGCGTTACGCAAACACAAGAATACTACTATGCAAAGTAGGAAACCCAATATGTATTCCACTCTTTCCTTAACACGTGTATGACAGCTACCATGCACGTATGGAAGACAGCTTTACCATCCAAGCTTTCACAATGTGTGTATACACTAATGTTGTGTATTTGCGAACAACATCTTAGGGCGTAGGAACAGGATTACGCAGTCGTAAAGTTTACTTTCACATGACAAAAATTGTAATTAGGGGCTGTCATCAAACTAGGGAGTTCAGGAAAAGATTCTTGACGTGTAATTCATCATATTTGTTCCCTTTGAAACAACGGAATGGCCGTCATAGTCTCATCAGTAGTACAAATTAAGTCCCGTAGGCGTGATGTCAATACGTTGTGTGCTTGTGAAAGGCTGTATTACTAATTTTTTATTTTTACAAAATGTTTTCCGCAAGAAATCAAAAGTATAGATGACCTCATCTACCAACCCACAATTCTCCTAGATTCGTATTCATAGAAATATTTTGACATGAATACCTCTTTAAATTTGCAACCATATTGGCAGGCAATTTAGAAATTCCGATGATAAAAAAATCGGGAGATGCAGTTTGGCATTACAGCTACGAATCCATTGTCTATTTTGATAATTCAATTACATTACTCCATTTCCAAAGGGTCAAAGAATATGTTACCTTGAGTGAGGACTGCGAAGCATTATGCTTCCCGGGAGTGGGGGGGGGGGCAATTTTGAGTTCGTTTCAACTTCCGCGTAGTATAACTTTTGACTAGGAGAAGCTATGACGGTCTTTTAAGTTTCAATCGGTTTCAATCGATAGCTCTCGTCAATATCAATCGATTGAGTGTATAAAAACAATTGTGTGGCGTTGTTATAGTGAAACTGTATGGATTTAATGTAAAAAATCAAGAAAACTTAACACAATGTTGGCCTATACTCGTGAAAACTCAAGTCGAAATACAGAAATCTTATGCGGTTGGAAAGAACATCTCAAAAGCAATCCAGTGATTCCCGTAAAACCTCATATGATGGAGTGAAGCGGTGCGGAGAACGTAAAATAAACATCAAGGCGTCCAAGTGCATCAACGTAGACGTATTGACGCAAAACAAACGGCCATGTCCCCAACACAGCCCCACGTCATTTTTTTTATTACCTATGTGCAAATTTCAGTAGTACTATACTTCGACAAATAAACAGTTTGGCTTGCAGGATGCTCTAGTTAAACTATTAAATGTCTTCTATATTTGTAACATATATTTTTGGATTTACATAGTATATTTTGTTCCGTTTTGAATTTTGGTTAACACGAAAATGATATTTTTTGACAGATGCTATGTATTTGTTTGACCATATACAAAGGCGGAATTGGTACACCGGAATACAACCTTTGCTTCCGTCTGCGTTTGAAATCAAAACAACTATTCACACTGAATAGAATTTTTCCACGTTGAAAACGTCTGCGATATTTTCAACGCCAGCGGCTTTCGGTGCGCTACAGTTATCTTCGTAACTTCATGTTGTTATGTCTAGCTGTCTAATTTCATTTTTGGGGCCGCGATTGGCGTACGCGGTTCGATTCCCGGCGGGGCTGCTTCCAAATTTTCGCAAGTGGGAATCGTGCTGGACGATGCCGCTGGCCGGACGGGTTTTCGCAGGGATCTCCTGTTTCGGCCCGCCCCGGCATTCCGGCTCTTTTCCGTGCTCACTTCGCTTCACCCTCATCTGCTTCCATAATCGCGATGTTAAGAGCCACCCAATTCTCTTCACTCCACTTCGGTGTAACCCAGTTCGCGAGCCACGTAGATGAGCAACTTAAAATAAATTACATGGTAGTGGTAATGAGCCATATATGGTCGAGGATCCCTGCCACATTAGCTTCGTGCCTTAATGTGCACTTTCATGGAAATCCCTTCATTATTCAAAGCGTGTGACTGACCATTTAAATAAGTTCTCCATTCAAAATCACGTTCTGCCCCTACATTTTGTGTTACTTGCCCCACAACAACTGCACCTTGAACGACCCTTTGTTCGAGCGCAGAGAACGACGCGAAATCACTCCGCCAGGTTCCTTCCAGCTCTCTCGGAAACTGGAGGCAGGCGTGCACACTCGCGCAGTTTCGAAAGGCGGGTTCACATGCAAATAGTTATTTTCGGGCGCACTTTCTCGTGGTTTGGTCGGCGGCCACTTAGGCGCGTTTCATGTGGCCGGCTTTCCCACGACACGCCCCGCCGGCTGCGGTACCCACCAGGGGCGATACCGCGCCGCCGCACAATACTGGAGCATAAAGTAGCGGAACTCGGCGAGTAGGTATGAAATGAGGGGACTGGCGCATGACATTGAAGTATCGCAATTAGTTTGTTCGAATCTAAAAACGGAATGCTGAATTCTTAATTTTATTTTAAATGGTCGAAATAAAATTTTAAAAAAATTTATTACAAAATAAAAAATTATACTATTCAAATGTTAGTAAAAAATCTTTTTGAAATATAATAATAAAGAGTAATTATTGTAACTGTCCTGCATAATGCCACATGAGGCTTACTTTGCATACATTTTATATATTTTATAAAAACAATTCAACAAAATTTAACACCTAAGGGAATATCATATAATATAAATGTTATCTTTGCTATAAACATTTATTTGGAAGTGTACAAGTATTAGTATGACACACTTTCATATGTTGGAACCAATAAGAGCGTGTTTTCGTTCGATGCTATTGGGAGCAACGGTAGAAGTGACTACGAAATATATTGTATCTAACGAATGATGTCTCTTTCCGTGTGAGGAAATTCCCTATCGGATAGCTGACCTCCCGTGCTGCAGTCGGTTGGTGCGCCACCTGTTTGGGGTGCCGGGGTTCTGGGTTCGAATCCTAGGTGAGGTATAGGTTTTAGTTTGAGTTAGGTCATAAATTAGTTTATAAGCCGCCCCCCTGATGAGCATTCAGACATAACACCGGAGGACGTTAGAAAACCCTATCCAATCCATTCCTTATTGTATGTCATTTTCTGCTGCGAACAGTGTGTGTCATTAAACATACACCGTGTGCGATATCCAGAAAATTGACCACAATGTCTGAAAGGGTTAGAAGTAAAAGTTTTTTTTTAAATCAAATGTATGGTCTTTTTATATACATTTTTGGATTCGGAGTGTTTAGTTGCGAAAGTCTAAGGTGATCCACCAGTTTTGTTATTTCATATCTACTTCTGGAGTGTTTCCTTTCGTGTAAGCGTACTCGGTTAAGAAGCTGATTGTCTGACGACGTTTCGTCACGTTACTAACAAGTGAGCTCATTTTGCTGCGGATAGAGTTTGCTTCCATACACCTAGCTTGTCTATTCCTAGATATTATGTGGAATGACGACGTGGCATCAGGTGATCATGGGTGTAACTATTGGAGCGTCAGGTATCTCGAATATTCTGCAGTTAGCCTGAATAAAGCAACGATGATGTACTTGCCCTTAAGTAGTTCTATTTAAGTGATCGGCGGTAGTGTATTTACACAGCTTGCTGCAACAACATTTTAAGTTTTGTATATTGTAAATTATGAGTAGACGAAGTCACACCATTCTGGTAATTCCCTTGCACTAGAAATATTTGCCCAAACACAAAATAACAGCTGCATAAATATGCAGTTGTGAAAGCACAACTTTACCTAATGTTCTCAAATTAAATTATTTAGTATTTTATGACTACAGAATCAAAAATCGACATAGAAAAATATACGAATACACGCTGTTGTGAAAAAATCTCCTTTAAGGATCTTTATCTGATTAGAATGGAGGTTTTTCATCCAATAAACCTTATGTTATAGCCGAAATTGGGAAATTTGTTTCTAATTTAGTGGTCTTTTTTTAATCACAAAGTTTTATTTTGTTCCTGCTTCCAGTATAACAAATGGATAAAAATGTTTTTGTTAAGTTACAGGCAAAACCAAATAACAGAAAAATAACTTACACCTTCTTAGTTCAAAAACAAAGTCTCTATCAATATGAGTTCTTAATTTTTGTCGTCTACATTATACATAATTCGTACGAATGACAATTATAAAAATTAAAAACAAATATTTGCATAAAAGCTAAAAATTTAACTTATAAATTTTAACATATTTTACCATTTCTAATTATATAGTATTTTATTTTATTTTATCCAAATATTTACTTTTTCCGGTTCTACTCTCGTTATTGCTATACCCTGGCTGCTAATAAAAATTGTCTTTATTTTTAGTTATAGCAAATCCCCTTTCACAACACCCCACTTGGCTACAAAGATAAGTGCTTTAAAATTCGTTTGTATCTACACACAGGAGGAAATATAATAAAAACAATGTTTTCTGGTATAAAATTAATTGAAAGACAACTGTCTTTAAAACCGAAATAATATATTTCTAAAGAAATATTTTGAATGCGTTTATAATCTTGTCCCATTTGGCAACATGCACCAGAAACAGGCACCGCATTTTTCTGCCATGCCTAGTATCAACAATATGTAATATTCAAAGCAATAACATTTGTCATGTCCTTTAATACATAAAATATTGGATTCTGAAGTAACAAACAATCAATACTTTTATTTCGATGTATTGTTTTGTAAAACAAACAATATAAATAATATCGATATTTTTGTCTGATACCAACATCCCTAGTCTGCACTGCACAGAGCAGAAAATGTGTTTTATGAGGGAAATGTAGCGCCTGTGGCTGATATCATTCACAATTGAGACTACATTCACTAGTCTCGTATAAAACTCGCCAATAACATGAAGCACCGACAGATTTGTATTGACTTCAATAGGTTTTCAGTATATGTGATTACCTAACCGAGTTTATCTTTTTGAAGTCAGGATTTTACGATTGAAGAAAGATTTTTGTGATAGCATGTCGATCAATTGTAACATTTTTACGACTAAGGCCAGTTTATTTCCATAATACCTGGGTTTCGTGTGATTGTAAATCATTTATACTGTCCTATCACACTGACATCAGTACAGTTCCGAACAAAAGTGGTATGTTGTATATCCCAAAACAATGTATTTAGCTTTAACTGAATGTATTAAGCGTTGGATGGACTCCTGTGACTAAGGTCAAGAAGCGAGGGAGCAGCAATATGGGCGACACTAACAAGCACACCTAGCGCCTCATCGCTCCTAAGCGCAAGGCGTGCAGTGTTTCCACTGTACTGGACTGTGCAAATTAGATCTGTAACAATAGGGTTTTCTGACACGCGATGTAAGAACACAGATTAAATTACGCCCGTATGTTTGTACTTTTCTCTCGCCGCTCAAGGAAACTGCATATAGCCGAGCTTTAAAAATCGCGATATTTGACCATTTTCACGAATTCTTTTTCTCCATTAATACACTTAATATGACAAAAGTGAAAAAATAGGAGCATGGATAATTGTTCATCTTTTCTGACAGAAAGTCGTATTTGCAGAACATTTATTTAACGAGTTACGCGTATTCGCGCAAATAACTATTTCATAAAAAATTCGGGGGTCCATCCCTCTCTTAAAAATGCCCTGGATTTATTTGTAGTTTTGTCTTACACTTGACAATTCCTAGCTGGCAACCCTAACTGCGACAGAAGATGAAACAATATCCGCGCTGGAAAGCGACGGACGATACACTTTCACCTTTCACCTGGACAGCGGTGTTCATGTCGCCTCCAAGCACGCGCTCCGGGCCGCGTCTTCCTTGGCTATTTTCTTTATCCGTCCTCTATTCCAGGTCACACGACGATGCGCATGTAGGCTATGGCAGGAGTCGCATAGCCCCGACAAACACAGCAAGACACGACAAAAAACCGCAACCACGACACATAATTTATATTTTCCATGCGACTGCTCGGATTTTCAGCCTAACTGTTTACAAACGCTACACGAAGAGAATAATTTTTCGGAACCGTTTGGAAGGCGCTAATTAACTACACTTGTTTCAAAGACTGTGGGCAGACGGGACATTTGGAATGCATGATGGTGACAAAGTGTTGGCGCTAATGCAAACAAAGTAAAATAATTATTTTTAAAGTGAAATACAGTAATTTTTTTATTGTTTTCTTTTAAGCTGCGTATTTACCATTCTAGGAAAAGCTTGCCAAACAATTTTATTTTGCAAGGTTGTACACTCTGTATGTCGTGCCGTATGACTCGTCGAAAATAGAAATCACTTCTGATCCGAAATTGCTGGTCGGACGACAGAATATGCCTGGCTTACGTCAGATCTGTCTTGTATTTCATTGGCTGTTTAGTTTTAAGTGTCGTGTCGGGGCTATGTGACTCTGGCATAAGAGCGATTGACAAGGCGACAGCAGGGTCTTCAGTGAGTTATGATCTTTACCGCGAACGCGATGATCGATAGTAAGGATCGTGGACACATCACACACGCTCAATAAAGTCTATTCGCATTACTTTCCCACTTGAATCAAACTTTTGAAATTCAACTCCATGTGTAACGTTTCTTGTTGTTTCCTAAATGTGACATTTATTTCAAGAGCGAAAGTAACTTATTTTTGTTTAAATCGAATCTTAATATCTATTTTATATAAAAACTATTGTATTTCATTAATAATTAATTTGAATTAAAACAGAGAAAAAATGTATGTTGGGCAATGCCTAGTAATAAATAGTTCTCAATAAAAATGTTATTAAACTGAGGGCACGTGAATACGATGTGCTGTCCCTTTGGTGTGATTTTCTAAACTTAGTTAAGTTACTTTGGTTCAGGTGGAGGAATAGTCTGTACAAGTTTGAAGTAGCAATGAATGGATTATAGATGTGGAATTTACCATGTGGCATTGCGTATAAGGCCTACGCCACAACCGATAACGCATTCACAGCCAGTGTAAATAGTTGTTAGTATATAACCTACTGGAAGGTTTCATTTGGTAAGTAATCTACGTGGGAAGCCCAATTCCCAATGATATTACGTGTGGGGATGTGATTTGTAAACCATGCCAATCTTCCAGTTTACGATTGGTTTACATAGTTTTATAGCTGAACACAAACGTATAGCCCATTGATTATGATGACGACACAAGTACTATGTTGGGTAAAAGTACAGTACGTTTCACTATATTTCAAATTAGTAACATTGGAGGAAATAAACAATTAATTAAATCGGGTCTGGAAGGCTTACTAAACACAATAGGCATGTTCCAGAAGTTCTCGTATTCTTGATTGCGGTAGTACGTAAGCCTAAGACTGGGCAAAGCAAGATTTGTTTAACCCCTCTTCCCCTTTCTTCTTTTTTCCTCAAGAGAACAATGTTGTGTACCTTCAGACCCTACCCTGGTTTATAGTCGTTATTTTACAATGAGAAAAGAATGTAGTTGTAGGAACCAAATTTATCTAGCCACATGGCCTGGATGGACAGTTAGTGTAGGGAGACAACAATCAACTGGGTGCTTGGTACAGTCGAAACTTCTGTAGTGACCCTGCCTGTGACAGATCCTGTATATACATATATACAGTATATATGTGTGTATTGTAGCGTCATATGGCGGTGCTACACCACTTTAGGTTGTGCGGGATATAGCTGTGGCCGTGAGCTGTGATGTCGCAATCTTGTCCTACTTGGTCCAGCTACAAAAGCGACCCCGCACGACGCTGCGTCCCCTCACCCCCCCCCCCCCCAAACGGCACCGTGACGTGAAGCTTTATACTTGTGAGTAAGATTGCATACTGAAGAGGAAGCAGACGACTTAGGCCATATCAGCTCTGAGGCCTTCCAGAACTTCTGATATATCAGGTGAACATAAACGCGTTTGCGGTAGGGAGCCATTCCTGTTACGAGCCATCGTCCCCATTCCCCATGTAAAGTAATTGCGACAAGGTTAGGGCATAGCTGCGGATATTGAGAATCCAGTTAATCATTGATTATCATTTATAACGTAACGTTAAACTCATAGTTTAGCTGTAGTGTAACTGTAAGCCCTTGTGGCATAACGTAATTGTATCCTTATTGCCAGTAACGTAATACGTAATTCTATTGCTGTCATGTAACGTGAATATTTTGTCTCTTGTTGTTCAGAATTGTTGTTATAGTAAATATATATATTTTCTTATATGCTATTGCTTATTTAGCCACCATCTCGACTACCCCCCATGTACACCCTTTGCCTCCTATTGCAGTAAACCCGAGTTAACGTTGGATCGAGTATAGAGAACTTGGAGTCCAGAGAGATTAAGAGTAATTAGTATTCAGGAAGAAGGAGAGTGTTGCAGTATATATATATAATAGAACAGAAGAGCCTGTTATTTTTGTAAACCGAATCAGTAAAATAACTTCTTCAACATTTCGATTGCATCCGCAGCAAACGTAAATGTAGAAAATTAACAGAACAGTCTTATAATGGTGCATAAGTTTCGTTCCTCTTACTCATAAATCACATTACAGATCTGTTCTTTCGTCATTTCTCTGATAGTATAATTCAGTGTATTTTTTTTGGAAACTATTTGCCAAGTGTTTAGTATTTTTATAAGAAAATATCTGTATACGTTAGAATAAATAAGTGCATGTGTGTGTGACGTCTCGAGCTTACATTTCTATAAGATTTCTGAGTTGATTAGTAAAATTTGACTGTTATGTATAATCATAAAAGTATCTGCAGGAAAGTGTAAATAACGTAACACAGTCTTATCATACCACGCCTAGCTCAACTTAATCCTGTGGTCGAAGCTCTCAAGTATCTTACGCACTGAGGAAAAGGGTTTATTGAATCAAACAAAATTTGTTTGTATAGGGGCAGTGAAATATTTTGTTTCTAAAACCCAATAATATTGTTGTTTTCATTTGGTTGCGCATAGACAAAGATTTGTTTGGCTCCACGTGCATCAAACAGTTTGGGCTGATATGTGAAAATTCTATTAATTCGACCAAGTTTCGAACATAGGTTACCTGAGTACGCTCTACGCCTTAGCTACCTCGACTAATGCGACAACTGCTGGGGTTTGGGAGCCTTTAAAAGATATACTCCAAACTCTCGGCAACATGTGCAAAAAATATATCAAGTTTTACAGCTTTAATTGTTAGTTTCCTGTCGAATTGTTTTATTATTGTGTTTATACGATTATTAAGCATCAATAGATGCACTAACAAACATGGTTACTATCCTAATTGTCCTAAAAAGTACAAACCAACTCTCGAGCAGTATTCTCGAACGAAGGCAGTCAAATGAGTGGCCAAACAAATATATACAGTTGATTCAACAAAATATTTAGTTGACAGTATAATTTGTTTTGGCCTAACACAGATATTTTGTTTATTCAAACATATATTTTGTTAGACGAACTAAAGTACTTTTGTTGCTTGTCAAATTTTCTTTGCACAACAATATATTTTGTTAGGGCAAGTTTATGTTTGGCCCTATACCGACAGATATTTTGTTAGCTTTTCTCTCAGTGCTACCGGCGCAAACAATGCATACTTTTCTATTGTGCTATAAACAAATTACTGAATTTCATTATTAAGGCCAATATTCTATAGCAATACAATTGTTACTCTGGTGAAGTTAGAAAAGTAGCACATGAAATCAAGACATTAGAAAAATTTTCCCACTGTTAAAAAAATAAAGGTACATTGACAAAAATGTTATATAATCACTGAAAAGGTGCTTTGCGAATAATTTCTATGTTAAACCGAGCAGACACCTAAACCCGTCAGCGCTTTTGAAAAATTACCTCATGTGGTACCTTAAATTTCGGCTCCGAAGATATCAGTCATATTTCACGATATCCGCGTTAGAGAATTTACAATGATAGAAACCAATTTTCCGTTGAATTATGAACTATATTTTGCAGCTATCTTATTCTTAAGCACGAATATATCAACGATTTCTTGCTCTGCCAGCTGAGGCTGTTTTTTTGTATAAAATAACTTGAACAGTATAATCCCTGCAGTAATATACATAAATTCAATGTTGTACTGCAGGAATATGTTAAGGAATTCAGTAAAATATTATGCAGTCTGCAAGATGATACGGTGATAAGTCAGACGAATTGTTCGCGAATTTTATCTTCGCAGTCCACTGACACGAAGTTAACTAACCTATTGTATGATAATGTGCGATACATCCATCCTAGAGAACGCTTAACGTACGAGTATTTGTAGGTCCACTTTTCGTAGGTTGTATGGATGCCTTGCTTATAACGCATACGCAGCTGGTTAATAATGTGGGTCTTTCTATCAATATATCTTCATACACAAAAAAATACGCATATGTATGTTATTAAATATGCGAAAAGGTTTTTTGAAAGTCTATCCTAACATGTTGCTTCTTCAGATTCAATGGTAGCTTATTTTCGGTCATCCGTCCGTACAAGTTGTATTTGTAACATGTACCTTTCATTCTTTGTTCTCTTTGAATTAATAAAAGTTATCGAGCATTTTATAAATATAGAGAAGTAGACCGTTTTCACATTCAATTATGTTTGTTGAGCTTACAATATCGTGTCTTCACTACTTCAATGTCGTGTATTTGAAAACAAACTTAGTTTCGCCATCGTGACATTTCAAGTAAATCCTTTAGCGTACTAAACATAATTATTTTAAACAGTTTTTCTTATTTTATTTAGTTGCAAGAAATCTCGCGACTTAGTACATATTGTGCTTGCATTTATCTGTGGTATCAATTACAGTTATACGACGACAGATTGGCTCGTGTTCACTTCAGACAAAAATTTGAATTATTTGCTATCGAGGTATCGTCCCGCATTTTCGCACGACAGAAACCTGGTGGGTTTCTTCGAGGTTCTCCTGTTTCTCACATAATTTCATTCCTTCGCTGCTCTATCTCTGCACCTCTATTACTCTCATAGGACTATAAAACGTAGCTGTTCTTGTTGCAAGCCATCTGAACTCAAGGAACCGTTTTGACTTTTCGGGAACGAATATTAGCAACAGATAGTTCAAAATTCGTCTGCGAATCGTAGAGAGAATGTGGGGTATAGCGCTAATGTGAGCTGCGCTGTAACGACTCTCCATGTTCCAGCAGTCGACTCCTATTCTGCCAATAACAATCTCGAAAAGGAACATGGGTGAGATTTGAGGTTATAGAACTGTAGATACGTGCTTTAAGATGATTACAAACTTCCTCTACAACATAGTTTCAAAGCAACTGCAATCCATTCACCGTTATTTCACACTTTTCTTAAGACCTGCTAATGTTCTACTTCCAGGATATTCCTCCACCTCGCGCAAACTAAGCTTATCCAAGTCTAGAAAATTACACTGAAGGACAACGCACCGAATTCGTGTGCACTCAGTTGACGTCATATTTTGCATGAGATCTATTTTTTACTAGTCACTACCAACACACAGGTTTTCTCAAGGTTTTATTCGTATTTATAATAGATGAAATATTATAGTTTAAAATTAAAATACAGGTAAAACTGCAATTTAATGAAAAATAAGATATTTTAATACTAACAGAAATATAAAACGTTTGTGATACAAGTCATATTTAAGAAATAACTAAATATGTCTGGGGTGATTTTTCAACAGTTTGATTCAAAAAGCGTGAAGGAACCGTCAATAGACTAAAGAATACAAGTTCTCCGAAGTATTTTATTCATATAAAAGGACGGGTTTGTTGAAAATTCAAACGTGAAAGAAAATACTTTCGTTGTTGTTGAGCACGTGAATTTTGCAGTTAACTGGCGTATCTCATATTTAGTGCATTATTCAAGTACTAAATGAGTTCTTCTAAAATAGTATCACAAACATAATTTATCACACTGTCTTATAAATGCGACGTTATCGCGTTTTCGTGATTTCTTGAAGCCGACGCCGAGCACAGTATTTTACTACTCAGGGACCCTCGTTTAAATCTCAGATCAATTCTAGGTTGTTTAAAACAAACAAAAAAATATTGCCTCTAATTTGACTAATCACATTAAATGAATCATTAATGATATTCTGGAGTGTAAAATAAGTTTTTCAGCTTAAGTCATATTTTTTCTTCGTAATATGTAAAAATAATGTAGTAAATTTTAACAATAGCACAAATTTACGTTTCAGAAACGAATAAAAAACAATATGAATTAAAATTGATATATTTTCGCCGTGCAAATATCAAATTTTAACGTAGTGAACACGTATCGCTACAAATAGTGTCCCTAGTTATAGAATGTCGCAAATAACATACGCTTAGAAATTTGTAATGTGGTTCGCCCGTACTTTAATTTTGACTTTTCAGATAAAATTTAAAATCGAAATAACAATGAATGTTACCCAAGTGTTGAATTCGAACGGAAAATTGTAGCATGCGCCTCGCGTGACTTTAAGAAGCTATTTAACTGAAACCAATCTTCAAGTAAAATGATATTTAAATTTTGTATGAATTATGAATTCTGGTTTGAAGGCTTATATTTAGGCTAAAAACGAGATTAATATTGTTATTCGATATTATTTAATATTTTACAAATTTATTTATGGTATATTACAAGATCGTTATATATATATATATATATATATATATATATATATATATATATATATATATATATATGTTTATACATAATATAGAAAACTATTGGTTCTTTAATGGCATGGAATAATTTGTCTTAATTTACTGCCCATATAGCTTAGTGTGGTTCAGACAAGTTGACTTTAAGGTATAAGTACAGCTATAGACTGTTCACGGTAAAATTTGCAATTTTGAAAATTCCGCTTAGTATCTACTTGTATGCACGTTGTGTGTTACTGCCGCCTTACGTAAAATTAACATAGCAATGGGCCTCATCACTTTATTCATGCGTCGGTAAAGTGAAAATGGGAGATTTTTATAAGAGTAAATATTTTACAGATCTGCTAATTTTACACTTCCATGCATGAAAAAAAAAACAGAAAACGAAGATATAATTTTAATTATCATTGGTGGTTACCTTAAATGTTTTATTTGACATTAAGATTTGGAACAACTTTCCATCCATCTTTACCAACTTTACCGGGCGCATGTCACTCAGTGCGCCCGTTTAGTATATGCTGGCAAGGGCAGTGAATTTTATCTAAGATTGATTTCAAAAGTGCTCACTTTATCATGAACAGCCTTTACACATAAAGGTATTTTATACAGGTAGACTTTAAAAGAGCTTCGATAGCGTGGAATAACGCTAAGTCATACCAGTGCCGGGCTGTGAGTCCACTATCCTGTCCTCGAAAGCTCTCGGTAGAGAGACCAGAGTCTATAGACCCGAACTAGACCAATTTTTATCTTTAGCGCACGTGCCCGAATTTGAATCGTTCATTACTAGTATAACTGTCAATGTCACATTTTCAACACTGATGAACGTTTGAATTTTCAACATACCCGCCATTTTTATATGAATAAATTACATTGACCAACTTAAATATATTATAGTGGCGTTTAAATTAGTTTAAAGACAGTATATAAATTGTGTAAAAATATTTTAAAGCACCTACTTTCATATATGGGCTGTTCACCATTAATTGAGCGCTTTTGAAATCAACCTTTCAAAAATGTCACTTTTCATATAGGCTATTCACGGTAAAGTGAGCACTTTTGAAAGCTCTCTCATTTGGAATAATAGTCAAAAAATATATTTTAGTTTAACCTTAGACGTTAACTTCTGAGTGCAGTAGAATGTACACACTGTGTTTATTACTTAAATGACAATATTTATTTAGATAGGTTGTTAAGGGATAAAAATGGCTGAAAGGAAAAGTAACTAGGGCCTCAAAAATAAATTAGTAACGACGAAGGGGAAGAAATTACATGTCTTAATTTCGAATTAAAAGTGTCATGGAATCATTTGTGAATACCGAAGTTATTTCCTTTGAGTCCTGTTTTTCTAATGCATATAGCTGTGATGATTAGCACTTATAATATTTTTACTTTTTTAATAGTTACACAGTTTCACTTGATTATCGCATGAATGAAGTGATATGTTCCATGGCAATGTTAATTTTACGTATTGTGGAAGAATACACACACGATGAGCATACAAAAAGATCTTCAGCAGAACGTTCAAAAATCCTTATCATATCGTGAACAGCCTTAAACAGTGATCAGACATCGCAGCTTATCCGCGTTGTGAGGTGGTCTAATGTTGTAACACGGAAATTGGCAACTGGGCAGGTCGTATGCACACACTACCCCGATTTTACTCTTGACAGGAGAGAGGGTAGTAGAGAGAGACAGAGTTACTGGGCGTACTGTGGTGATTGTTCCTGTGTTCGATGCAGGAGAAAGGTGCGAACCTATCCAGGGTAATGCGTATCAACTATCTCTTCTTGGCTCTAGCTGGATCCCGCGGGCAAGGTCATCTGCCAGCTTTCTACCTGCACGTAATCACGTGATCTTCCCTTCTCGCGGGCAGATTTACACGTCATCTGTGTGCACTTGGTCGATCAATTCTGAGACCAACGTTTAGAAACATATTTCCGCTCGTAATTGCATACAGGCGTGGTCATAAGAGCCGGAGCGAGCTACTCATAGACGAAGGGACAGAGAAGGCTTGTATAGGCTGTTCACGGCAAAATAACTACATTTGAAAGCCCTGCTTAAGATCTACTTGTATGCACGTTGTGTATTTCTCCGTCTTATGTAAAATTAACATTGTCATGGGCCTCATCACTTTATTCATGAGTCGGTCATGTGAAACTGGAATTATTGGGAAAGAAAATATTTTACAAATCTTGTCATTTTCATACTTCGACACAATAACAAAAAAACAGACAGTGGAATGGATAATTTAAGTTATCACAAATGGTTACCTAACACTTTTTATTTGACGTTAAGATATGGAACTACTTTTCCTCCATCGTTACTAACTTTACTGGGCGTAGGCCACTCAATGCGCCTGTTAAAATATATGCAGGTAGGAGCAGTGACTTTTTTTTAAGGTTCATTTCAAAAGTGCCCACTTTATCGTGAACAGCTTTTAGTAAAGAACCACCCCAGCATTTTCATGGAGAGGTTTCGGGAACCCGTGGGAAAATCGAGATCAGGAATGTGGGACCGGGAATCGAACCCACATTCTCCTGTTTACGAGTCTTCAGGTTTGTCACTGAGTCACATCGCTTGGTTATCGCATACATATTTCCGTAAACAATGCGCGGTACATATACTGTAATGTTGGCAGCAAATCGGAAAACGCTGATACGTGTCTTAACGTCTTACTGAATGTGTAAACAGTATTTGATGAAAAAAAAATTCTGCCTATAACTACATATATGCAAGAGTACAGAGTACACTCTGGTATGCGAGTTCCTAGCTAAGATATATGCTACACTCTAAATCTGTATCAGAGAGAATTTCACTGTTTCGATCAGTCAACAGTACCTGTCTGATTCAGCAGTCACTTCAGAGAATTTAACTGATGAATCAGTGAAAAAATACCACAATTCCTTCTCTTATTGATTCAGTAAACTTTCCACTTACTCATTAGTTTTTTTCTCTGTTTTTTTTCCAGTGGTTTGCTTTTTTACTAACGGATCAGTTAGGAAGCGTGTAAAAATGGCCGTGAAACAACGTTTAAAAATGGTCATTAAATAACGTGTATCAAGTGAAATAACAACGAATGTAATAATAAAATCAATACAAAATGCTTTTTAAAAAGCGTTTCGTCTTTCAAAACACCATTTTACGAGATAACATGAACATTCCGTCTTTGTGTCCTTTTTACATATTTCATTTCGTTTTCATTTAATCATCACAGCACTCTGTTTGAAAGTTTAAACTGCATATAATGTGGTGAATTGAGTGCACTCATATCTACTGTTCGTTTTATCAATCCTAAAAGGTAACAATTACACAAAAAAAAAAAAAAAACTAAAAGTAGGGCATACAATTTAAAACTACACTCTTTCGATAAGAAACTAGAAGACTTTTATTTTCCTCATATTTTGCTTCTTGGCTTCATAGTGCAGATGGTTGACCTGCCATCGTAGCTCAGGTGTAGAATGACCGACTTGTAGCCGAGATGTCGTGGGTTCGTGGCACCGCCCTTCCTCGACAGATTTTCAGTTCGCTTGTCGCACTGGGAATTTGTCATCAAGGCGGTCTAACTTGAACTCGACAACGTCACTTTAACACAACTACAACAACAACGACAAATTAAAAAAAAAAAAAAAAAAAAAGATGATATGGTAACGGTCTGAAAGCAAAGAAAATTGTGCGTGTGAGTTCACTCCTGGACATCTCTGGAATATATTTTATATATATATATATATAAATTATGAAAAATTTCGTAATATAAACTGTAAACTAACGTAAATATGTTTATTTCTAGTAATTACTTGACTACATTCAATAAAAACAAAATTTAGTTCACCGGTGCAATTGGCCGTCATTTATTCAAGCAGTAAAATTGTTTCACATTACTAATTTAATCAGTGCAGTTATTTTTATTCAAACCATAAGTGGTTTTCCACTGATTCTATGTGGAGGAATTTGCACTGAATCGAGTATTTGAATTTCTCTGCGAATCAGTGGTTTTCCACTGATTCGAATTGTGAGTGTACAGTTCACGCTGGTATGCGAGTTACTAGTTAAGTTGGTAGCGAAGTAATAAAGATAGGTCTAAGACCTGACGTTGCATAAATTTACTACCACCAAAGTTAGTGTTTCTTGTTTTGTTTTGTAAATGTGCTAACAATTGCATAGATTCACTTTTATGGCGCATGAAGTAAGTGATGAGGCCCATGGCAACATTAATGTTGCATATAGCAGAAGGATACATTGTGAGCAGAAAAATATTTCATAAGCAGTGCTTTCAATAGTGATCAGTTAACTAGGAACAGCCCGTGTCTTTCATTCAGGGAACACAATGCCCTAGCAACACATACACATATAGTCACAAAGGCTGTTCACGCCAAAGTGAGCACCTTTGGAATCCACCCCTTAGAAAAATGTCATCGCTCGTGCATGCATATATTTGAACGGGTGCACTGAGTGACATGTGCCCAGTAAAGTTGGTAGCGATGGAGGGCAAGCAGTTCAATATCTTAACGTCGAATTAAACATGTAAGGTAACTATTTTTGTTATAAATATGATATTATTTCTGTAGATTTCTGTTTTTTTAATCCTTTAAGTGTATGAATTAGCGGGATTGTAAAATATTTGCTTTTCTAATTTCACTTTACGGATACATGAATAAAAGGGTAATGCCCATGGCAATGTTAATTTCACATAAGGCGGAAGGATAACCTACGTGCATATAAGTTTATATATAGCAGGGATTTCAAAAGTACTCAGTTTTTAACAGCAACAGCCTTTAGTCATAGTATCATTGTCAATGTTGAGTAATAGTATGAGTATTTTAGTCTTTATTATCCATTCGATAATTTATTTACGCTTTTTCTTATTAACAACTCATACAATTATGCTTGTAAAATACTTACTTATAGAATTCCAATAAACTTTGGGTTTGGCTCAAACTCTGTAACTTTCGTGGTTTATTTTGCTATTTAATTTTAAGATGTAATAGAATAAATAAAATAACCATTTCGTATAATCCCATATATAATATATATATATATATATATATATATATATATATAAGGGACTTAGTCGTTTTCACTCCGTTGTAGAGGAAACAAATATGCAGGAATGACAGTTAGGGCTCATGGAACCACTTGATTAACCGCAAATAAATATTCGCAAAAAAACTTATTTATTTGAGCTTAAAAATTAAGAATATGTAGGGGATGAAGTGTGAATAGAGATTATTCTGATGTCCCACGTTTCACCACTTACTCACAAATTCTTCGTTTTAGTAGCGTTAATTTATTGTTTCGGAGTGATTTTTAACTCTTTCTTATTACAGCAACGGTATATATGTAATATGTGATAACAAGTTTTTTTTACTTATTTTTATTCAGAATTATTTGATATCTGTAAACAAGGAAAACATACTGAAAAAGAAACTGTTAATCATTTTCATAAGGACACAGTTTTATATTAAAATTTCAAATTGTTCACCTGTACTGCACCGCAATTTAAATAGCTAGGATCACATATTCAAAATAATTTTTCTCAAAAACTTACATTGGCCAGAAAGCGAAGAAACCAATTTGGCGGGAAAAAGAGAGCCACAAGCGGAGATCTTGTCAACGACTTCACAGTTACGAACGATGAAACGAGATATGCTCAGTCCGTCAAAATATTTTTCGAGCTTTATTTAGACCATGGTGGCTGGAAAATATGTCATGTTTCTTATTTTCCTAGCTTACCTGAACTTCTGCTACAGATGTTGAAATTAACTTGTTGTGTTTCCAACTGGATATTTGCTATATATTTAATACAAGAGCATGCTACTTTTATGTGTTAATTTAATTAATGATTCAAAGTAAGAGAAATTTCAGATACCGGTTTCAGAAGATAGAATTACAAGTAGAATTTATGTTTGTTAGGTTGGAAATATCAGGGAGGTGTAGGTAGGCTTATAGTAAGGGAATGCGAGCTCAACACAGAAGTTTTTGTCTGCAAATGCTGCATTGAAGGACTGTCTGTCTACCTGGTTCGACACGCTCAAATGTCGGTACACGAAATATTGCATGTAGGCTTGGGACTGTATGTTTTGTACAACTCGTACACAGTTATGAAATTAGTATTAAAATATTACTTCCCGAGATTGCACAGTACTTATATGTAGTAACGATATATAACTGGTGTAATTTTTTCAAGGCTGTACACGCTAAACTGAGCAGTTTTTAAAGACCTGCTTATGATCTACTTATATGTACATTGTGTATTCTTCCGCCATATTTAACATTTTCATTGCCACAGGCCTCATCACTTTAGTCATGCTCCAATCAAGAGAAACTCTGAAGTTATTACAAAAGTATATATTTAGAAATGTCCTATTATAGACTTCCATGCACTAAAAGAAAACAAAAAGTTAAATTTATCAATTCAATATTCCGAAGTGTTAACCTAACGGTTTAAATTCTACTTTAAGGCATGAAACTACCTTCCCTTCGACTTTGCCACATTACCAGCCATGACAGTCAGTGCGGCCTTTAAAATATGCAGGTAGGAGCAGTGAAAATGTTCTATTGTTTTTGTGTTCGAAAGTGCTTACATGAATACCCTATAGGTATGGTCCCTGTAATTGGCTTCCGTTTTATACATAGGAGCGTAATAAGAAATCATATGATAGCTAGTTCACAACTGGTTCATGAAATCAATTACTGGAAAAATATATATTGCCCCTAAATGAATATATTTTTAAGGGGAATACTGACTGACATGCTTAGAGTTAAGTTGGCAGCAACATTGAAAAAGTAAGTTCCGTGTTATAACCTGATGTTCAAAGCCAGAAGTTTATAATTTGTGTTCAATGGTTTTATTTCCTGTAGTTTATGCTGAATTATATCGCATACGATAAGGAACTTACATTTAGGTAGCTTATTCACATATCTATCAGTTTCAAATATCAAAACCGATCGCTGCCTGAATAAAGTAATCAGCTTCATGGCAGTGTTAAGTTCATAAATTGCGTTAGGCTACAAAATGGGTATAAAAATTTATTCCGAGCAAGGCATTCAAAGTTTCTCAGTACACACCGAATAGCCTAATCTAAAGTTTCAGAATATTGTTCGATAGATATATTAGTAAATGTCATTCGGTAGGTGGCAATATTATTTTTTACAAGTGGTGTTATAATGTATGAGGCCCATACGTTACGCATGTGGTTGCTCTATAATTGCCCCCATGTAATAGATGCTCCTCCACAGTCCCTATACATCAATGCCATTGAATATTTGTGGAGTGTGTTAAAAGAAAACATCTGCAAACATCCCATATCTAACCGGAATGACCTCAAAATTGCCGTTCAAAAGGAATGGGATAATACTGAGCCCTCTTATTGTGAAATATTGGTTCGATCTATGCCAGATAGGCATATTGAGATGAAAAAGAACTGTGGTCGTCACACTAGGTACCAATTGTCCCCACATGCCCTTCAACGACAGGAAATATACAGACTGTAACCATTTTCATTGTGGTGTACATCTTGACCTAAGAATGTGTAGTTATTTGTTGTAAATTTTTGTGTCATTTTGTGATGATATTTGATTTTTGTATCTGTTGTATGATGTATGCAAATATATTTACTAATCAATACACGCAATTTTCATATCCAAATGACTTGTATTACAACAATGGAATATCATAGGACAGGTGTACCACTGCCACTGTGATTCATTGTAGGTTAGTATTTGTTCTGAAGTTTGTAATAATGAAAACTACACAACATCCAAGGTACCAGAAAGACGCAAGATTTTCAGTACGATGTTTGGAGGTTCGGTCTAGTGAGTTGTTTATCCAGTAGTACTTAGCAGTGGCAGCGCAGAGATGAAATGTTCGTGAGTGAAGATATTTGGGTGGCTCTTAATAGCGAGGTCTTGATTAGGGTGGTTGAAGTGAATATGGAGCGGTGTCGGAATGAAGGGGCGAGGGAAACGGGAGATCCCCCAGAAAACCCGCCGTCCAATTACATAGTCTGGCACGATTGGTGGGAGGCGAGAGTGCTAATCGGCCAGCCACCGTGAGATGTTCGTGGGACATGTTTTATTCGGCCCTGTGCTGGCAGGCTGAGGTGCGAGGGGAAACAACAGAGCTCGGACAATACGTGTGAGTGTGTTGTGACGAGGTGACGACTTGATGGTCGTGTGGCGGAGAGAGTGAGAGTGCGTGGCACGCGTGTAAACACAGCCCCCCCCCCCCCACGCTAACAGTTACAAGGGCAGCGATGGACGTGATGCGAGACGATCGTCGGCCGACATCTTGGCGGAGAGTTGCGCCACGATGTCTGCGTGCAGGGCGAGCCCCCCCCCCCCCCCATGACCCGCACGCGGTCCCCACGACAATGGTCCTTCAGCAGTTCCCGCAAGCCCGGAGCAGTTTCCGGCCCTCTTGCCTCACTTCGCCGGGTCGTCAACACAACGTGAGACAGCGTTCGCCACTACAGCATACAGGGGGGAAACTGAAACTCGACAGTATGGGTACTTGACATTTTGACATTTGGCCGAAGAAATCATTCTGCCAAACGCCTGTTCCGCCCATGCACTGAAGATGATGTAGACCTATTATTCGTCTCCTGCGCATATACCCAACATTCACCTATCCCAAAGGAACACAACAGTCAAAGTCACATGATCAACAGTGTTGGACGTGTTTTTTTATATCTTGATTTTTTAAATGACAAGCACTTTTGTATGAATAGAATACTTTTACCGATTCTAATTTATTCAAAATGCATTACATAATATTTAGATGTAGTATACATACATCTCAAAGCACTTATTTACTAAACAGTGTTCTGACCTGAAATTCAGTTCACGCCATTTTTGCACGTCATGTAGGCAGAAAAGCAGTTCAGTGTCGGTACACGGAGATTGGTTGTGCGCAGCCAGCGAGATCGGTCTACCTTATCTTTAGTCTATGGTTTCGCCAACCGCTTCACTGTAGAGAAATTTCTTTTGAACTTTATGAACTGCCTTGGCTATTTTTTAACCAATATATTGTATGGGAATATTACCACGCATCTAACTGTAAATGAGGAACTTTTATTTTGGGAACTCCCCTGTGCAGTTGACTGTTTCCTGAGCAAATGTAGGAACATTACAATAGATGTTTGGGAAATAACTATATCATATGCACTTTCACACTATATGTACAGGATATCAGGTAATTCGCGGATACGGATGGCACCACACGAGTCTATAGTCAAAACTAGTTAGAATATATTCTTTGGTAAAAATGCTTGAGGGCCTTACTTTACGAGAAGAAGAACATTAAAGTACATAAAATGACTCCACTCCACGTTAAGTACAGCGTACATCATCAGCACACAAAACGTCTAAACGTCATAACAGGTGTTCGAAGTTTGCTCTGCCCATAGCAATGCACTTTTTACGCACGTCGGATGCATGCAGTATGCATGGAGCTTGGCCGCCGGATGCAGCCTTGGACATATCAATGTCCCAGTACTCACTGGATGTGAACTCCGTAGCCTATATGGCACTACATACTCAGCTTGGCTATTTACCTTGTATGTCTTACGACGACACATTGATTGCAGCATCGCGACATCACCTCATCCTTACCTAAATGGAATACCACGTTTGCTGCAGTGGTTTTTTGAAATGTTCATCGCGTATTCCTCGTAAACGAAGGGTCTAATGTATTTTTTAATGAGTAAGAGTGTTTTCTACTCAGTTTTTATCATAGACTGGTGTGGTGGAGTCCGTATCCACGAACTACTTGATATCCTAAACACTGATGAAGTAAATTTGCAAGTAATTTCTTAGAGTATTGTTCTACTAAATACTTGTTTTGCAAAACTACTGTTCTATGAAACGCCTGTTCGGCTAAACGCCTTTTCTGCCAAACGTTTGTCGGTGTTTTAAACGAAAGAAATTGAATGCAAAACACATGTTCGGCTAAATGCCCCCCTCCCCCTTTTTTAACGACAGAATCTCATCTTATTCATGGGGATCATACATACGATACTTACGCAATCTAGAATGGCCTCATAAAAGAATAAACAAACAGCGCCTCATTATTTGAAAATGTCACATATTTGAACTCACTCAGAATAAATACAACTCAGAACGAACAGTTTTTTTCGAAACACAGACAAGCGTATAGTTTAACAACAGAAATAGTAATGTTAGAATGGTCATGCAGCATAACCAC
Source organism: Dryococelus australis (assembly GCA_029891345.1). NCBI lineage: Eukaryota > Metazoa > Arthropoda > Insecta > Phasmatodea > Phasmatidae > Dryococelus > Dryococelus australis. The sequence goes on from CM056995.1 coordinate 216,735,302, forward strand.
AGATGTTAAATATACACGGCCAAAACAAAGAATTTATAATCCATTTATTCGAAAACTACATGTGTTAGAAACGTCATAAAACTGAGAATCACAGTCTGAAGAACAATCACAGGTGTAAAAACGATTATACAAGGGAAACACTTGCTTTAGAACTAGGAACACACATCTACAAACTGTCGTATATTTGAATCTCACAACACAGAACTAGTGTACAACTTAGAACGTCCTGTTTTGTGTACTTCTGTGGTATGTGGTTCTTGTGTGTGTGTTTCTAAGTTCTGATAACACCCTTTGCCAGCCTCACGAATACACGCGTTTTCTCCGCTGGTACTGAACATGACCGAGAAGTTCATGTTTCAATATCAAAACACGGTTGCGATGAAGAATGCTGAAGACTTTCGGTATTTTATGCTATAGGTTATTCTCGGTAAAATGAGCACTTTCGAAAGCCCTATAATTTGGAATAATAGTCAAAAAATATAATTTATTTTAGCCTTAGACTTAAACTTCTGAGTTTGGTGGAATATATACACTGTATTTATTAGTCACATGGCAATATTATTTTAAAAATATAGTTAAAGGATAAGAAATGACTGAAAGAAATAAGACCTGGTCTTCAAAAGTGCTCACTTTATCGTGAACAGACTATACTACTAATCTCCAAGCCTCTTAAAAAATTATTTAAGTTAATACGCCATAGTGAAGTTCAATTATACTTAGAAAGTATCTGTAATTTGACGGTTTCCATTAATTACCACAAAAAAGGGAGCAGGTGAAGAAAAACAAAACTATATAACAATGAAAAAAAAGAAAAAAGAAATGGAAATAAACAAAATCTTTTACTTACAGACACATTAAAGAACAATATTTTGTATGTCAGCGCCGTGGTAGTAAAATACCAACGAAATAAATCAAAACTGCATGTTTTCTAGAAAGAAGGGAAAGAAAACCAAATAAATGTTGCAAAAAAGTTGTCCAACCGAAATCACTTTGGTAGTGACTTCCTATTCATGAACAGATTCATGCTGGGCCCTGGACGCGAACCATAGTCAATATGGCATTCCTGCCAGATAAGTATGGTGCCTGAGATTTCTTGGTCACCAAGAACCCTCAGTCAACGAAGATTACTCAGTAAACCCGGAGCTCAATATAAGAACTTATGGAGACTTCAATGCATAACCACTTCAAGCCCATCGTTTGTCCAAGCTCCCGAATAGAGTGAAAGATCGCTAATATGAGTTAAATGCCGTTAAATGAGAAGTTGTGATTGCAGTCATATTATTTGCTCAGTTCCCACAGTATTGTAAACACAAAACTTGTCAAAAGATAATACACTCATTTCTATAACTGATAAATGTACCACTAGGGTACAGTATCAGAAAATTCCCAGTTCTTGAAATCGATAATAAATGCGTTCTCAGACAGCATCCTTCACTCTGTATCTAACTTTAAAACTAATCTAGTGAGTTTCAAAATGTCTTCTCTGTCAATAAGAGGAAATTATTTCAAATTTTTTCTGCTCGTTTTCTCTTAATATGCAGTGGAGCGCACAAATTCATCGTAACGAAAAAGTATATGTAAGTATGTACTACATCTGTGGAGATCATCGCTACGATATATTTATAATTCCTGACACTACCCTTTCCTTTGTACGATACATTTTTTTGGTAAGCTATCACAGGTACAATCGTGAATGTTTTGGTTAAAATGTAACATAAAACAGCAGTATTCACAGATTTTAGAACTCGGAATATTATAAGTATAAAAGTTAAGAAAAATTTAGTGAAACGAACCTTATATCCTAAAGTATTGTATCTCGGATATTATCTCAAAAGTCAGCATACAATTTCTTCTTAATTTGGGTGAAATTATTTGTGCAATTTATGTGGACATTTTTACAGAGTGTAGGGCCTCTGTAATTTACAAAACCCTATTCGAATTTAAATGTGACACCTACCTCTAGATAATGTAAGCATAGAAACTTGTGGGAAAGTCCTTAAATATTCGAAATGAAAACCAACAAACCATTTACGTATGCGGAAACATACGTCAGTGCCTTTCCGTTATTGTTTCAGTGATGAAATCCGCGTTTCTTCTACAATCAGGGAAACAGGCAGACGATGGTTGAGCGATACTGGGGGCAATTTGGGAACTGGGGCGCTCTCGTAACGGGCTGCCAGTGTCCGTTCAAGTGTTGTTGGCGGATGTTATGAACGTGGGAAGGCAGGCTGGCTGTCTGTCGGTATCGCCACACGCGCTGTGCGTGTGTTGTCCGACTGTGTTGTGGAGCAATGTACCTCGCTTCCTTACCTCGTCGTTCGCCGTTGCAGGAAGTGTCCGGGAAAAAGTCGACGCAATGCCTATTATCTCAGTCGCCACTATCTCCACCTGACTTCCTGCTTCCTCAAACGGCCACGTGCTATAGCCTATGGGCAGAGACTTGAAAAATTCGCGAATTCAATGACTTGCAGACTAGAATCTACAGTATTGATTTTCAAAGCTGTGCCCCCCCCCCCCCACCCAATGAAGGCGTGACGACATGCTAAGGGGGGCGCAGGCGCCAAGATGTTCACTCGTACAGTTAGTAAATTTAATTTAAACTTTATTAATCGGAATGTAGTGATAATAACATTTATAGATCAGTTCCATGTTGGCATAGACTCGCTGCCAGAAACCCTGCTGCGAAATACGATTTTAGGAAGATTGATGAAACATTGTTTTGGGTCAACTACTTAAAAGTTCGTCCTGAATTAGCAAATCAAGGGCTGCGATTATATTTGCATTTTTCAAGCACCTATTTATGTGAAAGTGCGTTTTCAGCAGTAGTAGCAATAGAAACGAAGTATTAAAGCAAACTCGATATTGCCAGTGATTTACGTTGTGCAATTTCTTCTATTCAACCAATAATTGGGAATCTTGTTAAAAATATGCAAGATGACCCGTCTCATTTATTGATTTGTTCACCACCATTTGTTTTCAATAAGCATTAAAATTTAATAACAAAATAAAACTTTTGAGACTTTTATTAGTTTTAGTTTTGCCCTTATCATAATGCAGTTGTGGCACATGGGGCGTAGTTATTTTTTTTTGCAGACGGGAGGCGTGATAAACAAAAGTTTGGAGACCCCTGCTCTACAGTCGTAAGTACGAATATGCCGATATCAACTGCACATTGGTTGTCTGCGGTCAAAGTGGATGGCGACAATTGGACACCGTTCTCCAGGAGGTATTAAACACCGTGTAGACCAATGGCCAAAGTTATATAAATGCACGTGTTTTGAATTCTAGCTTGTCCCAAAATCAATCCGTGAATTCTTCAGTTCTATAGCTATAGGCTGTTCACGGTAAAGAGAGCACTTTTGAGGCCCTAGTTACTTTTTTCCTATCAGCCATTTTTTATTCTTCCACCACTTTTAGACATAAGTATTGCCATGTATGTAATACAGAGTGTATGTATTTCACCGGACTCAAAAGTTAACGTCTAAAGCTACAGTAAAATATATTTATTGACTGATATTCCAAATGAGAGGGCATCAAAAAGTGCTCACTTTACGGTGAACAGCCAATACCATAGCTGTTTTCCGCGTTTGAAGCCTAGAGACTCGTGAGCGATACGGGCGACTATGCCAAGCACATCAAGTGCACTATAGCCCCTAAGCACAAGGCTCTGAACTGGCGCCCAGTGTTCTCGTCGCACTGCGTGTACCTACGGGACTTTTAGCGAAGACTCTGTTATTTTATTGGTTGAAAGTCTGTAGGAAGCTTCAGTTTACGTGACGTCTTGAAAGTTCTCAACATAAATCGTCTGAAGTGTGTGTTGTTTTCTTAGGTCAGTAGATTGGACGCAGCTTTAATAGTTCCGTCGGGAAACGTTGTAACACTGCAAATCTTCGGAGTTATGTTTACAGTTAGTCATAGACGTTATTATTGCATATATAATTATAGAATACTTGCTTATGTTGTAACTTCTTTTAATATCATTTCCAAATTACGCTTAACTATATGAGTTAACAGTATAATATTTGGTTTATTTTATTAGTTGTTTACATAGAGACTAATTTGTTTCTAGACAGTATTTTCCATTTTTCCTAGAGGTTATAAAGCAATTAAATGTTTATTAAACGAAAGTACCAAATAATATTATAAGGGTTGTCTCTCGTCTTGCCAATGCCAATTGGCGGAGAGATGCATCATGGTCAGATGACAGCCAATCAGAGGACAGATGACAACATAAGTAAGGCTGATGTAAGATAGAACAAAATTTTCGTGTAGAAAGAATTATCACCACAGCCAAAGATGATCGTGTGGGCTTTAATATAATAAGAACTGAAGAATATAATTATGAATATTGAACGAAATTGCTGAAATATGTTTTCAACCTGAAATTGTTGATTAAGAAGAATTATTTATTACAAAAATAATAATTTTCTAATATTATAACGCAGTTCATGTGCCAGGTAGGTGGGAGCATTAGGAGTACAGAGGTGCAACAATCTCTCATAACGCGATCTCCAGCCGCACAGGACAGCAAAATCACCTCACTGGACAACAATACATCGGAACCGTAAAGTATTAAAGGCTGTTCACGATAAAGTGAGCACTTTTGAAATCAACCTTCGAAAAAAGGGACTGCTCCTACCTGCATATATTTTAAAGGGCATACTGAGTGACATGCGCCCAGTAAAGTTGGTAACGATGTATGAGAAAGTAGTTCCATTTCTTAACGTTGAATAAAACATGTTAGGTAACCATTTGTGTTAAATTTTATAATTTATTTCGCTTTCTCTTTTTTTTTTTTTATCCGTCGAAGTGTAAAAATTAGCAGAATTGTAAAATAATTACTTTTCTAACAATTTTACATATTCGCTTGACCGACTTCTGATTAAAGTGATAAGGCCTATGGCAATGTTAATTTTACATAAGGTGGAAGAATACGCTACGCACATACAAGTAAGTAGATCTTAAGCCGGGTTTTCAAACGTTCTCATTTTACCGTGAACAGCCTATAGTAATTTGTATTGACCTGTCACAATCGGTAAATTAATGATGTTTTTCGTAAAATAGCGACACGCTACCTCTAATGAGACTGTTACAAATGTAATTTTAAAAAAACCTAATCAGGTTGTGGCTGCGTCGGTAACACGGTCGTAACGTCTACGTTAACACGCCTGGGTTAAACGGGGCCGCGGTGGTGTGGTGGTTAGACTACTTGCCTCCCTCTAAAATGAACCGAGCTCGATTCCTGGTGGGGTCGCCTCCGGAATTTTCGCACGGCAGGTATTCTCGGGGACCTCCCATTACTCTCGTTCTTGCATTCCGACGCTGCTTCATTTTCACCTTGCTTCACCCTCATCGGCTCTCGAGATAGCGATGTTAATAGCTGCCCAAATATCTTCATTCACTCACATCTGTGTTAGAAGTTAATTTTTTCTATGCGATGTAATGTAGTTAAAATAGCCGCCATTTTTATTCTTGGTTTTCTTGCTTACTTATAATTTTAAACATGAAAATTCCCTAAGTACGTTTATGGTGACCTAGCTGCTGACTTTAGGCTGCAATACAGATATAAAAATTGAACTAAGAACTCGTAACTATGTTACAATGTCGAATCGATATTGTGGTGTATTTAAGGGTTCTTAGTTCAGTTTTTATATATTTACTGCAGCCTTAAGTCAACAGCTAGGTCGCTATAAACTTACCCTTGAAATGTTCATGTTTTAAAAATAAATAAGCAGGATAAAACCAAGAATTCAAAATGGTGGTTGAAGATTGTCCTAAAATCAGCAGATCTAGACGATATATTTTTCGTTTTCACGAAAATAAACACGCTGGCGCATTCGAGTCGCGAGATATTCTGCCCAGAAAATAATTTCCCACGTGTAAAATTTCTGTCAACCGTCGAGGGCTTTTACACGCCCCTAACGCTGCGCGGTGCCAACGTAATGTAATGCTTGAATCGTAGACGTATAACCGATCCAACAAGAACATGTTCATTTCAATCGTGTCGTTAGTCACGAAGCTATAGTTTCCGGATATATAATCTTGGAAATGCTGCAACGCGTTTCCGTTCTGGTATAGGCTGTTGACGGTAAACTGAGCTATTTGATAGCCCTGCTGAAGATCTACGTGTATGCACATTATGTATTCTTCCACCACATGTAAAATCAACATTGCCAGAGGTCTGTTTACTTTATTCATGCATCGGTCAAGTGGAACTGTGAAATATTTTGGAATGGTAAATTTTTTCACAAATTTACTACTAATTCTTATACTGACGTGCATTAAGGAAAACAGAAAGCAAAATAAATAATTTTGAATCTCAAATATTTACCTAACATTTGCGTTTCAATGTTAAGATATGGGCCTGCTTTCTCTCTGTCATTACCAACTTTACTAAACGCATGTTACTCAGTGTGTGAGTTAAAGTAAACATAGGTAGGGCCAGTAACATTTTCCCATAGTTGATTTTAAAAATGCTGATTTTACCGTGACTGGCAATCTCACATTTTGTCTGGTGTCAGTACCAGTGAGAGGTAGCAGTATTGCGTGCTGTGTAGGCGGCTGCATGAGATGTTAAAGATAATATAAATATTACATTTAAGTTAGGGTTTAACATTGTGTGATATATTGTATTATTTTTGGAAATCTGGTTATGTGAAGATTTTGGAAAAAATATTAATGCAACATGAAAAGTGATTTGTGTCCCATCCATTTGCTAAATACATACTGTGAAATGTATGGTGATTGGAGTAACCTAAGCCCACCTACACTGATTAAGGTTACCTTACCTAACTTAACCTAAGACTAATCTAACCTAACCTAACCAAACATGCCTGTCCGATTTTATAGACGTATTCACTTCAAAAACTAACCAAATCATACACATTTTAAAACGGTAAGTTTGCTATGCCTCATCCTGTAGTAAATGCTACGTAGCTGTGAAAACAAATTGACTTGTGAAACAAGTAATGAGTGAGGGTGAGATAGATGCTCATCGGACGGTGTTGTCTTTGTTTTAGATGCGGCTCCTCCATTGGCTGCTGTGGTCGTGCGTAGCGGTGGCCGCCACCCACGCAAGTGAGTACCAACAAACGTCACAGCTAGTGTAGGCCCACGCCCTCTATCTGACATTCCAAGGCCGACAACCTGTGGACCGTTTCCTCCTCATGTAGCTCTTTCAACTGTTTGTGGGGCACTTTTCAATGCTCGCCTACTTCCTTCGCTCTCGCTTTGGGGGACGCGGTGACTGGGAGGTTAGACTGCTCGCCTCCCACTAAGGCGTACCGGGCTCAACCCACGGCCGGGCCACTCCGGATTTTCGCAAGTGGGAATCGTGCTGAACGATGTCGCTGGTCAGCGGGTTTTCTCGGGGATCTCCCTTTTCCACTGCCCTTGCGTTCCGGCACTGCTCCATTCCCACCTCACTTCAACCTCATCGGCTCTCAAGACCTGTTGTTATTTCCATTAATGAACGTTGTTTGACGGCCATCTTTACACGCTGTTTAAACTGATGCATCAGTCAAAAAACAAACCACTGAAAAACAGTGAAAAAAAATGACAGAAGAATTAGTGGAAAATGTCACATAATCATTAAGTGAAGAATATCTGGCATTTCTTCTCTGATTCATCTGTTAAATTCACTGAAGTGACTGTTGAATCAGTCAGGTACTGTTGATTGATTTAGACAGTGAGATTATCACTGATTCAGATTTAGAGTTTTGTTTTTTATATGACCAAATTCCTTGTGGGATTTATCATCGTTTCTATTTATATATTTTGAGTACATCCCCTTTTGGCTCTTTTTACGTGTTCGTTTCATGTACCAGACATGCTTTTCTGTGACGACATAGTGTAGCGATGGAGAATGTTCCAAATATTTCACTTAATTGTGTCACTTCAAAGGCCGGGTATCTAGAAACATTATTTTTATTTTATAGTTTCTTTAAATTTAACAACAAAATAATTTTGAGAGAAAGGGAACACTGCGGCATGTTAGTTGTTTATATTTGCCTGTTAATTTTAACCGAAAGTGTTTCTTCATGTGATAGCATTAACATATATTTGTTTGAAATGTTTTGAGACATGTTTACATGCGTACATATATATTAATAGTGTTACAAGTAAAAGCGTTATTCAGAATGATTGTACGTTTGGTGTCCAACCACACGCGTAGACGAAGAAAAGAAGAACATTTCGTTCCTAAATTCGTGCTCCGAAATACCGGTTTTCACGTAGGAGCGGCACCTGTAGTAGGCAACTACCGGCATTTGAGATTCGAGTTGGTTGCAGCTCTTGCAGGCGGCAAAGTTTCATTGTACACGGTCCACTCGGCCGTCTTGTGCTATCAGTCTGACTAGAGGTTGTTCACGATAAAGTGAGCACTTTCGAAATCAAACTTAAAAAAAAGTCACTACCCCTACCTGCATATATTTTAACAGGCGCCCTGAGTGACATGCGCCCAGTAAAGTTGGTAACGAATGATGTGGAATTTGTTCAGTATCTTAATGTCAAATAAAAAGAGTTAGGTAACCATTTCTGTAAAGACAAAGTATTTCTTTCGCTTTCTTTCTTTTATTTAAATGCATTGAAGTGAAAAAAATGAGAGGATTAGTAAAATATTTACTTTTATAATAATTTCACATTTTCACTTGACCGACGCATGAATAAAGTGTTGACGCCCCATGATAATGTTAATCTTACATAAGGCGGAAGAATATACAACGTGCATACAAGTAGATATTAAACAAGGCTTTCAAAATTGCTAATTTTATTGTGAATAGCCTCTGCCTGACAACTTCTGCGATGATTGTTTTAGACTACGACACGTTTATACAGAATGTTGTATAATTGAATGTCAATACTTCGGGGATACAACGCTTCGTCTATTTACTACAACTCGTAATACATAACGTACAGTGTATGGTCCGCGGGCTGGATCATGTTACTGTGGAATTCCATCGAAGCTGTAATTGGCAGCCCCATTCCAACCCCCGAAAAGACCAGATTTGAATCCGCTGGACTTTTTATTTGTGGGGACATTTAAAGGCGCTTGTGTACGCAATGCCATTGGACGATGTGGACACCCTTCGTACCTGTATTGTGACGAGTTTAGAAAAAATCAGGAATTTTCCAGGGATTCATCAACGCATCAGGGTGTCCATTCAACGTCGGGTTGATGCGTGTGCTCGTGCTGATGGAGGGCAATTTTAACATTATTTTTAGTGCCGACGATAAGCTTTCACACATGTTTAACTCGTTTCTGTGCAGTTCCTACTGTTCTAGGTGTAGTGTCGTATTGTGAGGTGTCGTGTATCATGCAAACGATTGCTGCGATGGCAGTCCACAGTAACATGACCCAGCCCGCGGGCCATACACTGTACGTTATGTATTACGAGCTGTAGTAAAGAAACGAAGTATTGGTCGACCTATGTTCAAAAAAAATTTTCTTCCTCCAGATGTGAGGAACGTTTCCCCGAAGTATTGACATGCAGTTTTGCAACAACCTGTAGATTAAGTATAACCGAGCACCGCGAGTTGCGATTCCAGATGTGATGCATACAGCAACAAATTGTAGAAAGAAGGGCATGAGAAGTTACACGGAATTTTCATCCCAGATTTGAAAAAAATCCTGAATTCTGCAAGAAGTGGTCGTTGTCTACGATGCCACCGTCCACGTGGGAGTAGAAATAGGGTACAAATGTCTTTATCTGTGTCCATGTTCGTGTTGGATACCTACACATTTGTTGGGTGGCGTATATTTGCAACGTGCCCATTTGCACGAGATAGCGGTTGGGCCACCAGTTCAACCACCAGCGAGCGTCAAGGCCGAGTGCCTCGTTGGACGAGGTATGAATAGAGTATTTATGACTCTCAGCCTCTGGGGTTGAAGCCTCTGGCGACAATGGACTACGCCTTACGTGGTTGTCAGGTTTTGGGGGTGACCTGAAGAACGGAAGAGGCTCTCCCTCCTGGCCTATGGGAACAACTACATTTGGTGCGAGAGAATTCACCTGACCCACAATTATGTCGGGAAATTGCCACCCTTAATATAAAAGGTTAGTTGAAAACATAGTAACAGGAAAGGAACATGCTCCAGGGAACACACACCTCCTTGTGGTACCACTGGGTGACCCACTTGGATGGGATCAGCAAACGTGGGAGACTCCTCGGAGTTCCCTATGCGTCCTGGTTTACCAAAAGGGGTTTCTGCCTCCCAGGCCGAGCTTGAATTAAGGGGCAATCTTGGTGGTGTTGGCCTGGTACCGGGCTGGTCAACTCTTTTACGGTCAGACCGCTGGGACCCAAGGCATGAATTTCGATGTTAAGAAATTCATTTGCATGGTAACGAATCATTCGGGGCGGGAGCATTAGATCTTTCGTATGGATAACCCACAAGTGTCATGATAAGGAAGAATCACGGGCTGTTCAGGTTTACTATTAGCGGTTCCCTTAGCCGAGGGAGTCGGAGAAGCTGTTCTGATGGGGCTTGCATTTGGACATCCCTGATGTAACCCGAAGTACGTGAGTTCAGATGAGTTTGGACTCGTGCTGGCAGTGTTGAAAATTCGCACCCAGCGACGTAGCCACAGTAGTTGAGAGACAAACTGGGCGCATAATATAATGACTGTTGTGACACCACATCTAGGAAAGAGTGACTAATATACAGAGGATATAGCAGGGAAATAGAGGAGGTGGATTTTCGTTGGAGTAGGCAGCCGAGTAAACGGATAATAAGACATATGAATGCCCAGTATTGCAGAAGTGTCTGTGGACCACGTGTGATGCCTGTAGACATGGAACTCCAAAATTGGACCTGTTTCAGTCCAATTATTATCAAAATGTGTACATCACGGATTATACTTACCAAATGATCCGAAGTAAAATAAGTGTTCATCTAGCGTACGTCCCAACTCCACCGATGTCCCAAAAGACTAGGGGCTGCAACTATGAACGGTATCTTTGTTTTCGTTGTTGTTGTTGACGAGGTGAAACTATTTCGATTATTCGTGGCCGTGCATTTGGGTCGCAGTAGTGAATGTTGGGTGCAGTGGTCACCATTTCACGCCATAGGCGTGTAAAAACCGGCAGACAATCATACACGCATTTAGTTAGTGATCGCCTCTAGTTATTTGCCATCTACCAACGTCCGAGCGAAACAGGCACTGTACCGCAAGGGCAGGTGCTGCCGTTGAACCTGCAAGAACTGTAAACAGTCCTCCTTAGGCCGGATGCACACTGAGACGCAGGATGTGCGTCATGCAGGGCTTGGCCCGCAGCGCAGAGGTGTACTCTACACGAGCGTACGCACTCACTGAAGCGCAGTATTCGCAATCAGTGTAGACGCAGTTGGCATGATGGACGCCCGTTCTAAGTCAGAGTGTTACATATAAATGGGAAATTTGAGGGTACTTTTGTATAGTCACAGAAGATGAAAGACATTTTAGCATAGTAAATATATGGTAAATTTTAGCAAAGTGAATATATGCTAAAGATATACTCATGGAGAAGTTGTCTTGTGAACTGTCACACAAGATTCAAAAACTACTGTCGTCTTACTGGAGACCAGTTAGACGAAGCGTATGCATAGTATGACTGAGGCCGTGTCCGAATAGACAAATTTCGTTATTTTGTTATTTCGTTATTTTGTAAATTCGTGATTTGGTAGGTATCAATTCGGACGTTGTCGACAGTCACTTATTTAGCACTCACGGCACCACATTATTACATTAAAAGCGCAAAATATTTTTATCTAAATTTAACGCTTAAAACATGCGTAATATTTCTGCAATCATCACTTGAATACTATGAATATGTTAATAAATAAAATAATAAATTATGCAATAACAACTTTTAAACATTTATTTGCGGTTTATATACACAAAATACACTTACTTGTATTTTAAAACGTGCCTAGTGTATTTTATTTACAGTTACTTGTTTTAAAATGAATTTTATTTACGCGTTCGGGCATGTGTTTTTAAAGTAAAAACAAATATGGCGCTGAATTTGTCATTTTATATTTTTTCTAACATCCACTAGATACAAAATACGAAATTACCAAATACATCGCCAATTTTGTATACAAAATCGGGTTACGTGATCGTTTTGTCAACAAAATCTGCCAATTCGGACACGGCCTGAGGCAGACATGTGTTAAATCTTGCCACGCAGGCTTCAAACACCAGACTGCATGCAGGAATCTACATACAGCACGCAGGCCGGTGTATGTGTATGACTCGCGAATACAGACTTGACTGCATTTTCCTGTTCTACGCTTTGCTGCGTTGACCCACGCAGCTACGTCCCAATGTCACCTAGTCTTACGAACGCCAATAGTTTCCTACTGGTAGGCGCTGAGGGTCGCATTTCACGTGCACTCTGACGTTGAATGCATGCGTTTCGGAATCACTGCTTATGAACGAAATGCCTTAATTTTCTGTTCCTATGTAGTTTTTCCATCCGATACTGCTGAGTTTTACAATACTTTGTATGGAAATAAAAATACACCTATTTATAAATACGACTTATCTTTTTATACCATTGTTTATTTACACACTTTATTAATATTTCCCAGAAAACAATAATGAAAATAGTTAGTGCTCATGCGTAAATTTCTGCATCCTGTAATCTAAGTCAGAAATAGTTACAGCTGATATTTACAGAAATTAGATTTAAAACAAGGTTTGTTCAAAGCTTCAAACGTAATGTGCACAAATATTCCAAATAATTTGTAATCTTTGTCTATCAGGGTTGTCAGGTGGAAATGGACATACGTTAAGAGGTGATAGTGTGTACCATTCTGAAGGGAAAACATGAATAAACCTTTTCTCAAAGGTGTCTATACATCTATGTGAGACTGACAGGAATGGGAAAGGCACAAAGGATAGTAAATGAACACATCGTTACGTGTTGGGTTTTACTGTGTAATTTTCCTTTACAACACGTGTTCGAAAATGTCCCCGCCAAACGACTATGCATTTTGCAGCTCATGTAGTGAGATGCTGTGTTGCTGATCGGAGCTGGTGTCTACGTTCTTCTTTCACGTGCGTATAAGCATTTAAGGTTGAAGTATAGCAACTGCCTATGGAGTACTGCATCCGGCTGTACAACTTGAAGAACTCACAACAAAAGTGGTACAGGCACCATATAAATGGTCATAAAAGTGCGATTTATGCTCTATATGAAAGGAGAACGTATATATTGTGCAACACTATAAATTATTTTACTAAATTATACTTTTTATGATTATAAAATAATCGAACTATTGAGTCCACTTTTAAACTAAATTTAAGCGCATTTCCATTTTGGATTCTTCGGAAAGCAGAATTTGTAAGAAAATATTCGCCCTAGAACATCGTCATAATATGTACTATGCTTCTGTGCAAGAAAATTGTAATAATAATGTAGGAAATAATTTAATGATTGATTGTACGTGGATCCATTTGTTACAAACATTTACGGCTGAAATTGACGTAAATAAAGTAAACTATAAAATTTATATAATACATAATTGCTATGATTTTATTACACATAATCATATTAAACAGTATGACGACCTTTCTTTTAAGGCGTTTTTCTTTCAAATTCTGCTTTCCGTAGCACCAAAAACGGAAATGCGTTTAAATTTAGTAAAAAATGCCGACTCTACCGATCGATTATTTCTTTTTTTTACATTTAAAAAGTAATTTTAGTATAATATTTTAAAATGTTGCAAAATATATACATTCTCCTTTCATATAAAGCATAAATCGTACTTTTCTGACAATTTTCATAGCGTTGGTGCTACTCTTTTTATGAGCTCTTCACGTTGTGTAGTCAGGTGCAGTGCTCCATAGGCAGCTGCTTTACTTCAACGCGATTCCTCCCTTCATTGCACCTTTTGCCTGTAGACGTCGGTCTTCAGCCAACCACACAAACAATACTCTGGCGCAAGTGATGTGCGCATTCAAGTATCAACATGGCAAACTCCGTGCCACATAGCTGTACCATTGCGAATAGAGCATATGTTTACCGGTGTCTTTCTTTCAGAATAGCCCATACTATCACCTCTTAACGTACGTTCGTTTCCCCCTGGAACATCTTGTATATTTAATTTTGTCGAAAACACGATAATAGTGGCTGGTTTAGCTTTTACTGCAGGAAAAATATTAACGACTAGCACTCTTAATCTAGCTGCACTATTTTATGGCAACTTCAGCAGGCATGGCGTGTGTATAACGTTATGTAAACGTTATACAGGCCACCGAAACCTCTCAGATAAAATGCACTTGTTCGACTCACGAAGGAAAGGGTGCCTGAAGGGTGCAGTAAAAGCGTTCAATAGTAATTAAATTCAGCAGCCTAACCCACTCCGGAACTTGAATTGTATGGGTACGGAGAAGAAATAAAAGTTGCTCTAAGCGCTTAAGCGCTCTACAGTAAGGAAGTTAGTCCTGTTCCTTTGCCAGACCCGTGTGAGCTATAACTGCTAATTAAAACGCTTTTCTTAGCTTTTCATCTAATTGGTGCTATAAGTGGCGTACTACAAACTATTTAAAAAGCTAGATAGCCTGCTTGTGTTCCAGTTGCGGAACACGTAAGGAAAGTACTATAGCACTTTGGGCTCCTTCCTTTAGTTTCTATCGTCTTCTTTGTTGAATCAGATTTGGATGCTTAAATATTTTTTTCCAAGATTTATTCATGGGACTAAATGTATGCTTAAACTGGCCATATATCTCTAAGACTGTCTATTTTAACTTATAATTGTATAGTGGCAGTACATAATCATCAAATATGCTACTACATTGCCATTTTGTTCCTTCATTTATGAAGATCTCTATACGAAAATTATAGAAGTTTTATGCCATATCTCGAAGGCCAATCAAACAATTCCCACCAAATGTTACAATGGAATATTTCAATTTATTTGTATCAGATTGTAAAAACCATAAATTCTATAGAAGTCCATGTTAACGTTCATGTTTTAAATGAGTCAGAGAACGTTGTTCAAAATGGTGGCGTCATTAATAATTTAGGTAAGTTTAAGTTATAATAAACAATTTAACCAAATACAACCAAATTTTGTAAGTAGACATTGTATAGGAGAAGTATAGTACATAGAGCCGCTTATTTTTTCTGGAAATTTTGTACGATAGAAACAAATTAGAAAAGAAAAATTTTTATGGCGGATCTCAGTGACCAAACAACCGATTTCCACCAAATGTTTCACACAAGTAGCTCTACGGTAGGCCAAGTAAACCTACATGTCTTAAGTGGCTCAGTCACTTTTTTCTAAATGACGGACCTTTAAATATTTGAGGTATTAAAACCCTGTAATACGAGACATGCTAGCTTATTTTAAGTGGTTTTCTGTGTTCAATTTCCTGGTAAGGCACTTGTGTATATGTAATCAACTGTCCCGCTAATGTTGCATACATTCCTCGTTTCATTTCTAGTGATATTGCTTTCAAATAGAAGTCAAGGCTCTGCTTTTAAGAACATCTTATTCTCTTTTGCCTCGGAGCGTATCAAAATTACCCTCGGCTTACCATCACTGGTTTGGGCCGAGGGTAGGGAGGGATGAGGCCGGGCAGCACCCCTGGTGGCGGCGGGCAGCACTGTGGGCGGATGCTGGCATGGGCGAGGTCAGTGTGGCTCGGGGTGCGGCAAGGCGACAATGACCCCGCCCTACCTGAGTCATGCCGCTCTACACCGCAGCCACACCTCCATCTACTGCTCCCAGACACCAACCTCCGCGTCCTAGCGCCAGTTTGAGGCTCCACCTCATCCAGCACGTTCAAGTTTCCATTTAGTGTGTTGTTTTAGCCGCGGTGGTGTAGTGGCTAGAGCACTCGCCTCCCACCAAGACAAACCAGGTTCGATTCCCGACGAGGTCCCTCCCACCACCACCCCCCCCCCCCCCCCAGATTTCCGCACGTGGAAATCGTGACGAACGATGCCGCTGCTCGGCGGATTTTCTCAGGGTCTCCCATATCCCCCCTTCCTTCATTCCGGCACTGTTCATTCCTCACCCCGCTAAATTCAACCTCTCCACTCCATTCCGCTCGCGAATTTTACTCCGAGACAACGGCACGCGGGGATTAAGTTTCCATGGCCGAATCGCTCTCTCTTTGGCTAGCGCCCAGGGACATGAATCCCTTTCACATCCGAGTTGACCGCGAGCCCAGCTTGGTCGTGGAAGCAGCCAGCAGAGCGTATCACGCCAAACCACTTCCAGTTGGAGTCCTTACCACATCGCTGACACACCACAAATTTTAATGGCGCCACCTACTTGGAGATTTTCCAGCGAGTGTGAGCCTCGGAAGCAAGCGAGGGATAAGGGCGACACTGACACGCGTACCTAGTGCCGCATCGCCCCTATGGGCAAGGCGCTGAACTGACGCGCAATGTTTCCGTCGTAATGCGTGTACATACGGGACTGGAAGCGCTGGCCATATTATTCTATTGGTGGATTGTCTGTAGCAAAGTCCAGTGCCGGTCCATACATAGGCTATTCACAGTAAAGTGAGTACTTTTAAAGGCCCTCCCAATAGGCATTAACCACTAATAAATATATCCTCTTGCAGCCTTAGGCGTTAACTTTTGAAAGTGGTGAAATGTGTTCACTACGTATATTGGTCACATTGCAATGTTTATATTATAAAGTAGCAGGGAGATGGAATTTGGGTGAAAGTAAAAATTTAGAAGGGCCTTGTCAATTGCTCACTTTACCGTGAACAACCTATAATAGTTTCGCAAGTATCCGATCAGTATACGGCGTGAGTCGCCCGCGCCTATTTTCCCGTATCTATGAAACCCGCACACAATACTACCCATTTCACATATCATCGATCGTAGCAGAACACCACGTTCGCGTTGATTCGTTGTCGTCAGTACAGTAAGCGGTGAACTGATACCATTATATCAGCACTGCGGTGAGAAGCTCTCACTTTTCAAATAATGCACGTCCGTTTATTGTGTTGCGGACAGATTATTGCGGTCTTTACAGAATACGTTGTCACGTGGCGATTACGTTCTTAGTAACACACATCTGCCTCGCTTCGAGCCAATCTGTTTCTTCATGTGACATAAAAGTACAGCCACCGCTTACTGTATTGACGAAAAAAAATCAACGCGCACGCACTGTTTTGCAGCGATTCTCTATGTCCGTGCCGCTGATTGGTGTAGACTGACAACGGCGTCGGATGTTCAGATAACAGACGAGGCGCCGTAACGAGTACGTACACGGAATGGGACTCGGCTACATATGAGACAATAGTTTTACAGTCGAGGAGATGTTTTGTGAGATGGTTAGTATTTTGTCCGGGTTTCATAGATACGGGGAAATAGGCGCAGGCGACTCCCCCGGTATATTATTTGATACATTAGTGTGAAAAAGAAGTTTTTTTTGCTATGTTGAAGGCCTATAAAATAGCATTTATAACGTGCATGGTATACTGAGAGTATTTAATCGTACATCGTCCGAAGTGTGTTTTTTTCGTATATCGTTGTAATGATAACACGTTTACTGGTTTCGTAAATAATATGCGGATTTCAAACACTCTGCAATGCAATTCACGTGACAGCGACTGGCCGAACGAAAATATTTTATTTCACTTGTAAAATACTTTATAGGCTGTTCACGGTAAAGTGAGCACTTTTGAAAGCCATCCGATTTGAAAATAGTTAACAAATATATTTTATTGCAGCCTTAGATATTAACTTCAGAGTACGGCGGAATATACACACTATGGTTATTACTTACATGGTAATATTTATTTCAAAAAGGTGCGTAAAGTGTAAAAAAATGGCTGAAAGGAAAATGTAACTATGGCCTCAAAAGTGCTCACTTTACCATGAATAGCATATAGGCGTAACTCACGTAACTTTAAAATTATCTCTTTAATAAAAACACTATGGGAAGAGCAGAGCTAAGCTACAAGAAGGAAAATAGGAGTAAATGAGTAAGAGTTCGTATTTATATGTTTTGATTGAGACCTACAGTATAAACTTTAAATTCCCCGTAGTTTTCAGGCTATGTAAATATGTAGCCCGGCCACTTACGCACAGAGTATATTTTTTTTTAAAGCGATAGCATGAAAAGTGACCAGAACACTCCTAAGATAATTTGACATGTAAAACTCCCTATCCGTTCCCTCGCCCAGTCCCACGCCAGGCAGCGCTTTAGAAAGTTTTCCCTTTAAAATAAAAAAAAAATTAATGGTAAAAATTATTCCTAAATCTTCGTATATGTCCGGGGATACTCGTTTTTTTTTTCCAATAACGGACATTCGTAAAATTTCAAAAAAACTTTCCATTGAGTCATGGGGAAAACAATATTTTCAATTCATAATATGAGTGTTTATCTGCGAATAAAAATACACTTAAGAATTTTTTAATATTTTGTTCTGGAAAAATGTCACTCTCACTACCTGCATATGTTTTAACGGGCACACTGATTTGCAAGCGCCCAGTAAAGTTGGTAACGACGGAGGAGAAAGTAGTAACACGCCTCAACGCTGAATTAAAAGTGTTGGTTTAAATATTTGTGAATACTGAAACTATTTATTTTGCTTTCAATTTTTTTTAAATATATATAACTGTAAAAATTAACATATTTCCAAATATTTCCTATCGTAATAATTTTACACTTTCACTTGACCGACGCTTGAATAAAGTGATACTGCTCATGGAAATGTTAATTTTACATGTAGTGGAAGAATACACAATGTTCACGAAAGCAGATCTTCAGCAGGGCTTTCAAAAGTGCTCAGTTTACCGTGAACAGCCTTTTCTCCAGTAATCATAATTTTCATGGTTTTAGCGGTGAAGACCACGTCGCGTAGCTTAGTCACCCGTTTCCGAAAGTCGAAAATATCGGAAACAAACAGCGGTTCCGTATTTGATTCGTACGGAAGTCATATCCCGTTTTTAGTCATTACTGATGCATTTCCGTAAATTAACTGTATTTTTCTGTAGTAAAATCACAATTTAAGGAAATTTTTAACAGGGCACTACGCAGTGTGTCTGCTTGACTACCACGCCGAAACATCACGCTGCTGTTCGAGTTCAACGAATCGCGAACACCTCAAATATTTCTTCTGCGCTATTTAACAGTACTATCACGCGAAACATCAATAACAGTGGACATCAAAATATTATAACACTAAACATCTGGACAGTGGGGTATAAAGATTATGCCGATTTTCGGCTATCGGCGTCTGGCGTGGAGCGTCGGAGCTGTTCATGCTCTGTCATTCCGGTCGTCCGGCGGCAATATTGGTTCCAGGTGACCTTGACTTTGACATTTGACCTTTACCCCAGTGAAATTTGACCTAACCCCTGTGACATATGACCTTGAGAACCCAAAATCCAAAAAGTCCAGAAAATTTGTTAAAAATATTTTTTTTAATTTTTTAATTTTTTATTTTTGGGTTTTCAAGGTTAAAGGTTACCGGGGTCCAGATCAAAGATCACCTGGGTCAAGGTCAAAAATAAAGGTCACTTGGATCCTATATGGCCGCCAGCCGACCGGAATGACAGAGCCTGAACAGTTCCGACGCTCACGCCAGACGCCGATTGCCGAAAATCGGCACAATCATTCTACTCAGGTGACATAACAATTCTATAACATTATATAATAACAGCGGACATGAAAAAGAACAATCCAGAGTCTATCATCAGCCACGGTATTAAAATACACACTGTACTACAATTCGTTTACGGATAATTGAATACTTTTGAAATCCCTGCCTCGTCCTTTTCTTTTGGGATACTGTGTATCCTTCAATCGCATTCATTTTCTAAGCCCCAATGTCTAGTGTAACAAGCGTCACGCTTGACGCTATGGAAAAGTCAGAAACACTGTTAAGTTTCTGTTGTGGTGACTAGTGCTCTAATGTATGTAATACCAAAAGAAACAGTGGAGAAACAAATGTTATTTCCAGCCAATTCATAATTTATCCTATAGTGAAACGTCCTGACGATGAGCTACTTAGCCTTTTTTACTGTCCTCATTGCTAAGTATAACATATTTAAGTCAGTACGTAGGTCAAAATACACTTGCGAACAGAACTTTATTTTTTGAAAGCGTTATTACACTTCCCATACATATTATTTCCATACCTGGTTACAATCTTCTAATACAGTTTAGGAAGTTTACTATTTTTTTTTTTTTTTTTACGGCGAGAAGCGATGGAAAACGCAATATAAACCCGGCACGCGGTAAGAGTGATAGTGAAATTTAATCTCACCAATGGAGAGAAGACGCCGCTTCACGAGTTGAGACTACACTATTGTGTTTTCTCGTTTTTGGCATCCCGTCCCGTCGGCTGGTTTTGGCGCCTTTCTCAACCTCTTTCTCCACGATGTTCTGCCACTTCGTTTAGCTGTTGGCCTCAGTTCTTACTGTTGTTTCCAGAACTTTATTTCGCTGTACCACCACGCAGATTTCATTTTTTTTATTTGGGAAATGAGGGAGGGGGGGGGGGGAGGGCGGAGTAAATTACATACCTGTCTCACACTAAGTAAATATCATCCAACAGTTGGCACCGCTACTACATAACGTTTCTCTTCCTGCAGGCTCTTCACGGTTAACTACGTTTTTCTGAAATAAACATTCTCAAAATATCACCACTCAAACCTACATAAATTGTAACTGTAACGGCCACACTTACTGACATGTGCCAAGTAAGTTGGTAACTGTAACGGCCACACTTACTGACATGAGGCAAGTAAAGTTGGTAACAACTGAGGTAAACTAGTTCCACGTGTTTACAATAGTGTTACGTAAACATTTGTGCGTGCTGGAATGATTTATTTTGCTTTCTGTTTTTTAATGTATTGAAATTTAAAAATAGGCAAGTTTGTACACTATTAATTTTTGTAACTATTTTGCAGTTTCACTTGACCCACGCACCAATAATGTAACCAGGCCCACGACGATGATAATTTTACATATGGTGGAAGAATACACAATGTGTGTACGAGTATATCTTAAGCAGTGCTTTCAGAAGTACTCAGTTCTGCAGTTAACAACCTACATTTATTCCAATAGTAATACTGCCACTTTAGCTAATTTGACTGTGTTAGACGTAGTTCCTCCTGTTGGATGAAAATATTTAGCTGCAGTATTCTTCAAAACGGCAATTAGATTTTGTTGAAGCGTTGTAGAATTTGAACTTGAAGGACCCGTTCTCACATTTACCGTTATAATATGTACTGCCACTCTCCTCTTTTGTACTCATTAACATATGGCATGTACTAAGGAGTTGAGAAATTAAGCATTCTTATTTTTCGTAGACAGCAGAGAATGCAAAACGATAACTCTGCGATCTTAATCGGAGCATCATACGATAATTCCTTTGTTGGCTTAGTCTTTTTTTTTTTTAATTATCGTTTTTACCATTTTCTCTATACTCTGGAAAATAGTTGTGGCTAAGTGCTAGTGAAAATTCTTATTCAAGTGTCTGTGAAGAAATTCTTTGAGGTACTATTAAACACGAGGAATAGGTAAATCATAACGAAAACATGGTGTAATGAAAATCTTTTGAGCCAAACTGGCGCATAAAACCAATCTACGTTAACACAACCGGGGGGAGACGAGGAAGACAGTAAGTTAAAACTTACAATTTTGTGCTGATCTCACGCAAATTAGTTTACCACATCGTGGGCACAGACACAACCAACTCACGAGTACGGAAGATGCCAGTGTTGCGCGGGTCTTGCCATCGAAGTAAATTATAGACAGACACCAAGAACCGAAAGGAATGAGGATAATCTACTTGCGGAGCAGATAAGCACTCTTTAACATCAAGCAACTTTTATTAAAGATTGCTCACTCTAAAATGAGCAGATTTGCAAAATATTTACTTTTATAATAATTTCACAGTTTCACTTGACCGACGTATGAATAAAGTGATGAGGCACACGACAATGTTAATTTTACATAAGGCGGAATAACACACAACGAGCAAAGTGCCCATTTTAACAGGAAAGCCCTATATTTGTGGTTACTGCTTGTGTAATCACATTGTGACTGGGAATTTACGTCAATAAATTAGCCGTAATTGAACCAAGTGACAGATTAAAAAAAAAATCATTACAACTTGCCGCTGCTGTGACTTTATTAAACACATTAGCTGAATCAAAACATTGTTTAAAATAAGTCTTTATTTAACTGATTGTAATCAACATTCTAAGTTAAAATTTTCGTATGTACGCTTAACACATGATTCATGTTTTTTTTTTTTTTTTTTTTTTTTATTGGTTTAGTATTTTGGTGACGATATCTTTGTTGATACCATGTCCCGAAAAAGTGAAATATCTCCCAAATCCAGAAAAAAATGTCTATCTCTTGAACAGCCTTTTAAGGGCTTTGCTTACAAAATTTGCAAACACGGAGTTTCAATGGAGAATCAATGTTAAAGAAATCCCTCCTAGTCAGTGCATCAGTTTTGAATAAAACTGTTTCGAATAAAATAATATTCACCTGTACTTCCTCAGAGAGTACAAAACGTTAATAAATTTTCAAATGCAAATATTAATACTTCTTTTTTTAATTGCCAATATTAATTTTAAGTTTAAGAAATGAAAACTAATATAAAATTGACAAGATATCTTGACGTACCATTATTACTTAAGAAACGTCACGTAGAGTACGTTATGTGGCTGCAGGCTTGAAATACTCGTTTTTAAATTTTCGCAAGTGGGAATCGTGTCGGTCGATGCCGCTGGTTGGCGGGCTTTCTCGGGGACCACCCGTTTCCTACCGCCTTTTCATTCCGGCGCTTCACCCTGCTCACCTCAGTCACGCGTGTTGCCTCTCAAGACCTCGCTGTCAAGAGCCGCCTAAATCTCCTCACTCACACTAACTCACTCGGTTTTTCAACGAAACTATTAAAAGGGCGTCCAAATATGCTGATCTACTAAGAGAACACACACTCATACGAAGGCTGTTCAGAGCTTTCAAGACGTCACGCACATTAGAAAAACAATTTCAAAGCACTCAAAAATGGACTAAATACGACTTTTTCAAAGTTGCGTGTGTCTAAATATACGCTTCAAATACATACAAAACTACTCAAAGGCCCTGCATTCAGCCTTCCTACAGACTTTTCACCAATAAAATAATAGAGCCACTGCTGAAGGTCCCATAGGTACACGCAGTGCGACAATACCACTGCGCGCCAGTTGAGAACCTTGCGCTTAGAGGCGATGGAATACTTGATGCGAGTGGCAGTGTCGCCTTATCGCTTCCGCAAGCGCGGAATACAGCGCTGTTCAAGATCCGGTAATTTTTCTCTGGATTTCATGGATATTTTGCAATTTTGTGATAGGCTGTTCACGGTCAAATGAGCACTTTTGAATGTCCTGCTTAGTATACACTTGTCTGCACGTTGTGTATTCTTCCACCTTATGTAAAATTAACATTGCCATAGTCCTCATCACTTAATTCAGGCGTATGTCAAGTAAAACTTTGAAATTATTAGAAAAGTATATATTTTACAGATCTGTTAATTTTTACACTTGGATGCATAAAAAAACAGAAAGGCAATTAAATAATTTAAGTTATTACAAATGGTTACCTAGCGCTTTTTATTCGACGTTAATATATAGAACTACTGTCCATACAACGTTACCAATATTAATGTGTGCTTGTCACTCAGTGCGTCCGTTAAAATATATGCAGGTAGGAACAGTGACATTGTTCTAAGGATGTTTTCAAAAGTGCTCACTTTGTCGTGAAAAGCCTTTAGTCATAAAGCAATTAACAAAAATACTTAAGCATCGAAAATTACATATGTCGTGTTTTAAGTGCATTTATGATAATTTTAACGTAGAAAGTTGTTTCGTAGCGGCCATAACTTATAACGGTGGGGTGCAGCTGACGGAGATGAGATGCCTATAAAGGTGGAGAAGAGAGAGGTGTCCAAGGTCTGCCCGCGGTGAGTCACAGCCGGGTTGGACGCCGTCCAGGGCGAGTGTTGGATCCGAAATACTTCTTCCTTCTACTAACTCTCGCCAGCGGCAGCGGCGCCTTTACACTAACACTGCCCACAGCCCGCCACTCCGCCAACCCAATACTGATGCCAACTTTTAAACATACATTTTCACTAGGTCACAGCTGAGAATACACCAGTATCCAATAGGTTGGAAAAATATGTTTAACACTTGAATGCGGTACAGAAACATAGTACGTAGGAGCACACGGGCCTGAGATTTAATTTTATTCGCGTACTAGGCACAGCGATACGGTTGACAATAACACGTGCGACCAGCGCCAAATCGCACATACGCGCAAGGAGTTACGTGAAGAGATTTCGGCGGCTCTTAACAGTGAGGTTTTCAGAGCCGATGAGGGTTAAGCGAGGTGAGTATGGAGTAAGGCCGGAATGAAGGTGCGGGGAAAACGGGAGATCCCCGAGAAAACCCGCTGACCTGTGGCATCGTGCAGAATGATTCCCACATGCGAAAATCAATCCAGGTGTGACACCACCGGGAGTTGAACCCGATTCGCCTAGGTGAGAGGTGAGTAGTCTGACCATTGCACCGCTGTGGCCCCGCAAGGTGATGAATCAGCGTGCAGTGCTTCTGGTCACACTTCCCTGTACAAATCAGGTTTGTATGGGCTATTCACGGTAAAATGAAAACTTCTGAAAACCCTGTTGTAGATATACTTGTATACCCGTTGTGTATTCACCCGCCTTATGTAAACTTTACATAGCCATGAGCCTCGTCACTTTATTCATGCATCGGTTAAGTGAAACTGTGAAATTATTAGAAAAGTAAATATATTACAAATCTGCTAATTTTTCCTGGTCGATGCATTAAAAAAATAACGGAAACCGAAAGAAATCATTTAAGTTATCACAAATGGCTACCTAGCACTTTTTATTTGAGTCCTAATATATGAAACTACTTTCCATCCCCTGTTACCAACTTTACTGGACGGATATCACTCAATACGCCCGTTAAGATATATACAGGTAGCGACAGTGGTTTTTTTCTAAGGTTCTCTCAAACGTGCTCACTTTATCGTGAGCAGCCTTTAACAGTGGAACGTAATTACAGGCGATGTAAGCCCACAGATGTAACTATGATTGTGCGGTTTTACTTTCCTTCTGACTCTTAAGGCCCCAGTTTAGCCGGTGCTTGAACTGCGTTGCAGAGTATTTGAAATACGCTCCAGTGTCCTGATCTACGAAAACAACACACATTTCAGACGCGAGGGCTGTTGAGTTACATACTTTCAAAATTTCACGCACGTTAGAAACACCATTTCAAAGTACTCCAATATAAAAATGCTAGCTAGCACATCTTAATATTGCTAAATTACTGTTCGCCTTCTATGTAAATTGATTGCTTAGTAGTACAGTTTCATTCATTTTCTTGAAAATGACGTGAACTCATTAGAGCAAGAGTGTGTTATTTTTAATTTTGACGGAAATTACTAACCAGTTGAAAATATAGTTTTTTTTACGTACCGGGATATTATCAGCATGTAAAATTTAATGACCAAAAAAGTTTGTGTCCGGTGGAGTTTCGTACTCACACCCAGAAGACGCGTGTCATAAGCGGTCGCTGCGACTTTACCTTTATACTACAAATTCACACAAGCGATGAAGTGTTTATATACTGTAGATATCGAAAAGTTTGAATTAATTTTTTCATTCAGTAGGTAATGTTTTAAGTATTCAGAACGGTTTTAAACAGTAATTGAAAGTTGTCATAGCCCATATTATTCGTCGTCGTTGTATTTTAAATATATTTGAAAGAGATTCAACCTCATGGATGTAAAATCAAGATGGAGGCGACCTTTTCAAATTTTCTTCATCAACTCGTTTCAAATAGTAGCCACGGGGACCACCCTACGCTCTGAAACTTCAATGTGATTGTGTGATTGGCCAGGTACGATAGACTTCTCCAATTACCAAACCTGGTACGAAATCTGGCCTTACAAAGTGGGAAATGCCATGGCGGGCCATACTAGCCCGCATACAGGTCGTTATGGTGGACCTTGCACAAGCTTTTACGTAATGTGGTATCGTTTAATATCGTCTTTAATAATACAGAGATGAAACATCCACTTGTACAGCCAGCCCGGCCTCTCACGCCAGCTAAATGCTGGAACGGCGATCGCCAATCAGCACCTTGTTATCTACAATTGGCAACCGTTCGCAGCACGCGGTAGCCAGTCAGACACGAGGCACGCGTTCCCTCAGCCTCGCGAAGCCAATCACAGAATGGGTTCGCCCACATCTAAGGACCCGCCTCGTCATCTCGCCTCTCTGCGTACTGGTCCACGCTGTGATGCCGCCAACATTTAAAGGCAACTGCTTCCACGATTTTGGATATGGGTATATTCCTCCTCAATTAGTTAATTTACAGATTCAGCTTTCAAAACCCAAGCGTGTAAAGGCACAGGGAACATATTCAATGGTTATTTATAGAGCAAACTTTTTTCCACGTGATTCCACCGCCAACCTTCACTCCAAGGTTGGGCCAACGTTGGAGAAATAACGCTGGCTAGACATCAAAATGTCATTAGGATATACTTTGTCACATCTTCGTCTTATTAGCTGGACGTCAACCTATTTTCGCTATTTGTCAGCCAAAGCCTTGTTGATATTTTACAACATCGGTGATATGTTGGTAAGATGTATTATTATACACACAATAGCAATATTTGTTAGTAGTGTTTTAAATGAACATTATGAACTAACAAGAAATTTAAAATAGGTTCTCCTATTGCCACGTATATATATATTTACCTTTCATTTTATGCTAGACAACATGCCGTTGGAAATATGCTCAGCGGAAATGGTGCGCAAACGCGCGGCCTACAGCTACGGCCTTGCTATGCTATCCATTGCACCACACTAACAAAAGACGATGAGTGAAGTTGTGTGGGATATTTGCTGCCATTACAGTTCACTAAACCGTGACATATCCTTTACTTTATTAATACGTCATATTTTACTGCTTGTAATCTGTAGTTAACTATCATCCCATACGAAGTATCTTAGGAATTTAAGTTTATGCCTTACACTTGTCAGAATCGCCAATATCTCTTGTTAAGCAATTTGTGGGAGTTAGAGCGCGTAATGTGTAAAATTACGAGCAATAAAACGTGAATACTTTATCTTACATATATGTGAAAGGGTTCTTTAAGAAACGAAGGTCTGAATTTAAAAACAAGTTAATAATAATTTCCTGACTTAATTATTAACAATCCCCAAAAATATACTCTAAAATTAATTTATCAACAATAACGGCTGTCGTTTGCAAGATAAAGCTAATATTTACATAATATACAGTTATATCAAAGAAATTAACTCAGAAAAACAGCTGGTCAGTCTATAAGTGAATAGTCTTTTAACACAAATTTAATAACTCTTAAAATTATATATTTTAGATCTGACGAGTCCGGTATTTAAAACGAAGTCGGTTATCAATCCTCCATTAATCCGCCTATTTTAGTACAGAAAACACCAGTCTCTGCAGTCCGGAATGTCCTGTAGCACCCTGAGTGCTCCTACACACAGTAGCCCTCCACAAATGAATACCTTGCTCTCCACAGCACTCAATCTCTCTCGTTTGTAGCCATGACACACACATCTGTGTTCACCATTCGCCACAATTCGCCAGGGGGCTAATTTTTCCACTCTGGTTCAAACCTCGCATAAGAAGTACGAAATATTTGAACTTTTTAAATATCATTTTTATGCATGGTAGAACACCCACATAACGATAATTAAAGACATTTTTACAATCTCTTTTTTTTTTAAACGGAAAGTACAGCAACCAACTTGGAAATTAACGGAGAGGTTCCGTGGAATTTCCGGAAAGTCCGTTTCTGAAAATCAATGTGTCCGTAATTTTACGGAGAGTTTAGGGACACTTCTGAATAAATTTTTACCAGCACTTTTGCGTAAAATGAAGGATATTTTTTTTAAAACAGTGCGGAGATGGCCACCGAGGCTGGACACGCATGCTCGTTGCGGATGTCTGTGCGTAACTGTTCATCAGTGACTGGCTCTCTGCCAATATAATAACCGGTCCCTGGCCCTGGTCATTCATCATGGTGGACTTGTGAGACGTCTGGATACAGGACATCACCCAGAAATACATGGCGATGGCCCGGGGAGGAGGAAGGCTCGCCAATCTCTGTCCACAGAGATTCGGTAGGGACATTTGTTAGTAGTTTCGAAAATAGTTAAAACAAAAATCACCGGTGCCTGGACGAACAGCCGCATTCTTGAACTCACTACATCAGGGTTCAGGACCCATTAGAAGCCCATACAAATGATAGTATCCCATTTATATGTTAACCCATCAATCATCATCCCAATACCCTCTGTAGTAGACAGTGGTTTCTCTATAATTTTAATTATATCAAAAATGTATTTCCTTTCATATCTTTTAAAAATATGTTATTTATTACTTCCTTCAAATTAAATCCCCTCCGCCCAAATAAACCAAAATTGTAATTTAATTTAACTGATTATATAACAGAGCTCACGACTTTTAATTGGGATCAATGTGGTGGAGAGGGGATTGAAAAGATGTCCAACGGTCCCCTTTTCAGCTACTACCCGATAAGAGAAATGAATAACGTTATATAGTTAGTACATCAATTAACTTTAATTTCAAAATATAATATAGTTCAGTTATGGCCAATGGCCTAGTACTGATCAAATTAGTAATTTCTTTGTTGTTGTTACCAATATAATGCCGAGTTGAATGTGGCCTAGTTAAATGTTGTCTCTTAAGCCCCCGTCACACTATCAAATTTCGCCTTCAACTATATTTGACAATAAAATTTGAGGACAAAATACGGCCATAAAATGTTTCCTTCCAACAAATTTTATCAAGTAATCTTGAATGTGTTTGAAAATGTATCACACTGTCAAATTTTTTTTATTGGGAGAGTTTAATTTGAAATGTTACTATTTTCATAGTGAGCTATTGCTTTTGTTTTTCCATGCGGTTCATTACAGGAAGAAATGTAAGTAATATTGTAATTTATTTTCGTTTTATTAAGAAATTAAAATTTTATTTATGAGATATGTTTCCTGTACAATGAAATAAATGCCTCTCAGTTCGTAATATTATGTGTAATATTCGCTGTAAATGGAATTCATATCCAGACATCTCCTACATAAATTAATTATCTTCATAATTCACTTAGTTTCCAGCTATTGTTCGTTATTTTAAGTTTCTTGACGTCCATTTTTGTCGTGCACGATTCTGATTGGCTGAGACCGTCAATCATCAAACAAATTTTAGAACCGGTCCAATTTTCAAATGTTTGATGGAAACTGAAGCCATCCGACTTCCTCAGACAAAAATGGCGGCGTTAATGACGATTCGATGACGTTATAACTGTCCAATTGTATATGACCAAACTGATTGGAAGCAGTTTGACGGAAAAATTCGACAGTGTGACAGAGGCTTTACGTAGAATGATGTACTGTTAGTCATGTTCATTTTAGTAATTCATATTATGTGCGTCGCTGATGTAATCCTAAGTTGCAGAGTATCTTATGGAAACTGCAGCTGAATCAATATTTCTTCACCCGTGCATTTAAACAATGCGGATCTCGAAATATCACGGGAAACCCCATACAATTCAGTTACATTCATATCAAGTATTATTACTTCGGTGGCACTTAAAATGTTAATCAGTTTTCGAACAGTAAAATTACTTATATTTTTAATTTCAATAAAAATTAGTAGTTAACGTATTTTAAAATGACTTCTTACGCTATTGAATTAATCAATGTGCGTATTATAAAATTGCAACAGTGGCAGAGCCAGCAAAAAAAAAACCCTTTAATTACAGTAACATAAATAATAAGCATAATTATGCGGGCACAAGAATTCATCAGTATAAACAACCAGAATATGCAAGAAATGTGTATCACTCTGACATGCACGTACAAATTTTGATATCATTTTTAAGATACTCCGCCTAAAAAAAATTTCATTCAGAAATTTTAACCACAAACCTTTAACGACAGTTAAAATTAATCTACCAGAATATCCATTGGTTGCAAGATTTCAACTTTGTCCACTTGTTAGGCATTAAAACTGACCAAATCTGGTGGAAAACGCACTGAGTTGGCAATACTGCCGCCTGGCGCCCACAAATAGCTCGTACCTCCGCCAGCACCTGATAAAACACAGGCGACCTTCTTGTCCCGTCTGCTATACGCCTTTCACGGTAAAGTGAGCACTTTTTGAAGCTGTTTCATCGAACATGATAACCAATAAATACATTTCATTATGGCCTCGGACTTTTGGTTTCGGGGCTGGTGTAGCCAACGTTCAGGACGCCGTCTGGCTGCAGATATTGCGCATTTCCAAGGTGTAGGAGCGAGGAGGGGCTAAGGACGACCCAGGTGCGAGCATCGAATGTTTTGTCGCCCTTATGCAAAAAGCCACTGAACTGAAATGCACAGTCTGTCTGTCGTCGATCCGCCTCGTATGTCTTAACGGGCCTGCCTACCAAGCCGGCAGTCGCGAACTTCAAATGGGGAATCAATGTTAAACGGAATTCCTTCTCATTGCGTCAATTTAAATGATAACTATTTCAAACAAAAACACGTTGACGCGAATTTCTCAGAGGATATTGCTACATAAAATTATTTTGAAAATATTATTTACCCATTTTTTCCTTTGTTATGTGAAAATTTCAGTACTTACATTTTATAGAAAGCATGTTAAACAAAAAAAGTTGGCAAAATATTTTAACGTAGCATGATTACTTAAGAAATTTCACGTAGAATACTTTTTATTTGAAATAGTTATCTTTAAAATTTGCGCAATGACAAGGAATTTCGTTTAACATTGATTCCTCATTTGAAATTTGCGGCTGCCGGCTTGGTAGGGAGGCCCGTTAAGTGGTGACTATTTATTTTACCGCTTAAAGGCGATATTACACGATACTAGATTCCGTAAAAGCTTGTACAAGGTCCGGCATAGCGGCCGTTATACCGACTAGTGTGGCACCCGTCGTAGCATTTCCCGCCTTGCACGGCCAGATTTCGTACCGGGTTTGTTAATTGGACACGTCCTATTTTTCGTTGACAGGTTCCACACCGGCTTTCGTATCTGGCCAATCACATCGTAGTTTCAGAGCGTAAGGCGCTTCCCGGGCTTGTAGAAGCTTGTACAAGAACCAAGTACGGCTGCAGGTATCGTGTTATCGGCTTAAGGAATTCCTAAAAACGTACAAGGCCTGCTAAGTACCACTGGAAACCAATACATGAGATAACACACTTTGACTTATGTTGCACACGCCTTAACATAGAATTTAACGTTCTTCCTATGTAAACTTAGCTTAACGAGGAACGAGGCAGCAGGTCCGCGTTCCATGGCGAGTGAAAGTTGCCGCTGGTAGTTTGGCAACCTGCCGGTAGGGGCGCTGTAGTCGTCGCCACCGCGCCGACCTTGACTTTTACCGCTAGAGGTCGACGCCGCAGCCGCGCGACGGCTAACGGAAAACGCATACGTCACGCTGATGAAACCGAAGGCGAATGTATTCCCGGCATAATCCACTCCTACTCCATGATGGCTTCTTCCCTACGTTAGGCAATACTACTTGACCTTCTTCGCTTCTTTTTTTTTTTTTTTTACCCGCTAGGCAGAGTGAGGCCATCCAGAAATAAGTGGTATAATCCATTCACCGTCACTTCACACTTTTCTGAAACCCTGCTAAAGTTTTACTTCCAAGGTATTCCTCCGCCTCGTAATGGGAAATTACACCAAAGGACAAGACACCGAATTCGTGCGCACTCACTTGTAATATTATTTTGCACGAGAACTATTTCTGACTAGCTCATTAAGGCTGTTCACGATAAAGTGAGCACTTTGAAATCAATCATAGAAAAAACTCGCTGCGTCCACCTGCATATATTTTAACGGGCGATCTGCGTGACATGCGCCCAATAAAGTTTGTAACGTTGGAAGGAAAGTAGTTCCGTATCTAAGCGTCGAATAAACTACGTTGGGCAACCATTTGTAATAACTTAAATTATTTCTTTAGCTTTCTGTTTTTTTTTTATGCAGCCAAGTGTAATAATGAGCATTTCTGTAAAATTTATACTTTTCTAATAATTTCACATTTTCACACGACCGACGCATAAATAAAGTGATAATGCCCATGGCAGTGTTAATTTTACATAAGCCGGAAGCATACGCAACGGGAGTACAAGTAGATCTTAAGTAGGGCTATCAAAAGTGCTAATTTTGAACAACCTATACCAACAAACATTTATTCTCACTGTGTATTATTCATATAATTTGTATAAAATAAATACTATAATATATAAGTTAAACTTAAATTTAACGAAAACTATGATAATTTTATGTTAACAGAGGTATAAAACGTCTGTGATACATTGCATATTTAGGTAATAACTAAACACGTCATACATGGGGTGGTTTTTCAAATGTTTGATTCATAAAGTGTGAAGAAATCGCATATACAGTTATAACATGAGGAAGATGTGAATAGTGGTAGAAGAGGTCTGTGGATACGTAAACATTTTCTTTAAACAGGCTATAGCCTTGTATAAATCAACGGCCACCGTTGATTTGGTTTCATTTATAAGGACAACAATTTTTTACGTTAAATATTAAATGCCAAGAAATAAGACGGACGAGGAATAATTTAAATCATTGGTAATCAACAGGCAACCCGCATGCCACCTGTGACCCACCGAGTAATTCTAGATTTCTTGCGATCAGCGGACAATTTTTCAGCGAGAATTATTTCTGCACAAAATCTCCATCGTGTCCATGGTGTACCATAAATATACAGGGACAATGCTATGGTATTCTTTGATTTAGAGCGAAGTGGCGCAGTGGTAACTCACTAGACTCGCATTCGGGAGGACCCGGGTTCGATTCTCGGTCCGGCCATCATGATTTCGGCCTTCCATGGTTTTCCGAAATAACTCCAGGCTGGGATGGGTCCCTAACAAAGGCCGTGGCCGATGCCTTCCCCAATCCCTCCCCCCTGCGCAACATGCATCGTCTCTTATGACCTCGCTGTCGATGAGACGTTAAGGCCAGTTACTTACTTACCTACTTTATGTTAAATATATATTTTTGCTGTGAGTGAAGTGTCTTCATCTTGCCACATACAGAAAAACAACCCAACCTCCTCCCTTCCCTTCGTCAAGGCTTTTAGCTGACAGCCTCATTTACAAGCGCGGTAATGGCATCATTTAGAGCTATTGTACATGGCAATGGAACATAAAATAAAGGACATACTAGTGAATGCAGACGAATGATATTTTCGCATGCTGTTAAAAAATTCTACAGTGAGGAATTCCTGTTTTAAAATTTTCGTTTATATTATTTTTGTCGTCATAAATAATTAATAAAAAACGGTGAATTTGTGCAAGTTTGTTAATTCACAGTAAATGAAGTAATTGAAATGTTGGAAAAGTAAAAAACTACTATTCTTACCTAACACCTTCCTGGACAGTTTGTTGTTTATAGAAAGAGTAACACTAGTCAGAGAGAATAAATATCAAACACCGTGAGGTACTGTAGTGGTAGTTAAGCACTTCAAATATATTGCACCACTTTCCTGTGGTTTCATATTATTGCGTCAATTGTCACAGGATCGTCTCCTTGTGGTCGATTGAACATCTTGTTTGCCGTTTCATGTAGGGTCTACCTTAGCTGGGGACTGCTTCGGCAGTCCAGATATACAAAGTTCATGGAGATGTCAATCGATTGGCGGATTGAAGAGGGGGGGGGGCGGAGGAATGAACGAAATGGTATTCCTCACATGTTTGGTACATACATACAAATCAGTGAAGTCATAATATATATTGAATAGAGAAAATATTTTATTCGAAAATATTACAAAACTTAGGCATTTTTATTGAATTTAAAATACATAATCCTAACACAATGGTGAACTTCGATATTTACAGTAATTCCTGAACCCCCATTTTTTTATCACTTGGTATACCTATACTATTCAGGCAATTAAAGAAATTATGGAAAAACTGCCAGAAATGTTTCTTATGTCAAAATTTCCAGTAAAATTGGTAGAAATGCACTTAAAACATGTGTGAAATTACAGGAGATTTTTCCTGAAAAACTTGGGAAAAATCAAATTAATTATAAAGGATGTATATTACACAAATTAAGTTCAGACAGAAGTTGAAGTACAAAGAATTTCATTAAATATTTCCAAAATTCGACAAAACCACAAAAAGTTACTTTTTTTTCTGGTTAAAATTTGTTAAATTGTCTAAGTCTCCTCTTACGAAGTATAGGATAAAAATTGAAGTTTCGGCTCATAAAATTTCTTATAAGATCCCAAAATTCACTTAAATGAACCCACAATTTCCATTTATTTTCAAAGTTTTTGGCTCGAGAAAACAAAGGTTTAAGTAAATCTAATACAGCACACCTTATAAATAAACGGTCTAGTATAAAGTAAAACACGCAGCATTTTCTACAACATTTCCAAAATAGATACTAAAACTCACCCACTCTGCCACCCCCCCCCCTCCGCCCCTCCAGCAGTTATCTTAAAAAACATATCTTATGGTATATCTTATAAATAAAGTTTAATGCTAAATTAGCGCTCGTAAAATTTTACATGAAATTTTCGAAATATACAATCTACCACAATATCTCGCAGGTGGCAACAGGAATGATAAGCAACCTAGAGATGCAAATAGTGGCGGACATGGCAAGGCGCGCAAGGCGAAGGGCACCTGACACCTGCCAACATACACAACACAAGCAATACATATATTTGGAAAACTTCACGATCCACTTCACGCCCGTTTGAGTGGCCTCAGACAGATTGTACAGCCAGAAGAACTTACCATAGAATGCGCTAGTTGTTAAATAACTCAGATGTGAACCCTCCCTTGGATGTACCCATTTCAATTTGTGGGTGCATTGAAGGTAGGGTGTAGAGGTATTAATGTTTTTAATAATTAATATTACTCTTTAGGCAAGCATTGCCAGTTATAATTAATACGTTTATGCTAGTACGCAACCAAATATATATATATATATATATATATATATATATATATATATATATATATATATACATAACCTGTAAAACGAAATAATATGCTAATAGAAAATTGTTTATTTGTTTTGTCAGT
The DNA here is from genome assembly GCA_029891345.1 of Dryococelus australis. Classification (NCBI taxonomy): domain Eukaryota; kingdom Metazoa; phylum Arthropoda; class Insecta; order Phasmatodea; family Phasmatidae; genus Dryococelus; species Dryococelus australis. The sequence goes on from CM056995.1 coordinate 216,770,437, forward strand.
ATATATCTTTTTTTTTAAATCAATTGTTTCCATGTATGCAACTGTTCTAGATATCTTCTTGCTTATATTTAAAAAAATCAACTAAATAACAAACGTCTATTTTGAATCGATGCGTCGATCAACCGACAGCTTAAATATTTATGGTCGATGGATGCAGACGTTACGCCGGTTATTGCATATACGTAAGTAATAAAATATAATTAATTGTATTCCGTAACTAGAGTTCGTTTTACTTATTAGTGGAAATATGGGCAAAGAACACGACTCATTTTATTTAAATGCTGACGGGAAAACTATTGTCACCGATATGGTATAGTTTGATTTGTTGATGGAAATGTGGCTTGTTATAAGGCACTGTTATTTTCACATATATAAACTCTCATTTAGTTTCGCACGATTCAAAGGGGAGAGGGGGAACGATTTAAAAAGGTGGTAATTTCGAACGTGTTGTAAGATACGTAGTTACAGTATGTTGCTGCCGAATCGCACAGTTTGTTTGGAAGCACCACGGCTAGCCATGTAATTGACGTACCTCTGAAAACGTAAAGTGAGCTCTAAGCACGATTGCATGAAGCAATTTAGTAAAGGTATATTTAAATTAATTAATAATTAAGGTGCGCAGTAGCGATTTATCTGCTGTAATTAAGGTTAAATATCTGCGTGATGAGAGAAATTATAGAACGCAATATTTCGCGTTTTGATAGTTTTCATTTCGACTGAACTGACAATTTCAGCAAGTTTATTAATAGCGTTTTCTCGTAACTACTGCCCTTTACTTCCACGGCGTGTGAAAAATAGCGTTTTAAGAAGAAGAGAACTTTTCCCTCAGCTTGTGAACACACAATGCCCCTGGGAACGCCGAGAATTATTATTAAGAAACGAACATGTCCTTTGCGAAATACCACCAGTGATTCAGGAACGATTAACTCGCGTGGAACCCGTGAAAATTGTTACACACGAAACACATCATTAAAATAGGAACCGTCGAGGTAAATATGCTTCATCTCTTACGTAGGAGCCATAAGACAGGTTTAAATTAACTGCTGCAAAGATTTTTTTTCATTACTAATGAGGCAGTTTTTACCGGTAATAAGTGTTGTTACTATTCACTGGTTATAAGAATTTTCCATCCCGATTTTTTTCTGGCAAAATCGAGTAACTGTTAAGATGGCGAAATTGATAACGGAATCATATGCGGTGGAAATTTTGAATGCCTCTGGAGAAAACATTTCTCATTTAATAACGGTGTCCATATTGTTGTAAAAATTATGCCTTTTGGTTATATTCATACATGAAATGGGGTAAGGGCGTTGCTGAATAATGAGGCATGGTTAGGTAAAACACAACTGTAAATTATGGGATTTATTGAATATGAGGAACATACAATATTAAATTACCTGCTTATTATTAATCGGGGAAGCTTATATGGAATAAAATAATTTTAGTTTACATCTGATATGATTGATTACCACACGCCACAACTATTGTGATATTAACTGGAATGTCCCCACCTTAATCATGATGCCGGAGGCTGTTTCTGGTAGGCATATATCAATAACCGGACATCCCCATCACCGTGTGTTTTCGTTGCGATGGTCCGATTAGGAAAGACGCCACGGCCAGTGTGTAACTGACCTATATGGGGCGCGTTGTTTAACATATTCGGCCCCGATTACAGGCCTGGTAGAGGGGATATCTGCAACTCGCTTCACATGGTGATTACCGCAAACCCGCTCGTGACCTGATTCAATGTTTGAAGGTGTGACAGGCAGGCCGTCTTCCTAAGGCCTGATCATATCTTAACAATATGTTCCAAGTTGCTTAACTTTTCTAATTGATTCCTCAAAAATTGGTTACATCTTTCTGTTCGGACAGGTTATGTGCGATATTAACGACATTGGTAATTTCCAAGCTCTGCGAGACTAATGCTCATAAAAACGCGCAGAGAGAAGATCCTCGTTGCTTCTACACGATTCTTCTCTGAAACAGGTTGCTTTAAACAGGTTCAGTAACAAGATACAGCTTATTATTAGAACTCTTAAACGCATATTTTGTTTGACATGCACTTCATAAATGCATGATTTAACATCCGCATGTCAAAATAAACATTTGCAAAGGAAAAAAAGAAAACTTACGGATAATTTATGTAATTTGATGAGAAAATACACATAACCACTTGGCATTTATGCGGGTTTAACAGGTTTACTTGTTTAAGTTTACACTTCAACAGTCGGCATTCCTTATTGTTAGAAACCCGGAAATTTCGCTTATTTATTAGGCAGGAAGCTAGACTCTACAATAGTTTGTGAGCCCATTGTTTGTTGATCCAATTTAACTCTGGAGCAGGTATCACGGTATTCGGTTCTTGTATCCCTTGCAAGTTCGTTATTGGCCAAAAGCAGTCCAGGGCGTGCCTAAAAAACCGTGGTCTAATAGAGATAGGTAGAGTCCTGAAAAATTCGTGAGTTCGTTTCAAGACAAGTTGGAATTCACAAACTCGTACGTTCATGTTATATTTTGATGTGGTTGGAGCATTATTTTGACACCTACTGGAGTTAAATGAGCCAATAACAAAGGTGCGATAAATTGTAGGCCCAATCACCGCCTTGTAATGCACAACAAATAACCTATGAAATGTTGATATCTGCATGAGAGTATATAATACTATGAAGTCTAGCATACAGGTTATTGAAATCGCAAATTTTTCAGGTCTCTAGAGATAGAAACTCAAATGTTCATGTTGTTGACGTTTAACTTGTCTTCAAATGAATTCGTGAAAGTTCCGGAGTTTCTACATATTGTTAGGGCAATGAACATTTCGCGAATTCATTTCAGGACAAGGTAGACGTCAAACACGTGTGCACTGATGTTGAGTTTGTAATTCGATCGTAGTTTATTAGACACGTCTTGGACGACTTTGAGCCAATAGTGGACTTGTAAGGAAACATGTAGCGAATCCCACACTGCCAGGTGTGGAATAACACTGTCTACTCTCTGAGGCAGCAGCCAGTGATCAAATAACTGAGGCTTGAGTATACACAGGATTGTGGAGTCTAGCCTACGGGTCGAAATTTTCCTATCCCTACTTATTGTGCATTTCCGAATTATTTTGTGTATTTATAGTTGTCCTCGTTTCTATACGATTGAAAGTTTTTGCATTCACAAGATGGGCGAGGGCCATATTTACATTAATTAGTTATCATTAGGGATAGGAAAATTTCGCGAGTTCAATGTCCTATAGGCAGAGAGCTGAAAAATTCGCGAGTTCAATGACCTGCAGGCTAGACACTACAGACTCATGAACATATATGCGAGTATTTGCTGCACATTGGTTTTCTGCTCTCACAGTGGAAGGCGACAATTGGATACTGTTATTTAGGATGTGTCTAACACCGCGTGAACCAATGGCTTAAGTTATATAAACGAACGTGCTTTTGATTCTAGCTTGACCCAAAATGAATGCGTGAATTAATCAGGTCTCTACATATAGCATAGACTCCTCAGTCCTCTTCATACTAGAGCTTCAGCTGTGTGTGCATTGGCTGTTGCCTCACAAATGGCAGTTATGGTATTCGCAAGGTGTTTCCTAGAAAGTCTGCTATTGGCTAAGGGGCGTGCATGGCGGGTCTGATAAACAGTGATCCAATTGCTAATGTGACTTCACTGTAGGATGTGTTTGACGTCCTACTTGTCCCCGAAATGAATTCGCGAAATTTTCATATCCCTAGTCACCATTATTTTCCAGTTATAATTTGAGATTACAAAACTGGACGTATTTCTACATTATCGAGATATGACGCTCACAGCATTCAGTGTTGTTGGTTACCAGATTAATAGGTGCAAATTTTTTTCTGGTTCGAGATTTACTACAGTAGGACATCAATTTACTAATATTTAGCTATGTCATATGTCTAGGCATAATGCCATTTACGTAGTATTCAAAATGTGAATATTTTTTCAGACCCAAAACAATACCGGGGCCGCGGTGGCTGAACGGTTAGCCTGCTCGCCTCACACTAAGGCGAACCGGGTTTAATTCCCTGCCGGGTCACTCCCGGATTTTCGCAAGTGGGAATCACACCGGATGATGGAGCTGGTTAGCGGGTTTTCTTGGGGATCTCCCGTTTCTCTTCGCCCTTTCATTCCGGAGCTGATCCATACTCACTTCCATTATCTTAGTCGGCTCTCAACACCCCCCGATATCTTCATCTCACCGCATCGAAAAATTATCAACAAAACTACGGCAAGTTAAGTTTTTATTTATCGAGGCAGAAAGTTATATAATGTAACATACTTCTCCAACGAACACTATTCCCTTCCAGACTAAAAAGGCCATGGTCGTTAATAAAACTAGCTTTCACTTGTGGGTCGTCTTAATTATTGTAAGCAATAAAGTATATAATTTTTTTAAGATAAAATGCGTTTTTTCAACGACGGATTAAAGAACGTCTACAACATCGGTGGCATTTTAACAAACATATTAAAAATATAACGTGTTTAGTTTACCATGCGTTAAGTTTGAATAAAATAACTGCATTCGGAATATAGAATCCCAGACATTTCTTAACTTAAGGTACACTAAGCGGATGTTTAATTCTCACATTTAGGCTAAAAAAAAAAAAAAAAAAACATTGCGTATGTCATTTTGTTATTTAAATAAATTTATCGATATCGTGTCACAAAACCTCAAAATACTCCTAAACTATAGAAACACAAACATTTTACTCTTAGACAGCATTATACACAATAATAGGCTGTTCACGGTAAAATGAGCACTTTTGAAAGCCCTGCTTAGTATATACTTGTATGCACGCTGTATATTCCTCCACTTTATGTAAAATTAGCATCGCCACGGGCCTCATCACTTAATTCATGCATCGGATAAGTGAAATTGTTAAATTATAACACAAGAAAATGTTTTACAAATCTGATAATCGTAACACTTTGATGCATAAAAAAACACAGAATGTAAAAGAAATAATTCAAGTTTTTACAAATGGTTACCTGGCACTTTTTATTCGACGTTAAGATATGGAACAAATTTCCCTTCTTCGTCACCAACTTTACTGGGCGAATGTCATTCAGTGCGCCAGTTAGAATGTATGCTGGTAGGGGTAGTGATTTTTATTTTAAGTTTGATTTCGAAAGTGCTCACCTTATCGTGAACAGCCTTTAGTTGAAATGTTCATAAACATCGAGTCAGGGGGTAATAGTGTTACTGTGTTCACTGTAATCTGGAGTTGCCTGTTGCCTTTAGCCTTTGCTAGCTTGCCACGCGACGCAGAAGTCACACTTGACCTTTGGAAACTTTCACCTAGGTCGACGCGACTCGCGGCGATGCAGAACACAGGCGATTGTTGTTACTGCCAGCGCACAGCCACGGAGGTAGGCTACTACAAAACTGGCCCGCCACAGTCCTTGCGGTGCACTCGGAAGAAGGGCAGCTGTCAGAACACAGAAATACACTCACACACACTATAGACTATTTACGGTTTCTCACACTTTTTCAATGCACCCTATGGGAAGTTATCCCATGTGTGACGTGTTTAGTTATTCCTTAAATGCGTCATGTGTCACGAGCGATTTATACTTCTGTTAACTTAAAAGTCCTTATTTTTTAGTTAAATTTGACCTCTACTTGTATTTTATATATAAATTTTAATATTCAATCCATAATTAATGTTGATAAAACAGTGAGAAAATAGGTGTGTTGGTAATGCTTAGTAAGAAATAGTTTTTATGCAAAATATATATACATCGAGTGCGCACATGTGCGGTGCGATGTCCCTTGGTGTAATTTTCTAAACTTGGTTAAGCTTCGTTTTCACGAGGCGGAGGAATATCCTGGAGGTATAACTTCAGCAGGGTTTCAGAAAAGTTGGAAGCAATCGTAAGTAGACTCGACAACCATACGCAACAGAACCACACCGAGATAGAAGGCTCTAAGGACCTAAATTATAAACATCCAGCGGTCAGCCAGCAAGCTGCTGGAAGTCATTCGTCCGGCGGCTTGCTGGCGGTTCTCCACCCTTCATACATTATAGTTGTCAACCAGCACACTGCTGGACGAATGTGATGTGGATTCCTCTCCGCTACGAAATCTGGCAAAGTAGCCAAGTTTTTTATGGTCGAACCACGGTTGAACTGTGCTCAAGGTACGTTAGGAAAATTCCCATGAGAATCGTGTCTGCTTTGTCGCATTTTTGCGTACAAGTTCTATAATTGCCTTGTGTTTGCACATCGAATTTGTTATTAAAAATCGGGTTGGGAACAATTTTGCTTTGTTTTGAGATGGCGAGTAAAAAATTAGATACCCTATAGTCCGAAAGAAAAGGCGGTTCTGTTTGATTGGATAAAGAAACTCTTTGGTCGTCTCAATTCGTTGGAGAGAGCATGTAGAATTTTAAGTACTGCCAGCTAACTAATAAATATATGCGGAATTGCCATGTCTAAGATGTTGTTAATGAAAGTTTATGTAAAAAATGTAATTAAGAAATTTTTTTGAAGGGATTTATTAGGAAAGGCAATAATCAATCACTAGCAATACTTTGCACAGCTCCAGTGCCTAACATGATAGTTAATTTTTCTACTGTTGTAACAAATTTGCCAAATTTAAAGCCATTTAAAGGAGCGATTTTGAAAATAAACCTTGGAAAAACATAATTATACTCGCGTACTATGCACAATGTTAAAGGAAAATATTTCTTTTTTAATATAGACATTCTGTTCACCTTTCTATATCTTATGAATTATTGTGTATACGTTTGAATAATTTACATTTACATAATACAAAAAATAACAATCGCTAGTAATGAATAGAATTTATTAACTTGAGCGGTATCTACTGATTGAAATGTAACTATTACTGTTGTATACGAATTACAATATATTAGAAAAACGAAACTGAATAAAAATTAAAATATAATCGTATATGTAGTGTTCCTGTTCCATAAATTCTTTCTCTTAACAGAAATGCATGGATATGCAGCCCCATCCAAATGAAAATCTTTAACTTCGTCATAAAAATTAATTACTTAATCTACATGCCGCCTATATTCGTCTAGATCCCGAACCATTTTGCCGCAACTGGATACTGGTTGACTGCTGGCTGGCCGCGAGACCTCATCCACCAGAAAGGTGAAGGACAGTTGTTTGCCGGCTGTTAACCGTCATTCGGAAGAGGACTATAATCAACAAAAACATCCATTTTAGTGGAGGGAGGTTGGTTGACATCCGAAAAGCATTTATAATTATTGCCCTAAGTAACATCAGTTACGAGCTATGCGACAGTTCATAGATGTACATTTCTAGTCTACGATAGTTCTATACCTTGCGTTCCTAGGGACGCCGGGGGTTTAGTGGCTTACATTACTCACCTCTCACCAGGCAGCCCCAGGATTCCCATCGTGGGAATCGTGCCGAACGATGCCGCTCGTCAGCGGGTTTTCTCGGGGATCTCCCGTTTCTCCTGCCCTTGCATTCCGGCGCTGATCCGTAATCACCTCACTTCGTCGTCATCGGTTCTCAAGACAATTATGTTAAGAGACGCCCAAATCTCTCCATTCTACTCTCTTCACTTGTTTTTCTACTCTACGATCGTTTTAACATCTGTGGCTCGGCTAAGGTGTGAATTTTGGTCGTGTGACGTTTCTAACACGTGTTGTTCTGCAATATGTGATTGCAAATTGTGTGACTTGGCACAAATTATCATCTCTGTCAATAGGATTTACCTGGCAAGGAAAAAGTCAATAGTTTCGAAACTGATTGTTTATTTATGATACTATGAATATCGTGTGCGCCTGAATGTTGAAAACTACATAATCTTTCCACGATAGTAGCCATAAAATGTGCCTTTCTAAGTCCATCTTTGTATGTTGTTAAAACATATGTTTCCTTAAAACATATTTTAAATATATAATAGGCTGTAGCGAGAATACAGATTTTTACACTTCACATTGCAAACCAATTCAATAAAACAGAAATAATTCCGAGATGACAATAGTATATGTTTTATTTTCGGCCGAGCCAGAGACGGCCTACTCGCAACGACCCACCTGTTGCCCAGGAAACGTTATAAATTTTACAACTTAAGTTTGTTATTTTTGTCTCTTTCTCGTTAGCTTCTGATGGAGCGCTTTTGTAATCGGCTTGAAAAAAACCTGCCTAACTGCATATTCTTTCATGTAGTCTGTTCGCTGTTAATTGAGCACTTTTGAAGGCAGGAACAACTTTTGCTTCTCGTGAAGTTAACATTGCCGTGGGCTCCAGTGCTTTATTCTTGCGGCATCCGGGTAAAACCACCGTATAATCGTTAGCGAAGTAGAATGAGTTCCTTATTTGCAGATTCGCACTCTGGCGTGTATAAAGAAGTAGCACTTACTTCAGTTGTCATATATTTTAAATATTATAGTCGCAGCTCAACGTCAAGGGTTGTGAATTATATCTAACTAGGTAAAGGCTGTTCACGGTAAAATGAGCACCTTTGAAAGCCCTGATTAAGATGTACTTGTATGCACGTTAAGTATTATTCCGCGTTATGTAAAAATAAACATTGCCACGGATCTTATCACTTTATCCATTCACCGATCAGGTGAAAACTGATGGAAATTGTTAGAAAAGTAAACATTTTACAAATCTGGTAAATTTTTACATTTAGATGCAAAAAAAAAAAACCAAGCAAAAGTAATAATTTCAGTATTCACAAATGGTAAACTTACACTTTCTGTACGACGTTAAGATATGAAACTACTTTTAATCCATTGTTACCATCTTTACTGGGCGCATGTCACTAGTGCGCCCGTTAAAATAAATACAGACGGGGCAGTGACTTTCGTCTAAGGTTGATTTCAGAAATTCTCACTTTATCGTAAGACGAGACTTTACCTGCATGCTAGTGTGTATTGTAGTAAGCGCGCACACACAAACGCACATATATTTGAGCAGTGATAGTTTTCAAATGCTTGTTTCAGATTTGTTAATTTACTGTGAACAGCCTACGTAAACGTTCTCTGGTTTGTTCACAGTAATGACGGGCAGTACTAAGAGCAGTCCTTTTTTCATTTAACGTCTTTCTGAAAGTGCAAGTTTCACGATCTTTCGTCAATGAAGGAATTTTTTGTACACATTATAAAATAAGAAGTGGCGTACTTGTATCATATTTGTGTTTCTAACAAATTTGAAGTTTCATTTTATAAAAGCGAGCAATCTAATTTCCACGAAAGAGTCTACTCAAAACGGGTAAATAAAATATTGGAAAAAAAATAAGGAATAAGGAACACTTTAAACCCCAGTGATATCAGTTAGTGGAATACTTGTCAATGAAAAATAGTTAAGAGGCAATTACGGATTGGTCAATCAGTCAAATGAACGGAGAATCAATGCCATGATATCCGTTGTATTTTCCGGAAATATGACACAAGGCATACTTAATTTTTTTTTGTTCGGACCTACTTGAGATGAAGACTGGCCATGTTGTACACAGTAAACTATATTAAGTGTATTTCGTTTATGTCAACCAAACCCAATTCATTGTATATCACTATATTCGTCCGGCAAAATGAATTAATTAACTGTAAAAAACCTTTTAAATCCAACCTTTTGTGAATATATAAAATCTCGGCGTAATATAGAACGTATACCTTACTTGCGTAAGCGTAGTAAGCACATATCTTGAGTAAGAAACTTAACTATTCACAATACAGAATGTATAATTCATTTGCATAATCGTAGTAAGCACATATCGTGGCAAGGCTGTTAACTATTCGAAATATACAACGTAAACCTCATTTGCGCAAGCGTAGTAAGCAGATATATTGCGTAAGGCTCTTAACTATTGGCGCCAAGCTTTTATGTACTAAATATAAATTGATAGAAAATGTAAATTTGTAGTAAATTTTATCATGGCTGTTCGACCACGTCTTACAAGTTCTACAGATTCTGTAACTAATATAATTATTTTTCTCTTTTTAGTGCATTTATAAATAAAATGTTGATTTTAAAAGTTTTCTTACAGTTAATTTATTTTCCGCTTTTCAGTCTGATTTTATTATTATTATTATTATTATTATTATTATATAGGTGGATTACTTAAACATTCACAGACTCGTGAATGTGTAAATAGTGTACCTACATATTAATAATAGAAACAATTAATGAGATTAAAAAGACTAAAAATTTGAAGTAAAATACTGGGGGCTCCTTCCACACTTCTGGCTGCAACCTGACAAACAGTGATACACTGCAGGCAGATAGCACGCCAATTCAGTGCATAGAGGTCGGACAGACACCTACTGTACATATAAACAAGGCAAGTTAAAAATAGCTTGTAATAAAAAAATAAGGCAAACGTACAGCAATCATTTAACAACATAACAATATTTAGAGTGTATGTAGCAAAATATGAATTTTGCATTAAAACCACCTTAAAAAATTTAACCCCTAATGTGTTTACAGTATTATTGCGTTTTTATAAAAGCACAAAGCTGCATTTAAATCAATGAAATTTACCTAAATTTATAATTATTAATCTGCAGATAATTTCAAGTGTAGGCATTTTCACTGCTTGCCAAAGATTTGGCTCGCCTTTTAGTATCTCAGGTTTAGAGCATAGTGCTTTGAAAAATGTTCATTTAATTGTGGATCGGATTCTTACTCAGTCTTTATTTCCTTACGTACACCAAATTATGGCAGGGAGTCTAATGGGCCGGGTGCTGCAAATATTCATATTAAGAAACTGCACAGGCATTAATTTGGAATAAGATGTAAGACACGACTGCAGCCGGCCGTAATCGAAACCACGACCTCTCGAAAGCAACCGCATGGCCTAACGTGCTTGTTTTTACTGTTCTTGAAAAAACTTAAGCCTCTCATTGTGGCAGTTCTCAGCTGGTATTAACGTCGGTGTGCTTGTTCCACATTTGGTAATATATAAAATGCCTTTCTCATGACTGATACGAAATATTTTTAGACAGAAAAATTTTGACATGAAGATAAATGTTTAAATAATTAATTTCACGTAGAGTTTTTGGTTTTTTTCCACAGACGGTTTGCAAAAATATTCTTAGAATTCGTAGTGAGTGCTCATTGATATTTCAAAAATAACATTTTTAAAATCAAATGAAACTCGATGAAAGTCCAATTAACATACTGTACCTGTTTGGCTAATAGAGTGAGCTACTGGATGAGTGCTATGGAACAGTGGAGTTCATGGCAAATCGGTAGAGGTTACAATTATTTCAATGGTTCGATTAGAATTGCCAAGAAAAAATTACTCAATAACGATGGAGTTATTGTTATTATACTTACAAGTAATTCTACATGTGCAATCAATATTTGACCATAGATGTAAACTATAATGAAAGTTACAAGTTACGAACACAAAACACAAAAAAATATTTTTATGAGCTAAGGATGATGCTCTATCTTGCCCCATAGATAAGTTGAGATGTGGCACGACTTGAGGCAAGATGGAATACAACTAACAAATGTCACATTCATAAGCAATGTCCAGATCTTCATCGTCCTCCCCATCACATGCACAGTGAGCCCACCCTTGACATTTTAGACACTTAACCCATTCCTCTGTTGATTCAGTGAATAAATTACCACAAAAAACATTCAGCATCGTCACTTTCTTTCGCTACAGAACCTTTCTTCGTTTTATGTTGAAGTGTGGGCTTATTTTTCTTAAGCTTCAACTTGATATGCTAAAGGTTCAGCTTCGTCTTACAAGAAACAGCATGTCTTTCCACTTCAGATTAATTTACACTAAGCGTTTTACTCACTCAGTATTGCGATGCAGATACCTATGAAGATTGCTGGTGAAATAACATTTCTTCGCTTCTGTCAATGTCGTAATTTTATGGAAAAACCCGTACAATTCAGTTCAATCCAGGTGATGTAATATACGTCTGCCGCACTCAAAGTGTTAATTCGTTTTTGAAATGCAGTTTTTTTCGCACTTATCATATTTTCTTTAAAAATTGATTTCATATATTCACAAAAAAAAGTAACATGCTAGAAATGTATAAATTAATTTGACAGTCTTGAAAATCCTTAAGGAGGCGTGCGCGTGTCCAACGTGGCGTAGTGTGTACACTGGCCGCTAGGAGCGCGTGGGCGGGCGCCATTAGCAGCCCGGTTTACCCACACTCACGCACGAGCTTGCAGCGGTCACGTGGCGGTGTCGTGTCGCATTCCTACAACTGGTTGTATTAACACTTCCTGTCAGCGACTGTCTCCGAGTCGCGCCTGCCGAGTTGTACGTGTTCCGCCTCGCTTCTTGACACTGCACACTCAAGACGAGGCTGTTCCCGGTCACCTGAGCACTTCTCAAAGCTTTCTAATTTCGAATAATAGTCTATAGGTAGAGCTAGTGACTCCTCGCGAAAAAATTCGAGTACACAGTAGACTTCACTACTATAAGCACCCACAGCAGTTTGTATATTGCCATTGATTGCTGTCTGCTTGAGAAGGCGTTTTCATATTTGGCCGGGGCCGCTCAGAATTCTGCAACATTTGCACGGCTCCTACGTGATACGTGTGCAGGCAGTTAACATGTGTCAGAAAGTAATCCAGCCAATCAAGATAGGTAAACGACTCTACAGTGTTTTGAAATATAACTTATCTTGAAATCTTTTCGCGGAATTCCACTACCCCCTAAATTAGGCTATTCACGGTAAAGAGAGCAATGTTGAAAGCTCTCTCATTTCGAATAATATTGGCTGTTCACGGTAAAGTGAGCACTTTGGGAACCTCTCTCATTTCGAATAATATAGGCTATTCAAGGTATAGTGAGCACTTCTGAACGCCCTGCTTAAGATCTACTTGTATGTACGTTGTAACATCCACTGGAGACCCCAGATGGCAATCTTCCTACACTTCACCCCAATCAGTCACCAACGAGTATTAAAATCTCCATGGGCCTCATCACTTTATTCGTGCGTCGATCAAGTGAAACTGTGAAATTATTAGAAAAGTGAACATTTTTCAAATTTGCTCATTTTCACACTTCGACGCAAACCAAAAGAAATAATATAAGTGATCACAAATGGTTACCTAACACTTTCTATTCGACGTTAATATATTAAACTACTTTCCAGCCATAATTGCCAACTTTACTGGGCGCATGTTACTCAGTGCGCCCGTTTAAATATGTACAGATAGGGACAGTGACACTTTTCTAAGATTGATTTCAAAAGTGCTCACTTTATCGTGAGCAGTTTTTAGTCAATAAATAAATTTTATTGTATCCTTAGACAATAGCTTTCGAGTTAGGTGAAATATATACACTGTGTTTGTAACTTACATGCCAATATTTATTTTAAAAAGAGTGCTGGAAGGATAAAAAATCGTTTATAGGAATAAGTAACTAGGGTTTCAAAAGTGCTCACTTTACCGTGAACAGCCTATAGACTGATTGTTCGTCTTCTGCGTATGTATCCACCATTGACCTTCTCCACGCCAATACTCATGCTGAACACTGATAAAGAGATTGTTTATGTCTTAATTTTTAACAAAACATTCCCATTTATCAAAGTAAAATACTTTTAGTGATTTGAAGTAAATCCAGTTGCTTCAATAACTGGCCAGAAAAAGTATACAATCATCTCACAGCGCTTATCCGACAGTGTTTTACCTTCGAATGCTATCCATGTGGTTAAGGTAAAGGTCAAGTGGGAGACTGTGTGATTCTCTGTCGTCAGAGCGCACTGCCAACCTATTTGTAAATACTTCTAAACCATCCGCTAGATGGCACCACAGTCGCCCCCTTTTCTTTCCGTTCAGAATCCCGGACAGCATGTCACCCATTCACGGAACCACTGAATGTCAGTGTAACAGGCTAGGTATTCCGTTTGCCTCCCCTGACCCGTCGCCACTAGCAGGTTGTTCTCTGCAATGACAATGTGTTCGAGGGTTCACAGCAAGACTAGAGAAGTGAAGTTGGCCCGAATGAGTCGGTTTGAGTAATGTTCGGTGCAGTTACTGTTTTGCAATATATATCAAACATATTCTTTTATTTGATATATGTTTATTACTGTCACGAAATAGATTTCAATAAAAATAAAATCCAAATTAGCTCATGCAAGAAATAAACATCGCGTTTCATACTCGTGGAATCATTCCGCAGAATATCCTCCTGGAATTAGCTGAAGATAGCTGATAAATATTAGTCAGGCCTAATAAAACAAATATACTCAAATTATGTCTACACAGCCAGGAGAGTTATACTGCAGTTAGTATATTAGCAAATATTACTTATATATTACATGTAATAATGAAGTTTTCGCACAAGAACACGCATACTGACGAATATCAATATATAACCTTAAGGTCAGTGCTTCCGAAGATGCTGTGCATGCTTCCTCTGCTTATTATTCTCCTCACGCATGACTTTTGCTTGACGATTTAAATACCGCATTCTTATCAATGTTCTAGTTCTCGCACTCTTAACTTATTATCCCTCTATATTTATCCCTACATAGTCGTTGTCCGCAACAGTTCACTGAAGCTTTGCCATGAAACAAGTCAACCTATTTAGAGTGTGTCGACGTAAATAAACTCTAAAAAAAATATATTTGAGATTTGCTGATTTCGAATCCAATATAGAAACATCAAGGAAAAGCCAATACTAAGCAACGGTTTTTGTCTACTTTGTGAACAAATATTTAGAATATATTATAAATTCGTTCAGACGATATTTTAACCGCCCCACGGCGTGCAAATTTTTGGCGTAATAAATATATCGATAAAGGCTGTTAACGATAAAGTGAGCACTTTTGAAATAAACCATGGAAAAAAGTCACTGCCCCTGCCTATGCATATATTGTAACGGGTGCACTGAGGGACATGCGCCTAGTTAAGTTGGTAACGATGGATGGAAAGTAATTCCATATCGTTATAAAAAGTGTTGGGTAACCATTTGTGATAACTTAAAGTTATTTCTTTTGCTTTCTGTTTTTTTTTAATGCATCGAACTGTAAAATTGACCTTATTTATAATTAATTTACTTTACTAATAATTTAACAGTTTAACTTGGCCGACGTATGAACAAAGTGATGAGGCCCTTGGCAGTGTTAATTTTACATAAGACGGAAGAATACACAATGTGCGTGCAAGGAGAACATAAGCAGGGTTTTCAAAAGTGCTCATTTTACCGTGAACAGCCTGTAGCAACGCATCACGCTGGTAAACAAAATTAGCGTAAAAAATAGTCTAGGATTACAGTTTCTTTCTTTTTCCTCGAGTTAGCTTCGGAGAAACTATTTATTTTTGGCAATGTGTTTTGTGTTTAGTATACAGTTTGTCACGTTTTGACTTACATATAGCATCAACCGTTATAAAATAGTATATTTTCCCATAAGTTTATTGATTTTACTGTATGAAAGTTGTTTATATCATCGCCGAGAGCAAATTGTACAAACTCAAAAGCACAAAATATTTCCTTTCAGTCTCGGAATCTGAGAAAAAAAAAATCCATTTGTAACCCCAAACGAATGTCATATTTAGTCGTTTTGTGGCTTGAGTACGTAAGTACGTGTGGTTCGTTTTTTCCGGTTTCTCATACACAACCTACAATGTTCTCAAGAAAATGGATATGGGTAAGGATCTTGGTTCCTAGTTGAAATAGACAATTGTAAATTCAGTGCTTAGAGGATTTGTCTTAAGCAAATAGCACAAATCGTGAATAAGAGTCACGCGACAGTTCATTAGATAGTAAATTAATTCAAATATCGAATAACCCTCAGAAACATGCCAAGACATCCTAAACAGAAACGTCTCAGCGCCGAGACAGCACGACCAATATTGCGGCGAGTAAAATATAGTCCCCGTACAAATGTTGCTAAACTACACGCCGAATTGGAAAACGCTACTGGTGAAAATATGTTCAGTAACAGTTCGCTGTGTGTTAAGCAGGTACTGCTTTATGCCCCGTCTACAATCCAAATGGCGCACATAACATGTATAGTATAAATAAGTAAAGACCTGTATTTGAGATAGCAACGTCCACAACTAGTATTTAGCGTGACTTACTTGACGTTATTTGCGTGACTTGGCGTTAAGATGGTCATCTCCGAGAATCTTACGCCAAGTTTTTAACACCGTCTAATGAGGATGTGAAACGTCATAATAAGTGCTGTAGCCGATTATTGCGTGTAAAAATTCTTGCGCTGGAAAAATAAAATAATAATCGTCTGCTCTTTCTAATTGGTTAGTGAAGGATTTTTTCTTTCATGTTAACGTCGATCGTAGACCGCTTGTTATACTTTGTAAGTAATGTTATTTACGTCAAGTCGATTTGGGACGGGGCCTTAATGGGGAGGTTCAGTTATGGTTTGGGGGTATATATCTGCAAAATTCATCATCAAAAATATTCAATTTGTCGATGTTAAAACTGACACATTTGTGTATAACGATGTTATAAAGAAGAATGTAGAGCAAAGTACAGAAAAATAAGGAATGACATCTTCCTATATTTTTCAACATGACAATGATCCGAAGCATACAGTAGGTCTTAATGAAGAATTGCTGATTAGGAACATTTCAAAACAATTAAAATCGCCTCCTGTCTTCCGATCTTAACCTTTTTGGACTTCTGTTATCATCTCAGAAGTCTCGAATACACAACAGAAATGTATCCTCCAAGGAGGAGCTTGAAAGAGTAGTGATTAAAAAATGGTACAGTATCAGTCGTGAAAGGTGTGAAAGACGGGTAAACTCCATGCAGCGCGGATGTCAAGCAGTTGTCAATGATAAAGGCTGCACTGAAAGAAATAAGTGCTTTGGAGGAATATTTTGTTGTGCCTGTCAACCAAACTGAATGTTTAAATAGTGCCAGATAAATACTTAATTGAAGTAACCACATATTATAGTTAAATAAATATGTATATGACAAACATACACTCGTTTGTTTCGTACGAACAAAGTAATTTGATGGTTTGAATTTTTTTTTTTTTTTTTTTTTGGCAAAGAAAGACATATGTGTGTGTGTGTTTCGTAATCAACTATGTAAAGTACTTTAATGATACAATGAAGTTGAGAACTCAGAGTTCTGGTTTGAAAATATGACAGTTTACTCTCCGACCTGCCATTGTCACATTGAAAAGTGGGGATATACTATTTGAAACTAATACGCCAAACCCTACACATATATATACATATATAAAGTTTAAAATGTTTTGTTTTTTGCTTTTACTTGAAATCATATCGTCAAGATGGTTTATATCAGCATTACGTTTCACCAGCCCCACTGACAAGCATTACTGATAGCGTAATTGTAACAGTTCTAAACAAATGCTCGAGCTGTATTTTATAACAAAGACTCCCATATAACTCAAACATAATGCAGCCAACCAAATTGAAGCTAATAATGTAGCCATTTGATTTTCTGTTACAAAATATTGGGGTATTAACAATGTGAAATTGCCGCAACCAAAAATTGCTTGGTTTAAAACAATCTTGTTATTTGAATCTACCACGATCTATATGAAATTTTAAATCATCTTATAAAAAGTTTGTCCTGTGCCCGTGAAATGTTTGTGTGTTCTAAATACATGCTGATGATGCCGAAACAACAAAATAGGTAATTGACCTAACACATTTGGCTCAAGTGAACGTATGCGGATATTAGGAGCGAGAGCAGTTCGGTGTGTGAACAAAATATTGCTCAACGTAAACGAATGCTAAGTAATTTTATTTGCTTTCAGAAACTTAATTTTTTCTCAATGTGTTGTACAAGATATTAGAACTTCCCTTTTGTGAGTTAGAGTTCATTCAGTGACTGTGACAACTGTATGAGTAACATTGTGAAACGTAAAAAGTGCAACTTCTTTAGTTTTGTTTATTATTTTTCTTACATTTTGTAGAAACGTTCTACTTGTTCACAATAAATAAAATGAACATACAAACAAGTTTTTGCTAAACGAAAGACAAAGAACAATTAATTGAACTTTCAAAAACATATATATTTTCATAACACTGAAGTGTTATAAGCGTTCCATCTTTTATTTAACACAACTTTATCGTTTTCAATGGTCATCAATATAAACTATTGTAGCTACAAAATCCCTCAAACTAATTTTTTGGTGTTAGATATTCTTTGCAAAACCAAATTATCTATGAATTTCTTATTTATATGAAATTATCGTTGTTTAAAACTTCATTTTACACGTATATCTCTGGTGCATTACATGCAAGAAACATTACCTAGGAAATAATAAGAAGATTTGATTAGTTATTCGCTTATCAAATGAACGGTTCAAAATATTTGAACAGTTTATATGGCTTTTTCTTAGCAACAGGGTTTTAGCAGCTACGTTTCTCTTTCGCTGGCAAGGTACAAACTTTGGAAGAGGAATTGTTACGGAAAATGGGGTAGAAATCATAATACGATTAATAAGGGCAACACTTCATAAAAATGTTATTTCCAAATGTCAAAAATGAACAGGGATGCAACAACAAATTCGTGAAGAATGTCAGCCTGATTTGATATCTGCAACTTATGAACAATTAAAGGGCTATAACATCACCAGTCAGTAGGAAATTAGGGGTGAAATTTTATTAACACCGCAGTGGTAGGTATTTGGGCGTTAAGCGAGGTCTTTAGAGACGGTACAAGTTACGCAGGGAAGAGGGATTGGGGAGGAATCGGCCATGGCTTTTGTTAGGGACCCATGTCAGCATTCGTCTGGAGTGATTTAGGGAAACCGTGGAAAGCCGAAATCAGGATGGCCGGACCGAGAATCGAACCCGCTGCCTCACGAATGTGAGTCCAACGATTTGCTACTGCGCCATCTCGCTAGGTTTTATTAACAAGCGAAATTGTCCTAACTGTGGGTGTTAAACGATCGCCATGACGTGATAATCACGAGTGCATTAAAAAAAAACTCGAAACGTTGCCTTGGTGTAACGCTCTCAGGCGAATGTTCCTCGAGGAAACATGTAACCTTTGGAAACGGTGCGGTATATTTCCTGCCGGGTATGCAACCTGTCTGGCAAGGCAGATCGCAACAACCTTCATCACCTAATTACGAGCGATGTTGCTACCAGCCCAAATGTTCACAGATTACAGATATCAAATCAGACTAAACTATTTACGAATTGGTCGTCTCATCTCTTGTGCTTTCTGATGTTTTGCAAATAACTACATATAATTGTCATTTTTCAAGGTTACCACTTTCCCTAAATAATCAAATTTATCCATACTAAGTTTGAAGCTGGGTCTCTGGATCTACCTGTATAGCTCATGGAAAAATTAGCACTTTCGAAAGCCCTACTTAAGATCTACTTGTATATACGTTATGCATTCCTCCGCCTTATGTAAAATTAACATTGCTATGTGACTCATAACTTTATTCATCCGTTGGTCCAATGAAACTGTGGCATTACTAAGAAAGTATATACTTTACGAATTTGTTCATTTTTACACTTTGATGCATTGGAAAAACCACAAAATGAAAGAAATAATTTAAATTATTTCACAAATGGTTACCCAACACTTTTTATTCGACGTTAAGATATGGAACCACTTTCCCTTCATCGTTACCAACTTTACTGGGCGAATGTCACTCAGAGCGCCCACTGAAATATAAGCATGCAGGGGTAGTGACTTTTTCCCAAGGTTGATTTCTAAATTGCTCACTATATCGTGAACAGCCTTTACCCCACTTCAGGCCAGGGAACTGACTCCAAAAGTAATTCCTTAGAACTTCGTTACTTCCATAGTATTCATCATATACGATAATTACAGAATAGAAGTGGAGTAATAGCAGCTCACGTGAAATATTTTACCTTATGATTCAACATGAATGCGATAGCGCTGGACGCGCTATGGGCGGTGTCTTGCCGCGTATTTCTGTTCCTACAGTCTCCTCGCACGTGCAAAGCAACTTTCCACCTGCGCTGTGGAACTAGTTGCTCAATTTTTACACGACCAGTAACACTAGTCGTGCAACTTTGATCATGTAACCATGCACCCTGTGATAGAGTTGTACCAGTTCACATAATACTGGTGAACGTGACTCCAAATAGTCGTTACCAAAATCAAAACGTGTTCGCTAAAAATGTTACCTTGAAGAGGTGTATTAAGAAGAGCTACAGTGCATTTTCACAGCATCTCATTGTCTTTTTATCTTCATGTTTGTACTTAGCAGAAATTTCTCAGCTAAACAAATAATTAGAATAATGGCTAGGACCATTACAATTTACAAGAATTGCTCTTATAGGGACTTAACTATTATAGACTGTTCACTGTGGAGTGAGCACTTTTTAAGGCCCTTTAAAAATGCATTAACCTCTAATAAATATATTTTATTGCAACTTCAGACGTTAACTTTTGAGAGTGGTGAAATTTATACACTATGTTTATTAGTCATACTGCAATGTTGATATTAAAAAGTGGCGGAAAGTTAGAAATTAGTTGAAAGGAAAATTTTAGCATGGCCTTAAAAAGTGCTCACTTTACCGTGAACAGCCTATACACATTAAAAGAATCCCCTTACATTGTTCGACGTTTAAAATCGCAGAAAACGACACAATTTGTTGACAAAAGCCTTTCTTTGCTACTTGGTTAACTTTCTTCATTACTCGGCAGTCTGCCCGAAAAAAAAAAAACACTTCCATAAACTTATAAAACAGCTACTGTTTTACTAAAATAATTTCTTAAAATTCTGAATGTAAAGTTTTCAGTCCTCTGGTGTTTCAAACACTATTAATTGGGTATGACCATAGAGGCCAAAACAACTTTTAAAATATCAACAGAATTGTATTATCAAGTTTGCTAAGGAATCGGCACAAATTAGCAAATAACTTGCAACTTACTTGACATTTTCTTCGAAATTTTACGAAATTCTGACAATTATCTATGATAATTTGCACGTTTTATTTTCAAATCTGAAAATCCATAGTGGCTAATAAATCAAAGATCGTGTTAATGGAGGCAAAAACAACACATTTGTTAATATTTTAGTAGTCATGCTCTACCAACAATGAATAATAATACATAAATGGCTAATTTGCATAATGGCGCGGAAAATAAATGATGCCAAGAGATACTGAGCTTTAGTATACAGTCTGGTAGACTACATCTGTTAAATACTATTATTCGTTTGGAAAAATTTTGCTATTAAAATTTTTATTTCAGTGTTTTCAAACGGGCATATGTAACGCATCTGCATTAATGCTGAAATATGTCTTTACTAACCTGAAGTTATGACATCTTATAACAACACTGGTATTCACTGCTAATGTGTAGTCATTAGAGATCCTGCCATTTCGCGTAATAATGTAATACGAAGCTAGACTTCACAGTCTTATAGACTGTTGACGGTTACTTAAGGACTTTTGAAATCAACCTTTGAAAAATTGAACTGCCCCTACCTGCATAATGTTCTAACGGACACACTGACTGACAAGGGCTCAGTAAAGTTGCTAACAAAGGAGGGGTAATAGTCCCATGTCTTGACGTTGAATCAAGAGCGTCAGAAAAACGTATGTAAATAGTGAAATTATTTTGCGTGGTTTTCTGTATTTTTAATACATATAATTGTTAGTATTAGCAAAGTTATAAAATATCTACTTTTGTAATAATTTCACATTTTCACTTGACAGACATATGAATAAGATGATGAGGCCCAAGGCAGTGTTAATTTTATGTATGTTGAAATAATGCACAATGTGTATACAATCAAATCTTAAGCAGGGCTTTCAAAAGTGCTCAGATTACCGTGAACAGCGTATATACACATTTTGAGCAGAGGTCACGTGTTCATGAGTTGCCGCCACCTGCAGAAATAATTCTCCTGTATGACCTAGCCGCACAGAATGAGGACTCCGGAGTGCTGAAAGTTTTTATTAAATTACGAGTCCTACAGGGCCGAGTTTGATGAACGAACGTCCATTTACATGAGTGAAACTAACTTATACTAATAATACAATTTACTTGGCGCCAAATTAGCGAATATTTTAATTTGAAGGCAATTCTGGCACTTGTAATGTGTTTACGTTGTTAGAGAGCAAGGCTTATATGTAGAGCAAATATTACACGGTGAATAGCGATAAAACCGAAATAAGACCGAAATGCAAGTCAACGCACCGCCAAACACCAAAATGCACGTCATTCACCGCTAACACCACAATTTCAGTTAAACCACAACATTAATTAATTTTAGCCCAAATATATTATTTTACCTGTGAAATCATGACCAACAATGTGTATCCAGTAATGTATAAACTGAATGATGCTAAGAATAATTTAAGTTTTCAGATGATGGGGAAAAAAAATTGATGTTAAGCTGTTGTTATTAGGGCTGAGTGAATAACAGAAGTAAATATTGAATACCGCATGTATGAGAAATGATCATTAAATGAGAATAGCAAAGTTGTAAAAACAAGTATAAAAATAATTTTATTTCAAATATTGAATGTTTTTTTTGTATAAAAATATCTACGCGATTCATGTAAAACTAAAACTGAAACAAAAAATGCATGGTTTAGAAACCTTAGCATACAAGTTACGAAGAAACAAAACCTTCAAAATTTGATTTTTTATCTCAAGGTAATGCTCTGCATTACCTATGTTCAAATTCATTGTTTTCTCTTGTTTTAGCAATTGCATAAACATTATAAAATTTTAATGGAAATGTTCATATAAGAATAAATTATGAACAAATTTCAATAATAAAATTTGCATTAAAATATTACAGTAAAATGTTGGCTCTAATAATGTACATTTTTAGTTATGGCGTTTCAATATCTAAGACTTTCATAACAAAACCGATAACACCGAAATCAAGTATTTTTAGAAACAAAAGTTGCCTTAAAATAACACCAAAAAATCTTGCCCCTAATAATATGTAAAGCAAAATCCCTGCTAAAATTTTACTTCCAGGATATTCCTCCACCTGAGATAAAATAAGTTTAGAAAATTACACCAGAGGGCTGACGCACCGCATTCGTGCTTACTAAGTGTAATAATATTTTGTGTGAGAACTATTTCTTACTAGGTATTACCAACACACTAATTTTGTCACTGTCTCTATTCATGTTAGTTAATAAATTTAAATATTATTATTTAAGACTAAATGTAAGGAACACATAATTGAAACTAAAATAAGGTACTTTTATTGTAACACAAGTATGAAACGCTTGTGATATATAACATATTTATAAAAAAAAGAAAACACGTCAAATAAAGTGTGTTTTTTTTCAAGCTTTTGATTTTTTAAGTGTGAATACACCGCTAATATACTATATTTTTGAATGCCCGTTACAGTAGACATACGTAGGTAAGTTGGAGTTGTTATTATGTCGAGGTATTGTCTCGTCCGTTACAAGAAATATTGAAGGCCGTGTCACACTGTCAAAAATGTTCAATCAACTACTTAAAATACAGTTGGTCAAATAAAATTAGTTTTTTCTGAGGTCACCAAAGCATCGTTGTCGCAGCCATGTTTGTCGTAAATGTTGGATAATTTTAAAATTTTGAAAATTAGATGGATTGAAAAATTTCTTTGGTGTCTGACGCGGTCAACCAATCAGCATCGTGCACGAAATTTTAAGATGGCGAACAATTGCTAGAAACGAAATATGGTTATTATGATTATTAATTGACATTAAAATTTTTGAACATGAATACTGTTTTAGGTGATTGATTCACAGTAATATTAGGAACCCGAAGGCTTTAAATCCAAGTTAATTTAAAAGCGAAAATAATGAAAATAATTGACAACATTCGTTACAAGTTTTCCTGTAGTGGACGGCACGGAAACACAATATCAGTACCTCACTTTGAAAATAATGTTACAATGAACCTGCCAGTAAATAATTCGACAATATGACACAAATTCAAGATTATGTTAATGAATTGTCTGAATGGAAAAAAATATATGTCTGTATTTCTTCTCCAAATGTCAACTGTCAAATGAAGGCGGCAATGTGACGAGGTGTGGTTGTGTGTCGACAGATGAGGTGGCGAAGAGAGAGGCGACGCCCACGCGGGTCGTGTGCTACTACACCAACTGGTCCGTGTACAGACCGGGCACTGCCAAGTTCTCGCCGCAGAACATCAACCCCTACCTCTGCACGCACCTCATATACGCATTTGGCGGCCTCAGCCGAGAGAATGGCCTGCGCCCCTACGACAAGTACCAGGACATCGAGCAAGGTGAGTGCTGGCCGGTGCTGCCACCTGTCGGCAGACACGAAACTTCCCAGCATTTTGAAAATTTTGTACTTTAAATTAACTTAGAAAATTCATGTGCTTGTGCTTAAAAATTCATATATTATAAAAAATACCAGTTATAACTACCCGGAAAAATTTTAGAGGAGATTCATAATTCCTAATTTTTGGCAATTTTTTGTTTTATTTTTTTACATTTATTTCTATTTCCTTCTCGTTTCCCTTACTAACGGCGAAGTCAGAGAGAAGCGACTGCAACCATAGACTAAAGATGGGATAGACCAATCTCGCTGGCTGCGCACAACCAATCTCCTTGTCCCAATATTGAACTGCTTTTCTGCCTAAACGTCTACCAAAAATGGCGTGGTTTGGATTGTACGTTAGGAAACTGATTTGTAAATAAATGCAGTGAGATGAATGTATACTTCCTCTAACCAATTTGTAATACAGTTTGATTATATTAAAACTGGTAAAAATATTTTATTAATAGAATAGTGCTTGTCATTTAAAAATAAAGATAAAACAAACACATATATCACTGTTGACCATGGGACTTTGAGAGTTGTGTAGGAGTTTTGTAGGATTAGGGTAGGTCAATGTTGGGTACATGTGCAGAAGACGAATAAGTGGTCTACCTCATATTTAGTCTATGATTACAGCACAACTGACACCATTCGAGCGGCTCAAAAGTAACGGTTACATTAACAGGGTGGAGAGTGTAAAAATACTTATTAAGTTACAATGTTTTCATACACAAGTTCATATAAATACAAGGTATTTTAAATACATGTGAAAATCCAAACCACAGTGTCTATGCTCTAATATGAACATATAATCTTAGTAGCAAAATGTTCGTAAAATTCGTCTGGTATTTTATATTTAAATTGAAGGAAGTTAAACTGTGCAGGGATCCGCAACTTCACGTACCTGAGTGCAGTGCAAGTTGCATATCCTGTAGGTGAACAGAACTATGGCGACATGTGGCGACCGCCTGTACACAGGCCACCATGATACACGCGCAGATGCTATATCAGCTTTACCATATTGCTATCTGTGTGTTGTTGGAAATAAAATGCAATCTCTTCTGGCAGCCTTTATTACGCAATTGCTAATCTCCCATTATTCATGTAGTTTGATACACGTGCTCTAACAAGCAACAATTTGGCCGCGCCCTCGTACCTTGGAGTTATAGTGCCCCAATGTGCAGGCGTTCTTAGCATTACGCACCAGTTCCATTCGCCTTCGTCGTATGCAACTTAATCTGCACGCAGATACGTGTAATTACGCGGATTTCAGGCACTGTTTTGCGAACTCCAGTTCATATTTGAAATCCCAACTGAAATATCTGAATATTTTGCTACTAGCATTTATTTTTTATATTAGCCAACAGATTCAGTGGTTTATATTTCTACCTGTGGTTTAGTAACACTTTGTTTGTAAAAAAAATATTGATAATTTCAGTATTGGCCGACCTCCCGTGGCCCAATCACTTGATGCGCGGCCGGTCTGGGCGACGGGAGGTTCTGGGTTCGAATCCCAGGTAAGGCATGAGCGTTGGTTTAAGTTATGACAAAAGTTACTTTGCAAGCTGTCAGCTGGTATGCCTACAGGCATAATACCAGGAAATGCAGATGAGCTCTTTCCAATCCCAAACTAAGAAGTAATTTGTAAATAAGAGAGATCTAATTGAGAAATGTAAAAATCGAAAGGTTTTCGAGAGAGAAAACCGTAATTCCAGCTATCGCTAAATAATCTGAATAGTTTATGATTTTCTGGAATATTTGGAATTCCTGAGGCATGCCGTCAACTGCTCGTCCCGGCCACGCCGCCAGGCAAGTTCCTGGACAGTGACAGCCATCCCCTGCTCATCCCGGCCACACCACCAGGCAAGTGTCTGGACAGTAACAGCCGTCCCCTGCTCATCCCGGCCACACCACCAGGCAAGTGTCTGGACAGTAACAGCCATCCCCTGCTCATCCCGGCTACGCCGGCAGGCAAATGTCTGGACAGTGACAGCCAATAGTGACAGCTGTCCCCTGCTCGTCCCGACTAAGCCGCGAGGCAAGTGCCTGGTCAGTGTCCGCCAACCACTGCTCTTCCCGGACACGACGCCAATCAAGTGTATGGACAGTGACAGCCGTCCCCTGCTCGTCCCGGCCACGCCGGCAGCAAGTGTTTGGACAGTGACAGCCGACAGTGACAGCTCTCCCCTGCTCGTCCCGGCCACGCCGCCAGGCAAGTGTCTGGACAGTGACAGCCGTCCCCTGCTCATCCCAGCCATGCCGCCAGGCAAGTGTCTGGACAGTGACAGCAGTCCCCTGCTCGTCCCGGGCACGCCACCAGACAAGTGTCTGGAGAGTGACAGCCGTCTCCTGCTCATCCCGGCCACGCCACCAGGCAAGTGCCTGGACAGTAACAGTCGTCCCCTGCTCATCCCGGCCACGCCACTAGGCAAGTTCCTGGACAGTAACAGTCGTCCCCTGCTCATCCCGGCCACGCCGGCAGGCAAGTTCCTGGTCAGTGTCCGCCAACCCCTGCTCCTCCCGGACACGCCACCAATCAAGTGTATGGACAGTGACAGCCGTCCCCTGCTCGTCCTGGCCACGCCACCAGGCATGTGTCTGGACAGTGACAGCAGTCCCCTGCTCGTCCCGGGCACGCCACCAGACAAGTGTCTGGAGAGTGACAGCCGTCCCCTGCTCATCCCGGCCACGCCGGCAGGCAAGTTCCTGGACAGTGACTCCTGTCCCCTGCTCATACCGGCCACGCCGCCAGACAAGTTCCGCGTCAGTGTCCGCCATTCCTCTGCGCCTCCCGGACACGCCGCCAATCAAGTGTCTGGACAGTGACAGCCGTCCCCTTCTCGTCCCGTCACGCCGCCAGACAAGTTTCTGGACAGTGACAGACGTCGTCACTGTGCATGCGCCTGTGGGAAAGCAACCGCTTAAAGTCTGTTTACGGTTATGTGAGCACTTCTGAATTTAACCTTAGAAAAATCTCACACTGGCCCTGCTTGTATATATTTTATCGGGCGCAGTGAGTATCATGCGCCCAGTAAAGTTGGAAACGAAGGATGGGAAGTAGTTTAATTAATTACCGTCGAATAATATGTTTGACGCAACCATTTGTGATAACTTTAATAATTTCTTTTCCTTTGCGTGTGTTTTTTAAGACCCAGATGTTTAAAATGAGCAGATTTGTAAATAATTTACTTTTCTAATAATTTTACAGTTTCACTAGACCGACGCATGAATGAAGTAAATATTCTCACGGTAATGTTAATCTTGCATAAGGCGGAAGAATACACTACTTGCATACAAGTATATATTTAGCAGGGCTTTCAAAAGTCCTCATTTTAACCTGAAAAACCTATACTCAACCACACTCACGCGTTAGTTCGAACTGCAAAACACTCAGCTAGTATACTCCATTCGCGATCACTCCCATTTTCTTAAAGCCCTGCTGAAGTCCTACTTTCAGGAAATTCCTCCACCTCGTGCAAAACAAAGTTTATTAACTGTTTCGAAAACTACGCTACAGTGATAATGCACCACATTCGTACGCACAAAGTTTGATAACATTTTTCACGAGGGCTACTCCTTACTAGGTATTGCCAACACACCTAGATCCTCTCTATTTTTACTCATACTAATTATTATAAATGAAACATTACAATGTATACGTAGAATAAAAGTAAACGTTCAATTCAACTAGAAAATATGATGCTTTTATGTAAACAGAAATTAAAACGCTCGAGAAACGTATGATATTTAGGAAACAAGCAAACACGTCCAAATGGTGTAATTTTTTCAAACTTTGATTTTAAAATTGAGAAAATACCGCAAATAGACTGTATTATAGTTTATTTTACACGATAAACCTGAATCAGAGAGAATCTCTCGTCTTCATACAGTCATGGATGTTTGACTGACTGAACTTCCTGCTTATTCTGGGTGATGGAGCCGTTTTCTGTGATTTGAGTAGTTGGAATTGCTGTGAAGCTATGATTTTTTCACTCTTTAGGGTTTAGCAGGGCTGTCCAACTGGCGGCCCGCGATGGCTTTACAAACTTAATCAACATATAAACAATATAAACATTAATTTTGGGAGAAAAAGCTACAGGTTAATAAAAACTAAACAACCATGACAAAAATATGAAACAATTCTCATCGTCTTTTTAATCAGGTCTATTCATAATTTCACAACCAAATGTTTATTATCAATCTAATGTAGGCTCTATTTGAGAATGCCTTGTTCCGCAGAAGCTGCACTGACTAACTCGAGTTGAGCTGGGAGTGGGGAGAGCCATCATGAACGGCGCAGTGCTACCAACCGAATAACTTTTCACTACACTTCGTCGAAGCGCACGTTAGCAAGCGTCCACCCCTTTACTCACTCAACATGGACTCGACTGACTACGCATCTTCCTCTCCCACTGGTTACTCTAATCCCATCCCACTGTCAAGTGTCAAGTGAATCAGTCACACAACGGTGTTATCTGATACAATACCGTGTCTGTGTCTTTTTGTGAGTTGTGGTGATTATTGACCGAGTGCAGATTGTATAGTTTCTTTCACTTATTTTGTAAAGATGAGCGGAAAGTCAGTGAAACGTAAGTTTGCTAGTGAAAACCGAATTTACAAGGAAAGTTGGGAAAGTGATTATTTAATTGTAAACAATAATGGGAAGTTGCAATGTTTGATGTGTATAAGTTGTTTCAGTGCCTAAGGAATATAATGTAGAAAGACATTACTCGACAATGCACGACAGCAAATTTGCGAATTGTAAGGGAGAAGCAAGACGTGTTTTAGTTGGGGACTTTAAGGAAAAGTTGAAACAACAAACTAGTATGTTTCAAACAATGTCGCATGTTCAAACGCATTCTCTGTATGCATCTTATGTAGTTTCTCTTGAGATTGCAAAGGTGAAAAAAAAAAACCCTTCCTGATGGTAGTTTAGTTAAAAGGTGTACGATTGAAATGACATAAGCTTTTGAAGTCGCTAAACTAGCTGAAAAATTCGAGTCAGTACCGCGTTCCGACCAAAATATACAAAGGAGAATTATTGACATGGGGGAACAAGTAAAACAATTTATGCTCAGTCTTGTTGAAGAAAGTATATATTTCTCTCTTTGTCTGGATGAAAGCACTGACCAGTCAAATATCGCTCAGCTATTTGTATATGTACGCATCACTTCCAAATATTTTTTCATTAAAGAGGAGCTATTTGATGTGTGATCTCTACATGGCATCACTAAACGGAAAGACATATATGATGCTGTGAAGAAATATGTTGATAGAATTGGAGGTCTCAGTAAATGTTCGGTAATCTTAATAGATGGAGCGCTAGTATAGGCAGGGAATAACATATGATTAAAGGGGTTGCTCAAAAAAGATGGAGTAAATTTCCCAACGATTCATTGCCTCATTCATCAGAGAGCTTTATGTGGAACTTCCGTGATGCAAGATCTAGTTTGCAAATTTGTTGTTACAATTATAAATAAGATAAGAGGAGGACAGAATGCTCTTATATATAGGCAACTTAAGCAGTTTTTGGATGAATTATATTCAGAACATGGAGACTTGCTGTTTTTTAATCACGTAATATGGCTATGTGCAGGAAAGTGCCTTGAGAGGTTTTTTGCAATTATAAATGAGATTTATACATTCTCACATACATATGTAAAGTTTGACACCACGCACATAGAAAAAGAATTTAAAAACCCAGAATTTTTAAGGCAGTTAGCTTTCTTGACAGACTTGACCAACCACCTCAACAAATTCAATCTGTCTCTTCAAAGAAGAAGCAAGTTAGTATCAGGCATGGTGGGAGTGGTAAATTGATTCCGAAATAAGCTAAGAATTTTTAAATACTATTTAGAAAAGAATTAATTAACAAATTTTCCCAGCTGCGAAGAAATATTGATAGAGTTCTAGGAGCAGGATAAAGTTGTAGACTTTTCTGGCTGCTCTTTTGAAATTCAAGAATTAATTGAGGAATTTGATAGTAGGTTCATTGAAGTTGAAGATTAAAAATAAAAAAAGTATTCTACTTTATAGCAATTCCCTCGGTGTTAAACTTGAAGAGCAAGAACCTCATGTGCAACTTGAACTATGTGATCTTCAAGCCGATCCCTTCTTTCAGACCAGACAGGAAAAGGGACCTTATGTTTTCAAATTGCTGTCTGAAGATGGATGTCATAATTTACGAGATTTTGGGCTAAAAATAACATCAGTGTTTGGTAGCACTTACATATGTAAAAGTGTGTTTTCTACAATGAAGTTCATTAAAAATAAAAACAGAACTAGCCTCATTGATACTTCACTGCGTCATCTCCTGAGGCTGTCGACAACGGAGCTAGATGTGGAAATACGGTTGTTGGTGGATACAGCTGAACGGCCACAATCTTCACACTGAACATAAATTTTGCTTAATGTTTTACTTATTTTATTTGGTGCGTAAATATATACCCACTTTGATTTCTCAATAATTAAACAATTAAACATTGTTTTTAATAATAATGTTCAATAAAAATACGTCTTTTTTAACTGTAGCCTAGCGGCCTAGCCTAATTTAATACCTTGTTATCTTTGTACAATATAAGAAATTTGCCAAAACAATGGTATGGCCCGCGACTTTCCTAGAATTTGAGCTGTGGCCCACGAACCCTTCCAAGTTGGACAGCCCTGGTTTAGAGTGTAATTAAGGTTAGTTAAAAGGATAAAATCCTGTATTCATCGACTTTCTTAGGTTATTTTAGGAGGTTATGTTACTTTGGAGTACCATGTTGAAAATACTGGTTGTAAACGCATCTGTGCAGGAATAACGGCCGTACTTTAAAACATGCGCAGGGAACATATACACTCCTGCCGCTAAGAGAGACGCTGGAATATGCGGTCGCACGAACAAGCAACCCGAAATTTTCCGAGTGCACTTGAAATATTGCCAACTGTTGGTTACTATCTTTAAGTTATATACGTAGAGAGGGTATAGTATTGTTTACTTTATTGTACGTTAAAACATTTTTTACGCTTTGGTGTTGACTCTTTTTTGTTAGTTGAAACTGAAAAATTTTACTTATTTGGATGGTATTCTGATTGATACATTAACAAAGTGTATTTTACCTACTATCCTAGGTTAGTAGGTTTTAATAATTTTAATGAAAAAATGTAATAATCTTCTTTAACTGCTCTCCTAGTAAGGATTAGGTTGTCTTCTTCAGTTCGGCCATTACAATTCAAATATTAGGGGTGGAGAGACGGGAGGGAAAGAAATGATGTTTTTAAGTATTTATGAATTATTAAACGAATTTTTTTGTGCATGCTCGGAACCAATTGCCAACCCTTTGGAATATTCGATAGACCTTATAGCGTGTTCCTTGGGGAGACAATATTTACCAGGAGTTCAATTTAGTCTTCCAATCCAGACACTATTGCCTGGCAGAATTGCCATACATTCTGAGGTGGAAAAAGATCAGCTAGTTTCCACGTGTATTTTTTAGGACGGCGATTATTTTTCCACAACTAGGCACTGACATTGCTATCAGTACGTTACCCTTATAATTCGTAATGTCCTTTTTGAAAACAACCAAGATTTTTCCTTATTTAAGTTTTATAATATATGTACATTTTTCTAACATTTATAATTTCCTGCGTAACAATACAAATACAAAATAAATAAGTGATCTTCTGCTCCCTTAAAGATGCCACGTTGAAATTGATATGGATCCGATTTCTTAATTACAAGTCATAACATTGTTTTTAATAAATTTCTGAGAGCGATTTATGAATGGAAGGTATTATGACTATCGATTTTGATGAAGATATCATCACACTGAAAATAACTTGTTATCCAATATATCGTTATTTACAACTTATTTGCTAAATATTAACAGTTTTTTAAATAAATTACTTGCAAATAAGTACGTGTATTCTATGGGATAGCAAATTTTTCCAGGACGCTCTTTTTATAATTATAAAAAAGTAAAAACCCTGAATAACTACTATGTATGATAAACCTGGCGTCCGATGAAATACACGTAAAAATGTGC
This sequence comes from Dryococelus australis, assembly GCA_029891345.1. Taxonomy (NCBI): domain Eukaryota; kingdom Metazoa; phylum Arthropoda; class Insecta; order Phasmatodea; family Phasmatidae; genus Dryococelus; species Dryococelus australis. Next base: position 216,802,662 of record CM056995.1, read on the forward strand.
ACTATGTACCGTGGAAAACGTAATTTGTAGGGTTATAAGCATCTTAATATTTTCTTTTCTTTTTTTTTTTTTAACTTTGTGTTTATTATATATAAGTTGACAATATTTCTTAGAAACACGCCATAAGTTTCTTTGTACAGTTAGTTGACTGATAGTGAACCCCTTTTTTTCGTCAACTTGTGCCGAAACACACAAATAATGTGGGCGTCAACAAGGTTTCAAATTTGGTATATTGTTCAAAAAAAGTTACAAAACATTACGTGAAAATATTTAAAGCTTCAAACGTGAAAACTATAGGTTAAAATTATAACACAAATGTATCACAAACAAGAGTATTAAATTGCTCTTGTATAGTTGACATTATCAAAATGTACATAAAAAATGTAATTACAATAATTGATGATATTTTAGAACATTCAAAATACTGATAATTTATTTTAATTACTATAGAAAAACCAAGCAATTAGAATAAAGGAGGGTAGCCGGAGGGGCCCAGTAAAGCCTGCTTTAAATAAAATACAAATTTCAAAAACTGCAGTAAACTTAACATTAAAATTGAAAAGTCGTGGAGGCAGTCCAAAGACCCTACCAAAGCTCCATCGATTTAAAAACCAATACAACAACATTATTTATTATGGTTTTTGTCGACTGCCTAAATTTGACTTCTGTCTAACTAAATTCTAGCTTGCTGTGTGTTCCAATTGTTTCAATGTGTAGTGTTTAGTTTCGTCTGCAGCCTAAAATTCTTTTGAGGTTTATTCCTTTTTGCTGTGTTTCCACGACTCACGCGTTGTGAGTAGATTTTGAATTTTAAACATCTTACTTACTGCATGCCCAAAACGAAACAAAACTACGCCACATAATTGATAAAATACACTAAACTGACCCAAAAGACAAATTGCCGTGTCAACAACTCACCGTTAAAAGTTGCTCCATATTTCGGCGTTCGCGGCATCCGGTGTGCAAAGAACTTTTATTAACTAGCCCCCCGTAATAAAAAAAAATGACGTGGGGCTGTGTTGGGGACACGGCCGTTGGTTTTGCGTGAATACGTTTACACTGACGCGCTCGGACGCCTTGATGTTTATTTTACGTTCCCGGCACCGCTTCACTCCACCCTATGAGGTTATACGGGTATCACTGGATTGCTTTTGAGATGCTCTTTCCAACCGTATACGATTTCTGTATTTCGACTTGAGTTTTTTTTTACGAGTGTAGGCCAACATTGTGTTAAGTTTTCTTAATTTCTTACATTAATACAATACAATTTCACCATACCTACTCCCCACATGTATTTTTATACTCACAATCGATTTATCTTGACGAGAGCTGTCGATTGAATTTCAAACGAGCGGCCGTAGCTTCTCCTAGTCAAAAATTATACTACGCGGAAATTATCGGACGCGGCGAGACGAACTCAATATTGCTTCCCCCCCCCCCCCCCCTTGTGGTCGAGTCGGCCACAGAGTAAGCAACCTCGCAGAGATGGAATTCCATATACGTAGGGCGCGGCGACAGCGTCGCCGTCGAATACCACTCAAAATTCTTATCCATAGTTTCATGCATTTAACAGGGACCTCTGACTAGTACGGCCTACCAACATTAGGCAGATGCAGTGGGCTAAGAAGAAGAATTCTAGATTTCAATGTCACACTGAACAGTCTTTATCGTATTTGAATAAGTTCACTTAAAAATAACATTCCTCCCCCCCCCCCCCCCCCCAACATCTGTTTTTGACAATATTCAATAAATAGATTCCTAGGTAATGGTTTTTCTTGTGGGTGGAAGAAATACGAAAAGAAGATAAGTAGAACAAATTAACTGGGTAGTATCATTTTTACCCGGAAATCATTGTTTTTATGAAATATTTGTAGACGGGTGCGGTTAGGGCATCTAGCATATCTCACCATATAATTTTAAGTCCACAATATTTCACCCCTATTATGTCGTTGCGCCTATAACCGTAATACACACTAACTAGATTTTTAAATGTATTTTTTTTTTTGGTCTCACACGGAAAATTCCTAGACTAAAATCAGTCAAAAGCTATGGAAAGGTCTCGCAGTGTGTGAATTCTTAAAACATAAAATCAAGTACATAAATTGGCTACGTACAACATAAAATGAGTAAACGTGTCAAATAACGGCATTCAAATCAATCTAACAATATTATACTCAAATCTGTGACATTGCAGTTTATATATTATGAAGAAAAATATATTTTATTCAACAAAATGTTTTAACAGGAGCTTTTAAGAAGATGGCGAGTAAGATGAAGAAAGAGAATTTAAATCTACAATTTATTTTAAAGTTCCACATAAAAAAAATTATTTAAAAGCAATACGTTTTGTATGTATGATATTTTGTGGTTTATATAAATTATTATTCAGAAAACAATTAAGGTTATTGTATTCTAAAACTGTACATTGTATCAACTATTACTGTATGTGATATTTTGTCAATTTAAATATATATTCGATAAAACTACCCCTGTCGAACTATGTTAGCGTTCAAATTCAGTTATTGATTTTATTTTTAAGAGATTCACCCACAGCAAGCCCGTAATAAAATATTTTGAAAGATTGTTTAAGAGTAAAGATAATTGCTACATCTGCCAGCGAAGGAATTTCAATTTTAAATTGTCGTTAGTTAATGTCACGCTCTTGATACATCGATAAGCTCTCGAACAAACAATTATAATTACATACAACGGCCACGCCCCACGCCAGGATCTAACCGGCGTTCCGCGCTGTCGTAATCCGGTGTGGCAACTGTCAAACTCAAGGCGCCGCCTTCAAACGAATACCTTTATTGAAAAGTTACGCAATATGTCCCGCAACTTAGAGCATTATACAATGCTCTAACACATGTTGGTGAAACAGGAGTATATTACTAATGTGTTACGCCCGTTTTGAGTTTAAATATTCCCATGCGGGTTAGACTCCAATAAACATTGTGCATCCCAGCAACTTTCTTCAGTTATTCGCCTCGTCTCTCTGTGAGAAGAACGGCTGGCCAACCTGAATCCGGGCGCTCCTCTACTCAACGTCCGTGATTGACGGATAAGGCTTGTAACATTTAGAATTATCCAATAACGGAAGTGGACTTCAGCTGAAGTGTTTTGGAGTACATCTAGTCGTTGATACTTTCCGCTAAAAACTGTTGCCTTTAGTGACGTTATTTAAAATCAGTTCATGTTCACAACCGTTCAGCTGACCTCCCATGGCGCAGTCGGTTGGTGCGCCACCCAGCTGTGGTACGAGGGACTCTGGGTTCGGATCCCGGGTAAGGCATGGCTTTTAACTCAACTTATGTTATAAGTTAGTCTTTAAGCCGTCCACTACTAAGCTTTCAAACATAAGACCGGGAGTCATTAACAATACAATTAAAGACTGCGTAGCACGCTTGTTTCTAAAATGTCCCAGTTACGAAAAAGTATGAAATCAAAAGATTTAAAATTAAAAAGCTGAATCTTTTAAAATGCTTTTAAACATTAAATTTAATACAAATTTATAAATTGGTTGCGTTATTTTTATATTTACCGTATGTTCAAAATATTAAGATTGCACAATGGCTTCTGTTAATTTGTTAACCTTAAAAATATTCCTTGTGGTAGATTTAACAAAATTGTGATGTCCGTTTTACACATAACTTGCCTTAATGGCAGAAACCCTCGAATAAAAAATAATTGTATAAGATAATTATTAAAAATTATATTCCCTTTTTTTTTTAATTGGACGTATAAATGAGTAATCTGAGTGCATAAATGAAACTCCTAACACTCCAAATCAACGTTAAGTATTATTTCCAACAAGATCACAAAAAATCACCATTTAAAAATCTTTTATTATATTTTTGCGGTATTAAATTTACTTATATTTGCAAATATTTTATGTGAACTGGTTTCCTTTTTTTTAAATCTCTCTCTGTTAATCGTGTCTATGCCATAATATACAGCTTCCGCTTATTTTACACTAAAATAACTTGGTACTATTAATTTGTAGTCATATGCAGAAAAACAGGGCGGACGGTGGCTAAAAATGACCAAAACCATAAAAGATTTTTTTTTTACGGAGTTGATCATACTTAACGATATTTTCAAAGAGAACGTTATTTACAGTAATATAAACAAATAAGCTAAAAGACAACTAAATTCTGGTCAAGTAAACAATAAAGCATACGCAATTTTATTTCAAGTAAAAATGTAATTTTCTTTCTTTCTAAAATATAAAATCGTAATAACTTTATTTATTACATTGGTTTTTTAATTTTCCCACATTTACTACTGAAATTCTGACCTGTAAGTGGATTACGCTAGGCTACCAAACATATCTAAAGTTACATGTAAACATGCCCACAAATCAGAGGCCTACCCGACGTTCAAAACCAGAACCTCATTATCCGAAGATAACGCCTTATGGAACTAGAACACGGAGAGTACCAATATCAAATATTATGCAGTGGAATATGGAGCAGCTACATGCCGGGCCCCATCCCACTCTCGCTTCTCTCTGGAGCAGATTTCGTATTGGCAGCTATCGTTGACAAAACGTTCAAGTATCCCGATTTCGTATGCAAAGTGATGGCGTATTTTGTAATTGCGAATTATGTTTTTCGTGTATAATGAACCTTTACGAAAACACGAACATACCGAATCGCCACCATATTTATTTTTATTTGGAAGATGCATTTAACCTATAAAATATATACATGGAGATACATTTACTATTTAATGTATAATAAAGATTTACGTTTTAATATTACTGAGTCGTCCAGAAGCAAAACTCGGTAAATATATTTTGCTCGAAAATTAGTTGTTGCCATGATTCCATTTTCTACGGCATTCTAACTCGTCCGAATACTTAAAACACGAACAAAACTGCATCCATGCTGTGTAAAATTGACTCCGATAATTGTTTACATATGCAGAAGTCAGTGTATCCTCCGTTTGCAGGAGAGTGCTGCAGTCTGGTGGCAAAGATTTGAAACAGCTAAGAGAGAAACCGTTAGTATTTTGAGGTCATCTAAGCTGGTTTTCTTAGAAGTTATCAGGTTTATTAAAGATTTAGTGGTTTTGTTTATACCTGATAGAAGGCCAGTTATGAATACGGCTAATTTTATCTCAGTATATACTACATTTGTAATTATTTAATTCAATCACACCAAAACGTAACGTGTTAGGCTTTAGAGACACTTGTTATAAAATTAAGTATATTAATTAGGTTTTTACTCTGGATAAGAGGGCAAAGTAGTCAGCTACTCGAATTTAACTAACGGGTTGAAACATTCGCCTCTTGAGAGTGCAATGATTGCAGTTAACGAAAGGAGAGGCAATACTCTTCAACATGAAATGTAAAGCTAGGAGCAGCACCGTCGCATCTAGGTGACATCCGGAATAATACGCTAAATTTATTTCCCAAACGCTTAGCAAAGGCTGAAGCGTGTTTGTATCGGTTCCCGTGACTTAGTAATATTTAATTTAGCCCCTAGTTGACGGATAGATATTCTATATTAAAGGCGAGAGACTGTTAAATGAGAACACAAGTAGCCTGTCAATTGCCACACTAGTCGACATGGCAGGGCGAAGCAGACATTTCGTAAAAATATTTTTAAAATTCAATTGAATAATAATAATTCACAGTACTTAAAAAATGATTGGTTTATTTGTTTGTACAAAATCGTTATTAGGAAGGGGGGTTAGATTTATATTTTGTTCAACATAATGTAGATGAGTTAAATGTCATGTGAGTGGCCACATTTCCTTGCTCTCTCCTAAACACCCGGAACGACCATTTCGTTAGTTGAAACACCTAAAAATTATTTATTTGCAAATGAAAGGGTTGTGTAGGTGAACTCTCCAGCGGGAAGAGCCCCATCCTCTCCTCTGGTCACAAGCGAAGTGCTGGTTGTTATGGCGGCAATTAAGAGTGGGATGGACCCCCGTGGGAACCCCCCCCCCCTCACCCCCCCCCCCCCCCGCGATCAAGGTCAAGAAGCGAGGGAGCGATACGGGCGACACTAACACGCACGCCTAGCGCTTCATCGCTCCTACGCGCAAGGCGTGCAGTGTTTCCGCCGTGACGCTGTACTGTGCAAATAATATCTGCAACATAGGGGTTGTTTTACACGCGATGAAAGACCACAGATTAAACTACGTCCGTATATTAGTACCTTTCTCTTGCCGCTTAAGGAAACTGCATAGGCAATCTTTAAAAAAGCGATATTTGGCCACTTTCACGAATTATTTTTCTCCAATAATACACTTGTATTACAGAAGTAAAAAAAAAATAGGGTCATATATAATTTTTTTTTTTTTTTTATCATTTATGCCAAAAAGTTGTATTCGAATAACATTTACTTACCGAGATACGCGTATTCGCATAAACAACTATTTCACAAACTTTTAACCAACTTTTAACCGCCGACATGAGACTACGTGCCTCGCTGCTCAGTTCGACCATCACGCAAGTATCCCCGTCGTGAAACACATTAACCGACGCACTCAAACACGATTCACGCTACTGATTCGTTTAACTATCCCTCGATACGACACTTGTCGTGAACACGACGTGCGTCGACGAGCGCCGGTTTGTACATCATTAAAGGCCTGTTTTCACTATTCGTATTCTCTGGTTTGATTAGGTTGCCCTCAACTGAACTAATTGTCCGTCGTCAGGATATCTAAAATGTTCCAAAATGTTATCGAGTCACAAAAATTGTATTGTATTGTAAAGAGCTTTCCAAATTTCTCCCGCTTTTAGGCTGAAAAGCTAAGCAGGGGACGGCTTACAGACTAACTTATAAACTAACTTACATTAACACCCATTTCTTGCCCGTGATTCGACCCGGAACATTTCGCACCCCAGATCAATGGTGCACCACCCGACTGCGCCACGGGAGGTCTGCGAGTCACAAATACCTCAATGCGGATACAAATGCTTAGAAAATATTTTAATATTTCTAATTTATTTCTCTCTCTCTCTCGTATAGTTAATGGAGCGATGTGAGGAGGCATGAGTAGATAAACTGCTGCACGTTGGTATTTCTTGCAAAAGTGTTACAGAACAAAGTAAAAAATTATACCCTCTGTACACCATACCGAGAGCTATCTTGCAACATCCCGAATAAAATGTCGAACATAATGCAGTGTTCCTTCTTGGCCACGGGTTTATATATGTTACTAAATATTCAATCGAAATTTGCATGAGTTTGGAAATGAGTTCCACGTTTGTAACCAGCCTCCTTACGTGAAACGTAATTGAATTCACTTAATGTGACGGTTGTAGATCGGAATGTAAGAGGTTCTAGGATTCTCACCTGTCTCTTTCCTCACACACGCAGCCAGGTCTGTTTGCGAACAGGATAGTTAACTTCACACGTCATGTCGCGGGCACGGTTTCGGAATGTGAGAGAAAGGGTGATTTTCAGTTCCCTGGCTTGAAAGGTGGGCGAGGAGTATGGAAACCTGAGGCAAATAAGTACCGTCCTTTGAAAACACTTTTCTGTCTAGGCGTCCCTGAAAGCTCATGTTGATTTATAACCCTACAATCTCTGTTGAGAGTAATCAAACTACAGCTCATATCAACCCGACAAACGTATGGTATAGCAAAGTTGGTAAAAAAAAAAACGGGAAATTGCCTAAATATAATTAGGGTTGACTCTTAAGGAAACCTTAAGATATAGTGCTTCGGGTAACTGAATGTATTTGTAATTGTTACTTGGAAAACATTATGTAAAATAATGTAGTCAATAACAAAATTAACTTCGGGAATGGGAACACTGCTGAAATTATATGTGATACAAGATGCTCACTCAGTCTACACTGACTATTTCGATCAGTAATTTGCTTTCCAATCCCTCCCCACCGTCCCCCACCATTCAATCATAATAATAGTTCCAGAACATCATACTAAAACTTCTATACGCACGTTGAAAGTGCGAAATGTGAAAAAGGGAATACCGCTAAAATTTAGCCAGGTCTTTAGTTATGTACAGGTTGTTCGGAAATTAAATGCCCAAACTGCGGGAGGCAATTCCTTATGAAAGATAAAGTTGAAAATTTACAGGATACCATATACCTAAACGGAATATTAAAGGAGATATGAGTCTATGAAAATTGGGTTCTGAAAATCTATTTTTGCCGAATACCTTGTAGGACACCTAAAAGGTCTGCAGCAAAAAGTTTAGTTCAGCTTCCCATATTGCTGAGACAGATGCGTATTGCTGGCCGTCCTCGGTCTGTGCACACTGTTCGGCTTGAGGAAGTGATACGTCAGGACAGCAAATACATGCTCTCCACTAGTACACCCTGCATAGCGCGCCAAATGGAGGTGTCCCATTCGACCGTGTGGGGTATACTGTGGGTGCATCGCCACCATCCCTACCGCTGGCAGAAAGAGTAGATACAAAAAAAAAAAAGGAATATGTTGTGTTATATCCCCTCATTCAAGTCTCCGAGATATTTGAGCGACTCTAATTTATCTGATAAACTAGTATCACGGTGAGGTCAAGTACAGTAAGCATGTGTGGATATAGTAACTACTGATAGGCTCGAGCTGAATAATCAGCAACCTCGGAGGCCAACTACATTAGAGCGGCAAGGTCCTGGATTCAAACTCCAGGTAAATCATTAATACGGTTTTGCATTTTGTATGTAACCTAAGGATAAGTTAATCTGTAAGCCATATCTGAAGGAAGTGTTTACAAAGACCATCAAAGTAAGTAAAAGAATAGCGCTTGAAATAGTTGCAATTGTTAAATGGCATTGCTGTAGAAACTAAATCTCTAAATACAGAATACTTCAAGAATGTTGATGAAAATGTAGCAATAGAATGAATTTTAGCTCTGAATATTGTTTAGCTATACAGTCTCATTAATGTAACAGTCCGTTATGGTCCTTTCAGTGGTAATGATCTCTCGCATAAATAATGTTTTTAAAGAATATCAGTGTCATTCGTTAACAAAATAACTTCTGCCTGAACTTATTATGATCGTTCTTGTAATACTGGCGTTTAGTCTATGCTACTCTGAAATCCGATAATAGAATTATTTTTAACATTTTCCATTGTTTGCAGTCATTTGGGGCAACATTGCACCAATAAGGGTACCTTCGTAATACACACTTTCTTTTAAAATAAAAAATAAGAGCTTTACGCAACCACTCCCTCTACTTTGGAATAGAAAGTAATGGGCAGGAATATTTCTTCATGGGAATTTAATTATGAGGGGTGCAAAGTTGTCCTGACTGTGACAAATCGCCTCAATTTACGGTATGTTACTTCAGTGAGGAATAATTTGTTAAATTAGTGGATGAAGGTGATTGGATAAAAGAAAATTTAGCTGGTGGCCTGTGGAAATTTTCGATTTAGCCTAAGTAATATCGCAGACACCAAAATCGACGATTGGAAATCAGCTCGGGTTACTCTCTCGACAGAAACATGAGACTTAATGCAAGAAGCCATAGTAAAAGAAAGAACAAAAATCACGTGTCGGTTGATTTCCTCCAAGATTAGAGTTAAAGCTGTTCACACTCTTCAAAATGCAGAATTTGTAGCAGTTAGCGATACAACGAACAAGGCGGATTTCTGCAACAGCATCACAGAATTCGTTACTTATTGAATGACAGGCCCGTGGCGGCGACCGCGGTCCAACATAGTGGCAAGTCTGCCTCGTGCTGGTCCACACTCTAAATCTGAATCAGTAAGAATTTCACTGTTTCAACCAGTCAAACGTATCTGACTGATTCAACAGTCACTTCATAGAATTTAACTGATAAATAAGTGAAAAAATGCCAGGTTTCCTTCACTTATTCATTCAGTGACATTTTCCACATATTTACCAGTCATTTTTTTCACTGTTTACTAAGTGGTTTATTTTTGAGTGACGGATATGTTAAACAGCGTGTAAAAATGGCCGTTAAATAACTTGTATCAAGTAAAATAACAACTCGTAAACTAATAAAACGAATACAAAATACTTTCTAAAATGTGTTACGTCTGTCAAAACGCCATTTTATTCCGTTTTTACGTCTTTCATTTCGTTTTCATGTAATCGTCAGAGCGCTCTGTTTGAGGGTTTAAACTCCATATAATGTTGTGAAGAATGTGCACTCATATAACTATTCATTTTAACAATCCTGACGGTACCAAGTAAACCAAAAACGAAAAGAAGAAGCGTACATTTTAAATCTTCACGATTTCGCGGCGAAACGATAACACGTACATTTTCCTCTAGGTAGTTCAAGTTGGCTTGGTAGCCCAGGTGGTAAGGTAACGACCTATAGTCGAAAGGTGTGTGAGTTCACTCCTGCCTACTTCCAGAACTCTTTTACTTTTATAAATTACAGTTAATTGTGCAATATAAATAGTAACATATCGTAAATATGTTTATTTCACGTAATTATTTGGCTACATTCAATAAAAACTAATTTTAATTCGCCACTGTAGTCGACCGTCACTTATACAATCAGTAAAATAATTTCACGTCACTAATTCAATCAGTGAAATTTTTTCATTGAAACAATCAGTGGTTTTCCACTGATTCTAAGTGGAGCCATTGTCACTAATTCGAGTAGTTGAATTTCACTACGAATTGTGAACGGGCGCTCATGGCCCATATCGCCACCACGCTCTACACACCACTCCTTACACCTCAGTGACAGAACCCTAGCTTAATAAGGGCATCGCGTGGTACAGAATCCCTTTGGACGCTGGTGCGAACTCCTTCGCAACCACTTTCCCACGCGAGCTAAACTACACCGGAGTTAAACAACTGAATCTCCAGAACATACTCGAAAGGAAAGAACATCACTGAACCTCGTGATAGCCCTTAACTTTAATCGCTGACGCAAACTCACCTTTGACTTTATAAAAGCAAACGCATGAAAAATACACGCACTAACACGTCTGAAATATTGAAAACGAATTAAATTTCCTCGCAAAAAAAAAAAAAAAAAAAACTAAATATTTCGATCAAATCTGTATAAACTGCTTCATTATAGGCTGTCCATGGTAAAGTGAGCACGTTTGAAGTCATACTTACCTTTTCCTTTCAGCCATTTTTATCCTTTACCTGCAGTTTAAAATAAATATTGCTATGTAGGTAATAAACACAATGTGTATATTCCACCGCACTCGGGAGTTAACGTTTAAGGCTAAAATAAAATATATTTATTGACTATTACTTCAAATGAGAGGTCTTTCAATAGTGCTCACTTTACCGTGAACAGCCTATAAGGGCTGTTCACGATAAAGTGAGCACTTTTGAAATCAACCTTAGAAAAAGTCACTGCCCCTACCTGCATATATTTTAACGGGCACCCTGAGTGGCATGCGTCCAGTAAAGTTGGGAGCAATGGCTGGAAAGTAGTTTCGTATCTTAACGTCTAATAAAAGTATTAGGTAACCCTTTCTGTTATAGGCTGTTCATAGTAAAATGAACACCTTTGAAAGCCCTGTTTAAGATCTACTTGTACTCATGTTGTAAATTCATTCCCTTATGTAAAATTAACATTGATATGGGTCTCGTCACTTTATTCATGCGTCGGTCAAGTGAAACTGTGGAATTATTAGAAAAAGTATATATGTTACAAATCTGCTAATTCTTATACTTAGAAGCATTAAAAATAACAGAGCGGAAAATAAAAAATCTCAGTTTGCACAAATGGTCACCTAGGAACTATTTCCCATACATCATTACCCACTTTACTCGGCGCATCGCACTCAGTGCGCCCGTTAAAATATATGCAGGCAAGAGAAGTGACTTTTTTCTAAGGTTGATTTCATTTCAAAAGTGCTCACTTTATCGTGAAAAGTTTATCTTTTAAATTATTTCTTTCGGTGTTTTTTAATGCATCGGAGTGTAAAAATGAGCATAGGTCTATTTGTAAAATATTTATTTTTCTAATAAATTTACAGTTTCATTTGACCAACGCATGAATGAACAATGCGGGAGACTGCACAACGTATACAAGTAGATAAAGTGCTCACTTTGCAGTGAATAGCATCCATCGTAACGAGTGTTTGCCGCCGCCGCTGCTTGAGTAGTGAGTAGTGAAAGTGGGCTTGTGGTGTTGCTTGCAGGCGGCTACGCCAAATTCACGGGCCTCAAGACCTACAACAAGGAGCTGAAGACGATGCTCGCGATCGGCGGCTGGAACGAGGGCTCGGCTCGCTTCTCGTCGCTGGTGGCCGACGAGGAGAGGCGAACGGAGTTCGTGAAGAACGTGGTGCGCTTCCTGCGGCAGAACCGCTTCGATGGCCTCGACCTCGACTGGGAGTATCCGGCCTTCAGGGACGGCGGCAAGCCGCGCGACCGGGACAACTACGCCCTCCTCGTGCAGGTTATCATCATGGTCTTATACTTGCGACTATGGCAGGTTTATACTATTCCGAAGGAAGAACTGCAATTCATTGTGAAATCCGACCTCCCGTAGCGCAGTCGGTTGGTGCGCCACCGATCTGGGTTCGAATCCCGGATAAAGTATGGGTGTTAATTTAAGTTAGGTTCTTAGTTAGTCTGAAAGCCGTCCCCTGCTAAGCTGTCAAGCATAAAACGGAGGGACGTTAAAAAGCCCTTTACAATACAATACAAGAGGTGGGAGTAAAATTGGGAGATTCACAGTGAACGTGAAAATGTGGAAGTTGACTGCGCGCCACGTATTTATGAGCTTGGACGACTGTCGCGAAGGGTCCAACTATCGGCCGCTATGTCTTGGAGAAGGTATAGGTAACCTGACAAAAAAACGTGGAATTTTTCCTGCTGCCATACCGCAACATACTCTTTTTCTTCAATAAGTTCTGCTCAGCGAAGGGAAATTTGTTTTCGATGTATCTATGGAATAAATATGCGTATATCCTATTAGAGGAGGATGTTAAAAATTCCTTTACAATTACAATTAATTGTGAAGATAAGTTTAAGGTATTGGCGAGGGAGGTCCTAATCAATTACAATATACCGGATGAGGCATTAAAAAAAGGCAACCTTAATAAATCTACCACTTGTAACGATAGAGAAAAATGTTTCAGACGAACGTTGTTTGGGAGAAAGGGTCTATAATGTTACGTTAATAAATAGGTGTGTTGTATGCCCAGAGGTGACGGAATATGGTCAATGGCGGTATGTTAAATGGGACGATGTGGTTTAATGTTCACATTTCTAGTACGTGTGACACATTTTTGCATTCATCTTTCAAAGAGCTGTTCAGAGGTGTGTAATAAAGTATGTCATCCCATTTACAATATCGACGTTGACCCCCAAATCTCCTTCACCTCTCGACGTAACACCAAACTCTTAACGTTACATTATGTCCCCTTTCAACCCAAACAACGTTTGTCTGAACCATATTCTTCTATCTTTACAAGTGGGTGATTTATTAAGGTGGCTTGTTTTAAATGCCTCATCCTGTATAACTAACCTGAGTCATAACAGTCGCCGTAGGATGTGTGCTGTGTCGGAAAGCGGCGAGCGGCACGCCAAGCATCCATAGACTAAAGACGAGGTGGATCGATCTTGCTGGCTGCGCACAAACAATCTCCGTGCCCCAGCATTGAACTGCTTTTTTGCCAATACGGCCAGCAAAAATTGCGTGGATTCGATTTGAGCTTAGAATACTGTTAGTAAACAAGTGCTTTGATATGATTTTTAACATTTTCTAACAAATTTGTAATGCAGTTTGGTTAAATTCAAATTGGTAAAAGTATTTTATTCATATTTAAATGCTTGTCATTTAAAAATTAAGATATAAACCAATACTTTCATCACTGTTGACCACGTGACTTTGACAGTTGTGTTCTTTTGGGGTAGGTTAATGTTGGGTACATGCGCAGAAGACGAATAAGCGGTCTACTTCATCTTTAGTCTGTGGCTTCATCTCGGCGTGGTTCTACAGACAGACGGACGGACCCCGAGCAAGCTGTTGCCAAGTATTACATAGTTTCTGGTGGCGTAATTGTCCCAAAAAACCCTCGCAGCCGGGAGGGGAGTTCCCCTGGCTCTTCGCTGATATGTTTTATGAACTATTATTGTTGTAATGCGTTTTGGATTCTTCGCCTGGCCTGGACACCGACGCGTCGCTGTAGTTCGCTAGGCTTGTCCGCCTTGACTGAATCATAACAAGTTGAGGCACTCGAGACCAATGCCTGGGAAATCAAGTGCGGATTGCTCTTTCACGCTTCTCTGACGTCTTACTCTTCACATTTCTCCTCAATCCCAGCCCCCATGGGTATTTCACCGATGCACATACGAGGTGGTATCAAAAGTTTCGAGACCAGTTCTCTTTACAAGAGAGTACTTTGTTGATCAACGTTTACACACTATCGCGTCGGAAATTGTTCCCTTGTGCAGCACAGTTCACTCTCAACGTTCCTGACACGTCTGGAATGTGTCTTGGATGTCATCTTCTTGAAGCGAGTCAAGCCCCTTCTGCGATTCGCTCTCGATGTCCGCAGTGGTGTGATACCTATCACCTTTGGGCTAGGTCCTCATCTTCGGGAAGAAAGCAGAGCCTGCAGGAGCCAAATCAGGCGAGCACGATGGGTGAGGTAACACGAACACGTCGTTTCCCGCGAGAAACTCACATGTGTAGAGAGCTCGGTGAGAAGATGAGTTGTTGGCTTCATGGAGGATCCAGTTCCTCGCGCGCCACATATACTCCCTCAGACGCCTTAAGGTTGAAGTAAAGCAACTGCCTATGGAGTACTGCACCTGACTGTACAATGTGAAGAACTCGTAAAAATTAGTAGACACCATAAAAATTTTCAGAAAAGTACGATTTATTCTATATATGAAAGAAGAATTTATATATTTTGCAACATTATAAAATATTTTACTAAAATATACTTCTTAAATATAAAAAATTGATCGATCGATAGAGTCCGCATTTTTAACAAAATTTAAGCGCATTTCCTTTCTGGATTCTTCGGAAAGCTGAATTTACAAGAAAATCTTCTTCAAGGAAAGATCGTCATAATATTTACTGTTATCATATGTAATAAAATTATAGTAATAATGTATCACATCAATTTTATAACTATCTTTATTTACGTCAGTTTCAGCCATAAATGTTTGTGACAAATGAAAGCACATCAAATCAATTATAAAAATTATTTCCGGCATTACTATTACAATTTCCTTACACACAATTATAGTAAATATTATGACATGACAAATATTTTATTGCAAATTCTGATTTTTGAAGCTTCCAGAATGGAAATATGCTTACATTTTTTTTTTAATAAAGGCTATTTAAATCGATTACTTTTTTTACATTTAAAAAGTATATTTTAGTAAAATATTTTATATTGTTGCAAAATATTCTTTCATATTACAGAATAATTTGCACTTTTTGACAGCTTTTATGGTGTCTGTATGACTTTTGTTATGAGTTCTTCACGTTGTATAGTCGGGTGCAGTGTTCCATAGGCAGTTGCCTTACTTCAACCTTAAAACCTGGCAGCAGACTGAAAAAGGCGAGGCAGGTCCACATTTCGACCAAGTGCATGCTCGTCGTCTTTCTGGACATTTGTGGCATTGTGCATCGAGAATTAATCCACCAGGGCCAGACCGTCAATGGCGTGTTTTACTGCCAGGTTTGAAGTCGTCTGAGGGAGTACAATCGGCGAGAGCATCCGGATTTGTGATCCACCCTGTCACCGAGGTCTCCTCACATGTGAGTTTCTGGCCGAAAAGACGGTCATGCTTCCGCAACCATCCTACTAAAGGCTATTCACGATAAAGTGAGCAATTTTTAAATCAACCATAGGAAATAGTCACTGCTCCTACCTGCATATATTATAACGGGCGCACTGAGTGACATACGCCCAGTAAAGTTGGTAACAATGGATGGAAAATAGTTTCGTATCTTAAAGTCAAATTAGAAGTGTTAGGTAACAATTTGTAAAAACTCAACTTATTTATTTAGTTTTGTACTTTTTTAATGCATCTACGTTTAAAGAACGAGCAGATTTGCGAAATAATTCACAGTTTCACTTGATCGATGCAAGAATAAAGCGATGAGGTCCACGACAGTGTTAATTATACATAAGGTGGAAGAATACACAACGTGCATATAAGTAGATCATAGGTCACCGTTTTGGTACCACTGCAGAGCTCCAGCGCGAATGGCAGAAAGTGCTCCACAGGAATTTGAAAAAAAAGACGTACAAGACAGATTCGAGAAATGGCAGGAACGCTGGGACCACTATATTGATATGAAAAGGAACTACCTCGAAGGTGATAGTGTGTAAACGTCGACAAATGAAGAACTTTCTTGTAAACAGAGCTTGTCTTGGAATGTTTTGTTACCAACTCGTAAGTGCATGAATATTCCTTTAATCGATTATTATTACTTAACACATGATATGACATAAACTGTATAATTATACTCTTTTTGCTACATAACTTTAATTATCACTGTTAAGAGTGAGCGAAATATTAGATTAGTAGTTCTTCACTAATAAGTTCTATTTTTGGATTTTAAAGATTTTATTTAAGATTGTACACAATAAAACGAATATTACGGGTATTTCTTTATGTTTTTAAAGTGAACGTAAATACTCAAACAGACACTGTTTCACACAAGTGCTGCACTGTCCACTAGTAAATAGTGATTTCCATTATATCACCGATAGTCTTGTATTCGTATAATATGGTGTTTGCTACCCCTCACTCTCGACTAAAACACTTATAATCAAATAATTTATTGGTACACTGTCACTGTATTTTTGTAGAAGTCGGTTTCCAAATTTAAACTTGTCGCCATCGCAAAACAAATATTGTCACAGTTTTAATTTAATTGATTATCAAAGTATGTCATGTAAAATCCTACAAAATTCATTTTACGAGACGTACATAAAAATCAAGTCTTATGAAGGGGAGTCATCTGATAAGTCCGTAAACTCCTTTCAGTTTTAATCACTTCAGTGTATTTTACAGCAACGAATTTTTTTTCCTTTTTTCTGATAAAGGATGTGAATTCGTATTTTGGTTTAAAAGATGATAAGGTTCGTTACAAGATTTTCTAACGTTTACAATAATTCATAAATTTTCAATGAGTAAAAATGGATTTAAAGTTAATATATTTTCTTTCGAAAAGGACGTTAACAAATATGATACTGAGTAGACTGTACGAGTTATGGACATAGAAGAAAGTAATATATTATTGTCATTGATATTTAGATTTGCACTGCAAGGAATTACTGTAAAAGCTGCCTCTGGATTCTTACAGTTATGTTTCTTCAGACGAGATATTAATTCTAATGACCCAAAACCAAAACACATAAGCGAAATAGATGCTCGAGATATAATTTGTTGAGAACATTCCCATTTAATGAAGGTGTTGCTAGTAGTACTGCTATTATAAGTTCATTTGAAAATCCTGTTATGTATTCTGGAAATAAAATGAAATTTAATGTTGGTGATTAAATTTATATGTACAGAAAGTGAACAGGTACCTGTGGTAACATGAGAATATTAGGTTATGTAGAATTAGTTTATAATCCTTGATATGTATTCATTACGTTATTATATATGCATGTGATCATATGAGATTAAATGTATAATAAAGGGGTTTACCATATACATAATTTATTTTTTATAGGCTGGATGTCATGACAAACACCGCATTTCTAAGTACGCAGACGGTAAAATTTCTGGTGGTATGAATTGCGGAAAAGAACGATGAACTAACTATAGGAGTATTGTAACTATGACAGTGACCTTCATTCTTTACAGTTCAGCGACAGGGGACGGTCTACTGGTACAGAAAATTGCGCCACCGCCCCTCACCCCCTTCCATCCAACTGAAATAACACAACGTACGCTTTGCACAACCAAGGTCATCCGCTAGTAACGTGTTACCAGCTGTTGCAAATCGGTAATGAGAGATAATGTTGATCTTTTCCATCCATAAATGCTGTTTCTCGTTTCATTTGTGTATTTATACATTTGCAATCCATTTTATATTAGTATACAGTTTACTTTTCTATTTACTCTTTTAATTTTTGCTAAGAAATACTTACAAAATCATTATGTACATTAAAATATAGAATTGTAAAGTGTTTTCTGAGATAGAAACTAACCATTCCAATGAAAAATTAAAATTTTCATTGTGGATAGAACAATATCTTTACAAGCAACAGGAGTCGTAGTTTAATTAAGAGATGTGGCCCACGTGCCCTCTTCAAAAGGTAAAACATAATTTAAATAATTACTTTTTTGAATTCAAATTTAGGTTATGAAACAGTTTCGCAAGTTCTTGGTGAAAACATGTGTGAGGTTACACTGAATTCCGAAGAAATCATTGATGCAGTGCTACAATTAGGGACTCGCAAACTCTAAATTTCTTTTAAAAGTTCCCTCCCAACTATCACCAAAATAGTTTTATAAAATCAGCTTAGAATGTGTAAAATCCCGGTTAATATTTTCAATGACGGTTTAAATTTAACACGCTAATATATTTTTTATTGTCGTGTGAACTTGTGTTCCTGTACGGAGATAACGTGCATTAATTCACTGCATAAATTGTTCATAATTTTTAATTTAATGGGCTAAAAAAAATTGTGATTTAAAACCGCTTATTGTGTAATAGAATGCGTCTTATGGTTTATTTTTACATATTTACAAAATATGCCATTACGTATTTTTGTAAAGCTTTTGTATGCTTAGAAAATGCTTGCCTCATGCATAGAAATTTGTTACTGCCAAAAATAGTTTGGTTGCTGGAAAATTATAAAGAAATTTTCTTTCGAATTTAGTACGTGATACGTCTTCAGTTCGTCCAGAGGTAAGTTAATAAACGAAAATTAAAATTTCAAATTTATTATGTTATTTGCATAAAACTTATCCCCAACTTCGAAGATATAAATATAAAATCCAAATAAGAGCTTTAAATAACTTTTGAAAATCTTATTTTAATTTACTTACGTTTTAGTAGAAATACTTCACAGTCTCAGATATTAACCAACAGCAAGTGTGCAGAAGCCATGCATGCTGTAATTTTCTGGACTCCAGTTCAGAATAAAAAAACCGCCACTGAAATAATGATATCCATGGACCTCTGGCACCTCTTTTTTTACACTGACCTTTGCATCATCTCTGAAAAATAACAGCTCAGTGCAATGTATTTTTATTTAATGATATTTGCAATACAATATAGAATTTATTTTATTGTCTGCAATTAGAATCGAACACACATCACAAAGCTGTTCAGGTTACAATGAAGGCATTCTTATGGCGGTCTAAAACTTTTACCCGCCTGTCAGCACAATCGCGAGAATAAATACTACCTCACGACGCATCAATTAATACTTTCTCAAATTATCAACAATTAGTTATATATAGTTATAAACGAAAATTTTTCTCTTAAACTAGCCAAATTATTTTTATACAGAAGTAACAGAGCCCGTTTATTAATTTACCAAGTACAATAAGTAGATATAATAAGTACTTTCTAAGA
This sequence comes from Dryococelus australis, assembly GCA_029891345.1. Taxonomy (NCBI): domain Eukaryota; kingdom Metazoa; phylum Arthropoda; class Insecta; order Phasmatodea; family Phasmatidae; genus Dryococelus; species Dryococelus australis. The sequence goes on from CM056995.1 coordinate 216,822,114, forward strand.
CAGACTGCAGATTAAAAGAGTGAGATGGACTTCGCATTTTTTTTTCTGAAATAGTTGTTTAAGCGAATACGCGTATCTCGGTGAATAAATGTTATGTAAATACGACTTTTTGTCAGAAAAGATTTAAAAAAAAAAACAATTATCTATTCCCGTTTTTTTTTTTTTTTTTTTTTTGTCATATTAAGGGTTTTCTTGGAGAAAACAAATCGTGAAAATGGTCAAATATCGCATTTTTAAAACTTGCCTATATGCAGTTTTCTTAAGCGGCAAGAGAAAAGTACGAAGATACGAGCGTAGTTTAATCTGCAGGCTTTCATTACGTGTAATAAAATCCCTATGTTACAAGGTGTAATTTACACAGTACAGCGTCACGACGGAAACACTGCACGCCTTACGCGTAGGAGCGATGAGGTGCTAGGCGTGCGTCTTAGTGTCGCCAGTATCGCTCCCTCGCTTCTTGACCTTGTGGGTTCCAACGGCGGTCCATCCCACTCTTAATAATAGAGAGATGTCAGCAATCTGAAAGTAACAGTCTTTTGGAAGATGCAGGAACTAGTGCCCTTACAAAAGATTCCCGACAAATAAATTTGGAATAATAACTTGTTCTCCAAGGCCACCCTTCCCTCAATAACGGTCGTGGGCGTAGAAAACGAACGGATTCTATCAGACCAACACTGCAAAAACGTGCTTTCTACGCCCTTGGCCAATAACGTAGAAAAAAACACCGGAAAGTACCGTTAACACGTGAACTTCGCAGCCAGAAGTCCTCATGTGGAACTGCACGCGTGTTGCTTGCTCACGTGAACTTAGTCTCGCCACACAAGGTCACCACAACTTGTATTTCTTATATGCCGCGGTCATATATCGTCCTTGGTCAGTTTCCAGCCTTGCATATTGTCGTGCATTGACTAACCAGTCCACAGACGACATTCCTAACTGTCTGTTTCCGACCGTCACCTTTGAGGTATACAGACCAAGAGCAAGTATAAAACACTTACTTTCAAGGTTTTGGCAGTGCAGCACTGTGAGTGACGCAGGTTTATGTTAACCGCTCTTGGCAACAGTGTGCGAGATAACGTACTGCATTTTCATGTGCTGTTCCAGGGCTACGGTTTTATTGTTTCTGTTTCAATTTAATAGCGTATTTTTAAAGAAGTTTGTAGAAAATAATTTAAGCTATCAGGTGGACACATAGTAAGAAATTTTGTATCTTTACACGATATTTTTGTGAGAATTAGTTAACAAAATTATCCACAAGACAGTAGTTGACTCCCAAGTTATGTGAAATCCAATAGCTAGAGCCACGAGTATATCGCGAATTCATTCGGGGACGAGGTAGACTCCAAACAATTGTTCTTTTCTCCTACTGTTGTGATTGGACAATAGTTCTTTAGACATGCCATATTTAACTGTAAGACAATAATAATCTCTAGGCAGTAGTGTGAGTAAATGTTTAACAATCCTGTACAGAGGCCTAAATTGATCATAGCAACTAATAAGCAAACGATAATGTTTCGAGTATACAGAGGAATGACTGTCCATACGAGCTTGCTGCCAACTCAATCCGCAAAATACTCGGGGCTCTGCCAAAAGGAATTTTAATGTTTTTTGAGTCCTCCCCAAGCACAGATATACACTATACGAAATGATTCGTAATATTATTATATAAATGTATAAGAATAGTGAGAACGGACGAATGGTGGTAAACTATTTTCCCATACATCCAGGGTACCGTTCTATATTCGCTCACGAAACAGTCAAATGCATAGGGAAGTCCCCAACATTACATAGTAACGACGGTCAACATTCCTATATCTGCAGTTTGCATCATGTGGAATTATTCCCATACAATGTGTAAGTTAAAAACTTCCATTGCAGTTTACACAGTTTACTAGAAAATATTTTACAGTGCATGTAAGATATGAAAGTAAATGATGTCTCGCAACATGCATGACAAACTACACCAGCGTGTTCTAAACATTATTTGCAACAAAACAAGTTTATTTACTGGATATTCCTGAACTCAAGTACAAACTTTATGAGGCTATTTGTTACGGAAATAGGGGTAGAAATCGTTATACGACCTATAACCTATAGTCCATTCACGGTTACCTCCTGTTTTTATGAAGCCCTGATATATTTTTACTTTCAGGATTTTCTCCCGCCTCGTGTGAACCAAGTTTAAGTGAAATTAGAAAATTACCCCCAAGAGACAATGTTCAGTAATTGTGCGACCTCAATTTAACAATATTTTGTATTAGAAACATTTCTTACTAGGAATTGTCAACGTACTTTTTTCTCTCTAATCATAATTATAAACTAAATTTTATAATTTATAGATAAAATATTAGTAAAAGTTCAATTTAACCAAAATAATATATTTTTCTCTTAACATATATGTAAAATACTTGTGACGGAGAGAATATTTTGGAAACAACCAAACACGTCATACATGGGTTGATTTTTCAAAGATTAGATTCAAAAAGTGTGAAGAAACCGCAAATAGAATATGGCCTGATTAATAAGGGACGCACATACTTGAAAACTTGTATTTTAAAGTATTGAATTGCAATATGTCAGAAACTACGTGAGATGAAACAACAAATTCGTGAATAGCGTTAGTCTTGTTTGATGTCTGTAATTTGAGAACATTTGATGTGCGATAACATTGTCCGTCATTAGGAAATTAGAGGATGCCATGTTATTAACTAACGTAATAGTTAGCCGTGACTATTTATCGATTGTTATCAACCGCGAAATTTTAACTAACTTTCTGTATGACGAAATTTGATTTCCCAATTCAGCTTTTATATTCTTACGACTATACATTACAGGATCAGAATAACTACTTATAACAGCCGTTTCATTTATAACAACCTCATGTACAGGAACAGTCTTCCAATATATAATGTCCCGAGAATCCAAAGCCGACAAACCTGTAAATGAGGGATTAGGCATTTTATGATGTTTACGAAAGAAACAAAACTCCAGCACACCACTACCAACTTTACCAGTCATACCTTGAAGTCCAAACCGAAACAAGAGCTATAGCAAAATATAACATTCTCATTTGGAATAACACTCAATGAGTAGAGCCACGAGTATTTCGCAGATTCATTCGGAGTGGAGGTAGTCTCCAAACACTTGTTCTCTCCACCTACTTTTATGATTGGACGACAGTTGTTTAGACACACCACATTCAACTATGTGCCAGTAATAAGCAGAAGGCAGTAGTGTGAGTGAGTGTTGAACAGTCCTGTACAGGGGCCTCACTTGATCACAGCAACCAATAAGCAAACGATATTGTCTCGAGTGTATAGGAGGCCTAGTTTGCTGCCAACTCAGTTCGCGAAATACTCGGGGCATTATCAATGAGTACATTTTATTTTAGCCATAGCCACTATGTTCATTACTTAGATGGCAATATTTGTTTTAATATGTGGTTATATGATGAAAAAATAACTGAAAGGTAACCGTATTGGAGGTCACAAAAGTGCTCACTTTACCGTGAACAACCTCTAAATAAAGTGGCGGAAACTTTCCAAGAGCCGTGCCCGCTAGGTGGCCTTTCGTCCCGTCTGCATACGCTCGAGAACTGACCCTGACTGTACAGCAACGCGTGCAGAACATACTGATAATTGGTACACATCCTACAAACATTGTCAGAAAAGAACGATTTGCATTTGGTCACGTGGTAGTGTGTCTGACTTGCATTTGCAAGGTCGTTGGCTCGATCCCAGCAGGTTGCACCGAGGTTGGTTTTTATTCCAAGGTTGGTTTCCCACCCGTACTCCCGGTACACGCAGTTCCTGAATGTTCAACTTTCCAATTATCTACCCTATTCTGGTCTGTAAAACTGCCTAGAGTTGTTTTCGGCTATGTAACACCAAATGAAAAATAATAAATACAAAAGAAGATGCGTACATTTTGTAACACTGTAAAATATTTTTCTTAGACTGTATTTATTTAAATAATTAAAACATTTCAGGTATAAAATAATATTTTCTTATGAAAATGTAAGCGTATTTCTATTTTGTATTTATGGAGAGCACATTTAGCAAGAAAATCTTGGTCAAATAGGGTGATCAGTACAATACAATGGTTACACAGTCACTAAGTTCGTGGTAGTCAAGATGCTTGTCTACCTACACTCGAGAGGCCAGCCAGTTCACCAAGATATTAACTGTAGTCCTATGTAAAAAATATTCGCCCTAATGTAAATAATATTTTGTGTAATTTATTTTATTTATTTTCATTTCAGTTATATTAATGATAATTTTTGTGGCTAAATTTGATGTGGTTAAAATCAGTTATTAACAATATTCGGAAGCAATATTATTAGTTATATATTGGATACAATAACAGTAATTATGACGGTCTTGATTGATAAAAATTTCTTGGTAGCAAAATGTGGTTTCTAACGCATCCAGAATAGAAATAAGGAAAATATGTTTAAATTATTATTTGCAATTATATCTACTTTTGATTTTTACTGTTAAATAAGTTCATTCTTGAAAAATATTTCACATAGTTACAAAATGTATGCGGTCTTTTTTCCCCTGGACAATTATTGTTGTTTGTGTGCTACTGTTTAATGAGTTGTGCATACAGTATTGTCGGATGCTACTTTCCTTACTACCTTAAAGATTGGTCAAGAGGCACCGTTATATTTCTATATTTCGAGAATATTTTATTGCTTAGTGATGTTATCGACGATTCCTTCATAAAAATGTGAAGTCATAACATGCATTTCCAGTCGTAAAAATTTCTAAAAGCTGTTTGAAGTCACGTGAAAGGCATCTCGCAGTTTCTCTGGAATCCGTTACTTGGTTCACCTGCAGTAACATTTTAACTTATAACTATTCTCACTTAAAATTGTATTACTATGTTAAAATCTAAATACGGTCGAACAACATAACAGATTCTTTATAAATAATCTTCGTGGTCTTCAAATAACATGAGCCACAACACATAGTATTTACTTTATTCCATTTTGAGTTCTACACTAATAAAGATACCCATTCCATGTAACTCTTTCAATTCTACTTTCAAAACTCAATATCCTCAATCCGCATACTTTAATCAGACTATTCTTCAAAAATGCACTAAAAGCAAGTAAAGGCTGTTCACGATAAAGTGAGTAATTTTAAAATCACCCTTAGAAAAAATCCCTGCTCCTACCAGCATATATTTTAACGGACGCACTGAATGACATGCGCCCAGTAAAGTTGGTAGCGATGGAGGGAAAGTAGTTCTACGTCTTAACGTTGAATTAAAAGTGTTAGGTAACCATTTGTGAAAACATAAATTATTTCTTTCGCTTCCTGTTTTTTTTTTAATGCACCTAGGTGTAAAATATTTACTTTTATAATAATTTCGCTGTTTCACTTGACCGACGCATGAATAAAGTGACGAGGCCCACTTCATTATTAATCTTACATAAGACGGAAGAATACACTTTGTGCATACAAGTAGAGCTTAAGCAGGGTTCTGAAAAGTGCTCAGTTGACTGTGAACAGCCTTTACGTGATATTCTAAAAATGTGTGAAATGATTGTAGCAAGTAGAAGGTGTTGTACATGTGACGATGCTTGTCTTGACAGGAACTGAGGGAGGAATTCGACAGGGAGCACTCGAAGACGAGGCGACCTCGGTTGTTGCTGACGATGGCAGTGCCCGCAGGCATAGAATACATCGACAAGGGATACGACGTGCCCAAACTCAACAGGTTAGCTATACAAGTATCAGTCACGGAAAGTGTGTGTTTGCAGATGACGTGATCAACCCTTTTAGCTTCAGAGTCCTGTATCTGTAAAGTGGCATAGAAATAATCTCCAATGGTCTTCACTTTACACAGCGAAATTATTCACATCCCTTACGTGTGGTAGGTAGGCTATCGTTCACTGGTGAAGCTGTACATTCCTCCGCCAGTCTCACAAACAGCTGCCGCCAGTTATATTGTGGCACACAAGTTTTTTTATTCAAATAAACAAAAAAAATACTTAAAAGGAGAGGAAAAAATTTGTTATAATCAATGAGGTACAATGCAACGGTAATCTATCAGACCTTTCAAAGCAAATAAACACTTACAATAATTCAATCCTCAAAGCTACCCAAAAATTATTATAAGCAACTCAGTAATCATCTTAATTCCTCCATACAAAAATTATCAGCAAATCAGTAAATATTCAATAATCAGTCGTCAAAATAGCCCTTGAACTCTGCACACAATTTTTTCTTAACAATTTAATCAAACAACCCCAGAACAATAAATCATTATAAAATACAAGAAATGAAACGTTAAACAAAACTAACACTAATTAGCAGACACGCTGCATACCAAAAAAAAATATAGAAAAAAAATAGAACACTCTCAAGGAGCTGAATACCTAAAACGTTATACAGTTCAATTAAAATAATTTACCATAAAACAATTTGATAACAATCTCAGTTCCGTACCCGAATGATAGAAATTACCTTTACATAATCACAATTAAATACCCGAAAGTATAAGCTATTCACGGTACAATGAGCACTTTTGAAAGTGCTGCTTAAGATCTGCTTGTATACGCGTTGTGTATTCTTCCACCTTACGTAAAATTAACATTGCATTGGGTTTCATAACTTTATTCATAAGTCGGTAAAATGAAACTGAGACGTTATTAAGAAAGTAAATGCTTTACATGTCTGCTATTGTTTATGCTTCAATGCATTAAAAAAAACCGAAAGTAATAGAAATAATTCTAAGTTATCGCAAATGGTAACCTACCACCTTTCATTCGATTTTTAGATATGGAACTACTTTCCATACATCGTTACTAACTCTACCGGGCGAATGTCACTCAGTGCGCCCATTAAAATATAATGTAGTAGTAGTGACTTTTTTCTAAGGTTAATTTCAAAAGTGCTCACTTTATTGTGAACAGCCTTTAGTTACAATTATTAGGTTGCAAGTGGAAAGGCAATATTAATGAACACGAAGGCAGTGCGGTCAAATGTGCCAACGCAAATTAAACAACTCAGGCTGAAAATAGCCATATAGAAAAAGCATAGCTCAATACAGGTTACAAATGACAAATCCTAAGGAGGAACTGCACCGGCACAGCATCGCGTTAGTTTAACCGAAACCATGCATTTGCAATGCGCGTCCAAACAGAATTTCAAAAACACGATGCGCGATTAAGTTATCTAGCCCTTTAATAAAACCCACAGAACCATTTTCAAAATCGTCACCTAAAACGTCTGCTAAACCCACCTGCCTTGAATCACTCAATATATCAACATCGCTGTGTGAATAAATGTATGACAGCACGGAGGTCGGAGGGGAATAGACGTACTTGAATTTTCACATAAATTCAAACTGAAAAACAAAGTAGGGGAAATCTAGCGAGAGCACATGCATGGAGGGAGGGAAGCCATAGAGGTTGAAGAACGGGAGGAGAGGGTGGGACCATAGACTAAATATGAGGTAGACAGCTTATTCGTCTACTTCGCATATAGCCAACATTGACCTACCTCAAAGGAACACAACTGTCAAAGTCACATGGTCAACAGCGATGAACACGTTTGTTTATATCTTAATTTTTAAAAGACAAGCACTATTAAATTAATAAAATACTTTTACCAGTTTGAATTTAATCAAAAAACATTAAAAATTGGTTAGAGGAAGGATACAAATATCTCAAAATCACTTGTTTACTAAACAGTGTTGTAACCTCAAACCCAATTCACGCTATTTTTGCTCTCCGTGTTGGCAGTAAAACAGTTGAATGCTGGGAAACGGATATTGTTTGTGCGCAGCCAGCGAGATCGGGCAACCTCATATTTAGTCTATGGGTGGGACACTGAGATCAAGAAACTGACGGAGTGGTGGCGAAAATTAACAACAGCGAGGAGCACTCTGCGATCAGCGCAATCTCCTTCCCACAGAAAACGTTCGTATGCCCAAGGGACGTCCAAGTCTAGTCCAAGTACGACGAACACGACATCATCACCAAACAGATCATACAGCTGAAGCACAGAAGGCAGAGATAGAACACTAAATATTTCCATGGCGGAGAAGTGAAGATCAAGAAGTGTAGATATCAAATGTGACAATCACAGTGGAGTAAAGAGTGTCATTACACAAGGTACAAGTATAGGTGACATTATACAAAACATATATGTCAAACATTCTGTTCTTGAAACTACATTTGGAATCAAGCATCAACAGCTCTCGCACAGTCAATGACCTCGTAGATTTCCTGTCCACGTTGAGTCCCTATCGCCGGGGACAAAGTCCGTAGTAGATAACAGCACAATCCAGCGCTGAACCAGTCTTGCTGCGTCACATAACGCCTGAAGGTCCGCAATTCTACGGACATTGAAGTGGGGAGGAAGGTCTTCAGCTGACACGCAGGCGCAAGCTACACTCGTAACCGGCTGACCGATAACGACTCCCGACGCCTGTCCAGATCACGGGCGGAAAAAAATTCAAATTAAACAAACGAGAATTGGGAAATATTACCATAAAGAAGGGTTCGTACTGCCAGTTATAAAAAAACATTGCAAAAACAGCATAATTACGTGGAACATATTCCTTAATATGCAACACGTGCGCCTTCCTGAAATCATGCCAAGTACCGGGTACGAAAAACAGTACTGTACAAGGACCTAGGAATTTAGAAATAACGAAGTGTCCCAAAATTTTGGGGATAAACTTCGACCTCCAATTCCTTATCACCATTGGCCAATAGAAAGTCTTTACACAATACTAAATTTCCCGCGGCAAAGGGAACCAGCAATCTTTTTTTTTTTGTCTAAATATTCGGCAACTTCCCGTTTCGCAACCTCCAAACGGCGAGCCACGTCAGTCAGGAGATAAACTCGCTCAGCAGCATCCAAGGAGGGAGGTAGGGGTACATTCTAAATGTTTAGGAGGGGATGGGTCAACTGACGATCTAAAAAAGGCAAGGAACGAGAGTACCCAGTGGAATCATGTACTGCACTATTGAATCCAAAGCTGATAAATTCGCAATCCCGGTCCCACAAATTTTGATCTTGATTATTGAATACAGTTAAATTTGCCTTAATATTATTGTTGAAACCCTCTACCTGATAGACTTTTGGGAAATACGGACAAAAGATATAATACTTTAGACCAACGCAAACACATGTATTTAAAACATACTGATTGGAAAAAAATGCGCATTATCTGTAACGATTTCTGTACGAGCGCCAAAAATTATCCTATGTTCAGGCAAGGTTTTCACAATGGTGGGAGCTTTCATATTCCTAAGTGGCAAAAAAGTTACAAATTTCGAGAAAAATGTCCGACACCGTCAATAAAGAGATATTTCCTTTACGGGAGCGAACTAGCAGTCCGAAGATGTCTAAATGAACCACCTGCCAGGGACAATCGGGTACCTGAAATTTCACTGGACAATAATCAGTATGTTAGGCTTGCTTACAACATTGGCAATCGTGTTATGATCTCACATACCAAACCACGTTAGTCTTTACTGACAGCTAGGCTAAATGCGAAGAAATTTTCAACTCCATCTTGTTAATTCCTAGACGGCCCCCAAAAAGGGAATCGTGAAAATATTTTAGTATCATGGAACGTAACCTTTCCAGCACCACCAATCTCCCGTGCACGCCCTGATTTCCCAGAAAAAAATGAAGTTATCCTTAACCATATACAAGGCATGATACTCCCATGGCAATATCAATTTTAATCTGCTGACACCACCCATAAGATTCCTGCACCTCCCGTAACTGCACAAAATATTCCAGACATCCCTGTATAAATTTTAAGTAGCTCGTGGATCTGCCTCAACTTGTTCAAAATCTACAGGGTTAAACATTCTGGACAATGCATCAGCCACAGGATTGTTCTCGCCATGGACATGGTGAACCTTAAATCTGAGCCGAAATAACCTAAGCACCCACCTGCTTAACTTTTCCAACTGATGCGAGTGACTTAACGACCAACTCAGCACCTGGTTGTCCGTAAAAATGTCACATTCCTTGTGCTGAATGTACGCCACGATCTTTTCAAGTCCAAAAAGGCAAGCTAGAGTCTCCTTTCAATAGATCTCCAGATTATGCTTGGGCTCTGTCAGCGATCTACTAGCGAAAGCCACCGGAGCAATACTACCATCTACCCACTGACCTAAGGCAGCACTCAAAGGGACCGCAGATGCATCATCCTAAATTTCAAAACGGCTAGTAAAGTCCGGCAACGTCAAAAAAGGGGGAGTAATAAGTATTTCCTTAAGTTGGACAAAGGCCTGCTCCTGCCCTGCTCTGGGCCCCAGATAAATTCGACCACTTTTTTTTTTAAACCATTTAAAGGAGCTGCTACTTATGAAAAATGTTCTATAAATCAGCATAATAACCCATCAATCTTAAACATTTTTGTACCCCTTAAAAAGTGCGGGGACACGGAAAATTCACATCAGTACCAGTCACTCCAACAATAACTTACCCTCACTTATCACATAGTCCAATAATTGCACTTTATTGGCACACAAAGTCACTATATCCGGAGTCACCATTAATTCCACTTCCCTAAATCTCTCCAACACCTGACGCAAATGCCCCAGATGCAACTCAAAAACGTCACTATAAATGATTACATCATCCACATAGTTGAAAACCAATTTATATTTAAATTTCACCAACACGTGATCCAAAACGTGATGCCTGGCTACCGAAATTTTCCCCCATGGGAATCCTAGTAAACTCATATTGGTTCCACGGAGTGCTGAAGGCCGTGTATTTTCTGCGGGACGGGTCCAGAATACATAGATAAAAACTGTAATTTAAAACTAATACTGAGTACATTTTAGCTCATCCTAAATACTTTAAGGCACAACCAACAGTAGGTAAAGGGAATGGGTCTTTATGAATTTTTTTAAAATTAGGGAATGGTTAACCACCAACCTATACGTATCGCCTTCCCGCTTTTTTTTTTTACTATAAATCACTGCGAACAGTACTCAGATGTTGGAGAAACTATTACCCTGGCTTGTAGTAATCTTTGAATGATGTCATGCAATCCTGCAATTTTGGTGGCGGACAACGAAAATTCCGATCTTGAACGGGCACAACATCTACTAAGGCGATCTTACACGGCAACAAATCGCACTTCCCTATTTTATTAGTTACTACGACCATAAACACCTCGCGTAACCTTGCTACATCCTCTCTAAGGGCGACGCAAAGGGGCATAATACCAGCCCGTTATTCAGTAACATCAACAAACCACAGGAAACCCGAAAGATTAATTTTTCTGGCATGTAGCATTGCAAGAAGAACACATGATATATTTTGTGGAGAAATTTTCATTAAATATGCTCTAAAACATAAACCATAGCATATACATTGTACTAGGCAGATCAATAAGCATGTAGATATTATTAAAAACTACCCTTAAGGAAATATGCTGAGAAAGCTAGGTAAATACACTCTTGAATTTAAAGCCACTATAAAACGACAATAATAATGATGCTTACATTTGGCTGCTCTCAAAAAACGCATGAAAAATCTAAGAGTAATAAAATATATTTTGGAGTAAATTCACGTTTACATCATTTGCCAACATTATAAAAACTCTCATTACATAATAATTACTTGAAATTTACTAGATTCCGGGGCTAGTACATTTCTAAAATAATTGTGCCTTAACTTTTACTAACATTTTAAGGTCTCTTAAAATTTGTCACTATGAGAAACCGAAGATTTAAACATTTCTCATTTAAAATCAGGACTTTATCACATTCAAGACTAATGACTTTCCCTTTTAAAAAAGTATTTTTACCCACACGTCTTGCTTTTAAAATACACAAAACATAAAGTTATTTTTTTGCTTCCATTTATAAAGACTTGTTACTTTGACTGAAATGTCATCACAACAGCAATTTATCTTTTACGTAAATATTTTTACATGTGTTACTTAACTTTTATACAAACGCATAGTCAACTTATTCTTTGCCATTTAAATTATTATTATGATCGGCTGTAAGAAAAACAAACATTTTTAACTTTAAGCGCCTGACTTAGACAAATTCGCTCCATGCTGTCTAGCAATGAGATTTTCTATCTATCTACCAAGGGACATGCTATAATGCTTAATTTTTCATGTTGACCTGAAGGGTCACTACAAGTACAAAGTTATACTTAACTTTGAAGAACGAGACCTAGGAATCACTTTCCTCCCCGAACCAGCGAAACTCCAACCTATATATACCCAAAGCTTTGGTTACACTCCCCCTCCCTACTAGAGGTATTTTAAATTCTCAACCAATCATATTACGACGAGCATTTCATGCAGTTCTTTACTATTCAAAACTGGTGTAGAAAAATCACTTCTGGGGCGCTGTAGTAAGTCTCTGAGCACTGCTATAGTTTCAACCGCCGCGCCACCACTGCACGCCGCAATGCCAGTGCCCCCTCCCCCCCCCCCCTTTTCACATAGCGCTTGCTGCAACCAGCTGGGGACCATGCTTTAGTAGTTGAAAGGTATGTGTTGCGTTCGGACGTATGTCTGTTCGCTAGTCAGCTGTTCTGCCAAGCCAGACGCTGGCGTTGCATGTAAGCAAGGCTTCTACGCAGAACTTCAAGTGTTAGCAGCAATTTGAGGTAGGGAAAATTCTCCAAACATGCTACATGTAGAATTTGTAGGATTTTTCAGCACAAAGCAGTAATTCTTGCCAGGCGCTATTGCATAGATTGGTCAGGAAGGCCAGGACGGAAATGTAGCTAGATCGGGAAGTCATTGTCAGGCAGCGGAAAAATCCGAGTATGAGACGCCTCGTCACAACCTTGACGAATTTCCACTAATCTACCGATCTTGAAATGCAAATCTACCACAGGCACAGCTTTTAACATGTCACCATTCGCTATGCTTAACTGCAACTCATCGACACGACGCACGTGGGATTGTGAAAGCGTCTTAGTGGAAATTAATCGTTTGACAAAACTCCAACTGGCAACACAATGCATTGCAGCCGTATCTTCCAAGACTCGGTATACGGCTCCCCCGCACGCCATCTACACAAGACACTTTCTAACAACTTGCGGTTTTTTACTGAAATAAATAGCAGCCGTAAATACCGCACACGTTTCCCGATAATGAACATTTAGTCCTAACACGCCCTGGTCCCCCCACAACGGAAACATTTGTGTTGATTGTAGGAATTACGTGGCTGGGAGCACTCATTACTTGTGTGACCCCGAACAGCACAGTTTACACAACGACAATTCTCCACTTTGTCACGAACTACGGCGACATCACCTCCACGCGCCGGTCTTGGAGCAGAATTATCAACGGGGAAAGGTCGCCCGCTATCCTGACGTAGCAGCAAGTCTCCCTTCGATTTCCACTGCTAGAGCCCGGAGTCCAGCGATCGAACGCGGCACGGGCAACAACACACGCACTGTGCTTACATGTACAGTATTGACTGTTTCCTCTTCGGGAAGATCTAAACATCAAACATCAAACACGCTGATGACCGACCACTGATTCTACAAATTCAATTAAGGGTTCCCCTGGCCGCTGAAACCGATGAATGTAAATGCGTACACAGGTGCATTTGATGCGCGCTGGCAATGCTTGGGATAGAACCTTTTTTTTTTTTTTAAAACTGCAAAATGAAACTGGCACGTCATTAATCTCCTTTATAATAAATTGTAGGGTATAAACCCTCGCAATTTACCGACAAGGCACATAACAACGTTTTATAGTCGCACAGGCGTAGATCGATAATATTTGCTACAGCAATAAAAATAGAAGTGCCACATGGGTCTCCACTAAGTTAAGAACAGGAATATATTGGATGGACTGAAATATTAGTTTACTAGTGAGGGGAGTGCAACTGACCAAACTCGCCCCCTCAGTTATGCGACTCGCAAAACTGAGGGCAACTCCTCCAAAACATAACCGCCAGTCGACGTAAGGAGATGTCGTGGCCAATGAGCAGATTACACAGCTCCTCTTTTCGCAGGCTGTATATTAACCCTACACCCTCGGCTATGGTACATGCAAAAAAGAAAAAAAAAACATTAACAGAAAACAAACCAGTAGATAAACTTGAGGCGTACCACAAGTTTTTCATTCAAATAAACAATAAATACTGAAAGGCCAACGACAAAATTCATTATAATCAATCAGGTACAATGGAACCGTAATCGATCAGACCTTTAAAACAAATCATCTCTGATAATAATTCAATCCTCAAAACCACTCCGACAATAATTATCAGCACCTCAGTAAATATATAATAATCTAAATTGCTCAATATACGAACATCGCTATATCAAGAAATGCATGACCGCCGAGAGGCTCCAGCAGGCACGAAGGTCGGAGGAGAACAGACTTGAATTTTCGCATTAATTTAAACTGAAAAACAAAGTAGTGGAAATCTAGCGAGTGCGCACGAGCCCGGGGGGGGGGGGGGGGGGGAGTCATAGAGGTTGCAGAACGAGAGGATGGGTCGGACACCGAGATCGGGAAACCGACGGAGTGGTGGTAAAATTTAACAACAACGAGGAGCGCGCTGTGATCAGCGCAATACGAAGAATAAACACAATTTTATTGATCCTGATATATGACAGAACGTCATCGCGATAGCATTACATTTGTGAACAAAATATTTGTTAGTTGCAGCGCCTACAGCTATGCATTTACCTGTGACTGAAAGTGCTTAATCACCTTCACTGGACGACCTTTACATGGCTGCTAAATATTTAGCTAGTGTTACTAAGCATGTCGTTTTGAAATAAAACCACTAGTGAAAGTATTGAAAAATAATTTTTATTGTAGCTTTTAACTTCCCCCCCCCCCCCACACACACACACAAAATCACACACACTATAACGAGGACTTTGGGCGAGAGACGGCTTATACAGTAGGCTAACATAAGCGGACGTTACTTTAACAGTGATAATTCGATCACTTTCCGTGAAAACACAGTGAATCATGTAATTCTCCTCCTCTTTTCGTTCCAACGCCGGTAAATATACTACGCGGTGTCGCCCACACAAGCTAACAAGCTTACACAACGCCCATATGCGCTGAGTGAATTCGTGTCCTTATATTATTAAGGAGAAAATTATTTTAATATTAATTAAATTCTCCAGAAATTCAACTACGATAATTGTCTTCAAAAATTAATTTTCTTGTTAAATTTGAGAGCTCAATTTTATCGTTTCGTGTCTTTCATTAATTCTTACAGCAATATAAGTACTTCTCGACAAACCTACATTCATTCCTTTTAATTATGTTTCTAAGAGCCAGTGGGACTGTTTTGTTTGCAAAGTTACGAAAAATTCCTAATTTCAAGTTCTGAAATATTGGAACAATTCTAACTTTTTTTTTTTTTTTTTTTTCTCCAAATAAAGCTTGTCACTCAAGGTAAGGCGAAAGAGATGCTGGCAAACTTGTAGATAAATTGGTCGCGAGTGTATGTTTGTAAGTGAGGTATTATTTGGGTCATTTACGGGAGTTTAAATGGAAAATTAAGAAATTACACTTATGATGTAAGCGCTCATCGCGCACAAAAAAAGAAAGAGTTTTCTGTATTTACAATTTACAGTTATTCGCCTTACAATCCTTTGTCTCAACCCACGGAAGCTAAGAGAAAATAACTATGCTATTCAGATTTACTTGTAACCGAAACTAAACCAAACGATGACCTAACCAGCATTTTGTCACATCATTCTACATGATAGGATGTTGTGATGGAAATATGGCGACAACAAATTATATTTACAAATTAATGGATGTTAGTATTTGCATATTTTGGGTGTTTGTATTGTTAGATTACCGCAAACCAGTTTCCCGCCAATAAAATGCACTGTCATGAGACTTGGACTAAATAGTAAGTTAGACAAAATAAAACAGGTTCTCTTAATGCTCAAGGAAATTACTATATACCACCATGCTCAACCAGTTAAGGTTTTTGTACCTTTAAATTGAATATAAGTTGTACATGCATTAAGTAATGTTCATAATTGTTAAGAAAGCGGCAAATTGTGGAAGTGTACGGGGTCGCTTGTGTTTGCGCAGGTACCTGGATTTCATGAACATCCTCAGCTACGACTACCACTCGGCCTTTGAGCCTTCAGTGAACCACCACTCGCCGTTGTACCCAATGGAGGAGGAGAATGAGTACAACTTCGACACCCAGCTGTGCATCGTGAGTACACGCGCCTTCTCCTGCACGTGCATGTACACAGGCAGCTTGTCGGAGCGTGGTGTGTGTAGTTGACCCTCGCATACCCGAGACTGCATCACGGGCACAGGTCATACATGAGTCAAAAGGGAGTGAGTGATGATATTTGGGCGGCTCTTAATGTCGTGGTCGTGAGAGCCGATGAGGGTGAAGCGAGTTGAGTATGGAGTAGCGCCGGAATGCAAGCGCGGGGGGAAACGGGAGATCCCTGAGAATACCCGCTGACCAGTGGCATTGTCTGGCACGAACATCACATGTGGAAATCCTGGAGCGACCCGCTGGGAATCGAACCCGGTTCGCTTAGGTGGGAGGCGAGTAATCTAACCACTACACCTCCGTGATCCTGAGTCAAAAGTGAACATTTTTTTGTGTTGGGGGGGGGGAAGGGGTCCTTCCTACAGGCTATGGCCAACTCCATATCGTTCCCTCGCTTCCCTAAAACGCAAAAACAACCACATGTACTGTAGAAGTGAGAAAGTACTTCTGTGAATCTAGGGAAATGTGTAACATTGCAGTGTGGGAGCGACGTGTAGTTGTTGACGGAGATGTGGTGTGGGTTATGTGCAGGACTACACGGTAAAGCACCTGATCGAGCTTGGCGCGGACAGAGACAAGCTGGTGGTGGGTATCCCGACCTACGGCCGCTCCTACACGCTCTTCAACCCCGACGCCACGGACATCGGGGCGCCTGCTGATGGCCCAGGCGAGCAGGGCGACGCCACCAGAGAGAAGGGATACCTCGCCTACTATGAGGTAGGTGCCGCCTCTACACTCCCACTGAACTACATGTCTTCTAGGCGTTCCCTGATTACCATCTCCTAGTAAATCTGTTCATATACTGATAAATATTAGCATGTCCTGGTAAATATGTTCATGTACTGCTTAAATGTGTTCGTGTCCCGGTATATCCTGGCAAATCTGTTTACATCATGCTTAATCTTTTCATAACTTGGTAAATCTGTCAACATCCTGGCAAATTTATTCATATCCTGATAAACGTGTTTCTAACTTGGCAAATCTGTACATACCCTGGTACATCCATTCATAACCTGGTGATTATGTTCATATTCTGGTGAATACTTTCATGTCCTGGCTAATCTGTTCACGTACTCTGGTAAATATGTTCACAACTTGGTAAATCTGTTCATATCCTGCTAAGTTGGTTTACATCCTGGTAATGTTGTTCATACCCATGTAAACCCATCCCGTAAGCACCCTACAGTCTATTATTTTTTTTTTGCTGAGGAATTATCTGTACATTTACAAACCTTTATAAAAATTCAGTAAGTACCTTTCTAAAATTATTTTTTCTTTAACGTTATAACAACCGTATATGTTGGACCTAATATGCGCAAAAACCAGTTTGCAATTGTCCAGGAATCAATTTCAGTCGCAAAGTTCATATTGCTTCACTTAATCAGTGTTTTTTTTTTTGGTATTAGGTAGGGGGAAGTTCATTACAATGTTCTCTCAAATTTAAGCAAATGTAATTGACTTTCACTTTATTTCCTAGAACAGATAAACTCATTTGATCACCAGTGGCGTGCAATGCAGTGTTGCAAGGTAAGCTGGTGCTTGCTCACTGCTGTACATTCAAGGTGCACGCAGAAGGAGCCAGAAGCCACCGTGCAGTCTAGGGAAATAGAATGTATTCCGACCACTCGCAAGCGAGCAAGAGAAGGATCCATTGTCCTGTGACGCCACCTGTCGAGCTAGGTTTTAGTGGTGGAAGTGTAAACTAACAAGCAACAGGGTACAGACCTCAGCTAATGCCAGCTTACCTTGAAACAGTTCACCGCACGCCATTGGTGATCACGCTGCTATGCATATTTTCGCTGCCTAATAAATTTGTAACCAAGCGAACAAACTACAAAAATTATTCATAAGGTTGCAATTCCAATGACCTTCGTCCTGAGGTGAACATTAATAAAAATATATATTTTGCTATTATACAATTAAATGTGGCCTACTATTCAATACACCTGAAGACTTAATGTAATTCTGCTCGCAGCAATTCTCTAAATCAATAGCAACGATCCTTTCCCCGGGAAATTATATAATTTCACGCATATAAATACGACTATAAGTTAATGACTATAAGACAAAATCCGAAATAACTCGAGGCGAATGCTGGGATAGTGCAACTTGCACCGTCCTTAATAACTTTGCTGTCGATGAGACTTTAAGCCCAATTAACTGCCTATCTATAAGGTAAAATGGTAAAGTGGTAAAGAACTTGAGGATATAATAAGAAGGTACAAATATTAGAGTTCATTTGTTAGAAATAATCTTCAGTGAATATGATTCGAAAGACGTTCCCTACTTCTTTATGATTATTTGATTAACCTTTTTTTTTCAAGAGTATGTTAAAAATAATATTATTTCATATTATCAACCATGTGAACTGAAATACAAGCATTTGGCTTATTATATTATGAATACGTGTATTGTAATTTTTGTAATTTTTTTTGTAGAAATACTAAAAATTTAGCTTCTTGTTTCCAAAATATTTCTTTTAAAAATAAAAATAAATTCAACAGTGTATGGTAGTCCAAATGTTCACTTTTGGGTTGTCCCACGGACATCCCCTTAGTACTTCTGGTATAAGCCTTAGGATCTACACAATATTGTACTCATTATGTGCACATATTTTATGGTATTAGTAACGGGACATCATGAGGACATTGATAAAAATCCCGAGAATATCAAGAAATCAACACTTTAAAATGTTACAATTTAAATTGGTAAAGCCTTGTAGTTTCATCATTAGCAAAACATTAATTTTTTTTTTTTTTTGACGACTCTGTCTAGTACGCTATAAAAGTTATGCTATTTCCAGTTAATAAAGAAAATAATCCGAAATTTTTGCAATGCAATGTGTCAAAATTGTAATTTTACCGATTTTGTTGCAAAAAATATATAAATATTTGTAATAATTAAAAACAAGACGGCCAACTCTCTTGATTAATATTAACAAATTGTTTGCAATATATATTACAGGAAAATTCTAAAAATTCCGAAGGTCAATTATATGCAATATTAGCTCATATTTGACAACTTAAAAAATATGAGTAAAATTGTGATCGGTAATATATCTTGAGGTAATTCATGTATTTTGTCAGTGTAAATCATCTAATTTTGGAAAGTGAGTTATATTTTAGTAACCTCATAACGTACTACTGCGAGTATAGGCCTACTCTTTCACGTACGACGTGTTTCAGAACAGATATAAAATCATGTTTGGTAATATGCAAAGACAGAAGATAGCAGTAATACAGACAGCACCCTTCCCTTGGTGTTTCTGTTGGCTGCAGGTGACGCACGAGCATTTTATAATTGGTTCCTGCTTGTACCTTGACCTAAAAGAGAGAGAAGTGCTTAACATGTAACTGCATATTCGAAAAATTATTCGGTCCGCAAAGGGAAAATATTCGCCATTCAATAGCATAAAAAAGTCTTGTTTTGCTATGATACTAACAGACGTGGTACATGTGGTCGCAGATCTGCGAGAACCTGGAGAAGAACGACTGGGAGGTGGTACAGCCGAACCCCTCTGCGATGGGGCCGTACGCCTACAAGGGCAACCAGTGGGTCGGCTACGACGATGAAGACATCGTCCGCCGCAAGGTGAGTGGCAGGTTTAACTACCGCCAACAAGCCCCAATTATGTGCTTGGCGAGCGTTCACACTGTTTAACATCCCGCCAACACTGCCGCAACAGCCCTAGGCCAGTGCCTCCACGTTGCATGGAAGGAAATGTGGAGGGCACGTAACATAATGTCATTAGGGGATGCGAATTACAACGTGGCGGGTTTAAAGCAACCCGCACGCCCTGCCAGCCAATATTGCTGTATTAAATCAAGAAAAATTAATTATGTGGCTGAATACCTTTCAGAACTTTACTATACTTTTTGTATTGCCTTAAAAAATAATGAAAAAAATTATAAAAATAACTTTTCGCTAAAAGTAGAAAATGTTTTCAATCAGTATAACAACGCGAAATAAACAACAAATTGTAAAAAAACGTCCGTATACTTACACATGGGTATCAGAGACTTAATATTTTAATATGAGTATCGCAGTAGTTGAAAATTAACTCATAAAATACATGGATTAAAACGGTTACACATTCAGAAACAAATAAAAAAACCTGTACACTTTCAACTCTGCGTGAAATTATGCACTAGGTTATCACTTAAAAGGTTGGATGCAATAAGTCTATATATGGTTGTGGAGAGGTGAACTGTTCACTAGTTCTTACACTTTGCTTACATCAGGTCTTTATGTTCCTTGCTTACTCAGATCTCGCCAGAACTGTACCGACGAATATATATTAATGGCCCACTGTTTTAGAGGGTGTGGCCAACTTCACGTCGACCAATAAAACTAGAGATACCTGTGTCTAATATATATACGTTTATCATGGCCAGTAACGTATTTTACACTTGAATGGTTTTCTTCGGAAAAAAATATTCCTTTTGAAGGTCATACATCTTTTTCTACGGTCCTTGCTTACCAAACTAAAGAACAAAGTTAAGGAGGCATGAACATACATTAGGTTTAAAACACATACATAATTAATAAATATTTGCTCGTTTGGTATACTGAAATCGTGTTCAAAGTGTTGATGTTTTATAGTCTACTGGGCTTTATATTCATACACATTATATATATATAAGTCTATGTATATACTATGGACTACCGACTAAAATTGTAGCGAACAGTTTGGCCAAGTTACAGTCTGTAGATTTATGTCTCTTCTGAATTATGCGTTATGATGTTTACAGAAGAACTGATTATGTGTTATCAAATGAGTTGGTTTCCAATATCACTTAGCAGTTTGTCTGCGATGTTGTGACATGTTTAAGCGTTAAGAGAAATAATAACGTTTTATATCCCAAGTAAAACTTGTGTGGCAGCTGGCGATAAGAACACAGCATTCGGTGTTGTTGGCGGGCAACTGATATTTGCAGTAACGTTAACATAAAAAAATATTTAATAACCATGAGTATGCACATTTTTACATTTGTTTACGAAAATAAGCTTCTCTGCTAGAAATTATATGTTTTGAAGAACGTCCTGCTTAAATATGGCTGTATTATACGAGGTTAGGTTATGTTAGATTGGGAATAGAAGTAAACAGAGCCGGACTGTCGCAAATTTCCATTGACTACAGTTAAGTATTATCAGGTGAATTTTTAATCGTAAATCCAGAATACGCAGTAGTTCCGCGTTCGAGGACAGGGGTTAGTACATAATTATTAATCCATAGTTTTTAAATTGTAAACGCAGTTTTATACTCGTAGAATAGTTATACTAGAACCACCTGTTTTTCACGAAAAGATTTACGTGTAGGCTAGACTTCAATATACCGTTTGCACACTTGCAGCCTTCCTTTGTCTATTGGCCACCTGTCTTTGTGTGAAGACTGACTGCTATTGAGATAGCCAATCGGAATTACTGTTCTCCGACGCTGAGCGTCCGTGATCCGCGGGCAGACAGATAAAACGCGTAACAATTCAAATCATCCACTCACGAAAGAGTTTCTGCATTGGAGTGTTTTAGAACACATCTTGTCCTGAAATCTTTTCGCGAAAAACAGGTGGCCCTACACTCTAAATTAGAATCAGTGGGAAACCACTGATTGTTTCAGCGAAAAAATTTTAGTGATGAAATAGTGACGTGAAATTATTTCACTGATTGAATAAGTGAGGGCCGACTACAGTAGCGAATTAAATATTGGTTTTTCTGAATGTAGCCAAATAATTACGTGAAATAAACATATTTACGATAGTTTACTATTCATACTACAAAATTTACCGTTGTTTAAAAAAAGTAAAAAAAATTTCGGACAGTATTAAATTCACAAACCTTTCGGCTATAGGCCGTTACCTTACAACCTGCGCTACCACGCCAGGTTGAGATAATGAGAGGAAAATATATGCTTTATAGTTCCGCTGCGAAATCATGCAGATTTAAATTGTATGTGATCTTGAATGAATAGTGCAATGGGGGTGAATGACAAGATGGAAGTTTTTGGACATTCGCCATTGCGATGCAGATGTCTGTCATGAATAACAAAACAGGACTGAGAACGAAAAATTCTTAAAAAAGACAAGCAACCTATTTTCTCGTCCATAGGTTGCTTGTCGTTTTAAAGTATTTTTTCGTGCTCAACCCTGTTTTTTTTCCATGACAGACATCTGCATCGCAATGGCGAATATCCAAAAATCTCCATCTTGTTAAATTGTATGCCCTTACTTCTCGTTTTTTTTTGTTTAATTGATACCATTAGGTTTGTTAAAGCGAATAGTATATAATTAAAAGCCGTGTGTTCATATAACCTCATAAAATGGCGTTTTGAAAGACGAAACACATTCTAAAAATAAATTTGTATTGGTTTTGTTAGTTTAATCGTTGTTATTTCACTTGATACTCTTTGTTTAGCGGGCATTTCCAAACGTTGTTTGAGGGCCATTTTTACACGCAATTTAACTGATCCTTCATTCAAAAATAATCCACTGAGTAAACAGTGAAAAAAATGACTGATGAATCAGTGGAAAGTATTAGTAAATGAATAAGTGAAGGAAAGCTGGCATTTTTTCACTGATTCATCAGTCAAATTCCCTGAAGTGAGTGTTGAATCAGTGAGATACGTTTGACTGATTGAAACAGTGTAATTGTCACTGACTCAGATATACCTAGAGTGTAGTTTTGAGCGTCCTGTGAGTGAAGCGAGCGCGCTGGGCCAGTGTGACCTTGTGCTCGGCAGGCCAAGTATGTGAGTGAGAACGCGCTGGGCGGCATTATGTTCTGGGCGATCGACAACGACGACTTCAGGGGCAAGTGTCACGGCAGGCCCTACCCGCTCATCGAGGCCGGCAAGGAGGCTATGTTTATCTCCAACGGGTGAGTGTCGTCAGCGAGCGAGAGGAGTGATATGAGCGGCTCTTAGCATCGAGGTTTTAGGAGCCGATGAGGGTGGAGTAAGGTGAGTGTTGAGCAACGCCGGAACGAAGGGGCGGGGGAAACAGGAGATCCCCAAGAAAAGCGTTATCGTCCGCCACGATTCCCATGTGCACAAATTCGGATAACTTCGGCCGGGAATCGAACCCGCATTGGTGGGGGGCGAGTAGTTTGACTACCACAGCACTGTGGCCCCTCCTTCAAGGATAAGAGCCGGTCCAGGGTACCACCTAGATACTCTGTTACTGGTTGGGTATAAACTTCGCCATAATGTTTACTTCTTTTATAGTGTGGCCCGGTGAAGTGGGCACTTTTCAAACAAACTTTCAAAAAAATCTCTGCTGGTGGCTCCACAAATGCTACAGTATACACATGCGTGAATATGATATTCGCGATAAACTGAGCACTTTTCGAAAGCCCTGCTAAATATTTTCAATTCAATTCAATTCAACATCGCAGTATGAATAATAAACACAGTGTATACATTTCATTACACTCAAAAGTTAACGCCTGAGACTGCAAAAAAAAATATTTATTAGGGTTTTGTGCATTTTAGGAGGCCCTTAAAAGTGTTCACTTTACTGTAAACAGTCTATATGCTACTAGTTATGTTGGTAAGCAACTAATAAAAATATATATATTTTTTTTTAATTTTCACGCTGTATTGCGAGTGTAATTTTCAAGAATATGGTATCTGAATCTAGTGGAATGGAAGTGAAGTGGAAATATTTAGCCGGCTCTTGACATCGAGATCTTGAGAGTCGATGAGGGTGAGATGAGGTGTATATGGAGTAGTTGCGGAATGAAATGGCGTGTACGTACCTAGTACGTAAAGGCTGTTCACAGTAGACTGAGCACTTTTGAAAGCCCGGCTTAAGGTCTACTTCTACGTACGTTGTGTATTCGTCCGCGTTATGAAAAATTAACATTGTTACGGGCCTCGTAACTTTATTCATGCGTCGGTCAAGTAAAGTTGTGAAATAATTAGATAAATAAATATTTTACAATTCTGTTCATTTTATACTTCGATACATAAAAAAACAGAAAGCGAAAGAAATAATTTAAGTTATCAGAAATCGTTACATAACACCTGTTATTCCAAGTTAAGATACGTAACTACGTTCTCTCCATTTCTGCCAACTTGACTGGGCGCATGTCACTCAGTGCTCCCGTTAAAATATATGCGGGCAGGAGCAGTAAATTTTTACTAAGGTTGATTCCAAAAGTGCTCACTTTATCCTGAACAGCATTTAAGAAGTAGTGCTCACATCAAACAGTGTTAAAATGAGTGCGCACGAATGCGGTGGGTTGTCTCTCTGGTAATTATCTATGGTCCATTCTGGTTGCTTCCAACTTTTCTGAAGTCTTGCTGAAGTTCCACTTGCACGATATTCCTCCGCC
Source organism: Dryococelus australis (assembly GCA_029891345.1). Taxonomy (NCBI): domain Eukaryota; kingdom Metazoa; phylum Arthropoda; class Insecta; order Phasmatodea; family Phasmatidae; genus Dryococelus; species Dryococelus australis. The sequence goes on from CM056995.1 coordinate 216,846,697, forward strand.
TCATTTAAACAAAGCTTAACAAAGTCTTGGAAATTCCACCAGAGGGATAATGCACCGAATGCGTACATACACGGCGTAATATAACTTTGGATAAGAACTATTTCTTACTAGGTATTACAAACACAACTATTTTCTCTCTGTTTGTATTCACTTTGGGGTGGATTGCTTTGCCCCTCATTGTCGCTTATGAGGGGACGGCTTATAAACATATATATAACTTAACTTAAACTAACACATATGCCTTACGTAGGATTCGAACCTAGAGTCTCCCACACACCAGACCGGTGGAGCAGTAACCGACTGCGCCACGGGAAGTCGGTTGTTTGTATTCACAATATTTTTGAATTTAATACTATAATTGATGTAATAAAATGTACGTAGAAGTTAAATTTAAAAAAAAGTAACTTAATGTTAACACAAGTACTAAACGATTGTGATATCTGACAATTTCAATTAGCGCTCCGCATTCGTGCGCACTCAGTTTAATGATGTTTCCCATGAGAACTATTTCTTACTATGCATTAGCAACATATCTACTTTCTCTCTAATTTTATTGCTGTTTATTATAAAGAAACATTATAATTTTTACAAAAATTAGATGTAAAAGTTAAATTTAACCAAAAAATGCGATAACTTTATGTAATTAGAAGTATAAAAACTGACAGTCAGGAAAGAAACAAACACGTCATACATGATGAGATTTTTTCAAAGGTTTGTTTCGCAACATGTGAGGATACCGTGAAGAGACTACAGCTACTGGCAGTTATCTGGGCGCGTCTCACCACAGATAGCGGTGAATTGGGGTCGCTGGAGAAAGGGTAAACCCCTCACGACTAGGGAGCTCACGCGCCCAGATATCTGCCAGCCACAGTATAAAGCAAGTGTTGTGAGTGGCTTGTGTGTGTGTGTGTGGCGGACAGACTAACGAACGAGGTGTCGGGAGGGTCCGGGCAGAAGAGGAAGGGCTCTCAGAGGCCTAGGACGGGCTCGGGAGGAAGAAGCAGCGGCCGCAAGCGCAAGAACAAGAACCGCTCTACGACTACGAGCACGACGACGACCAGGAGGACTACGACGACGTCCACCACGACGCCCAAGTACGTCACCCCGGAGCCGCCCACCACGCCCGACCCCGGCAGCGGTAAGTCTGCGCGCTCCCTCCTGCCTCGGCACTGAGAGGAAAGTCAACAAAATATTTGTTTCTATAGAGCCAAAAATATATTTAGTTCCCCCAACAAAATATTTGCTTGTATAGGGCCAAAACTATATGTAGTTGCCAACATAAGATTTGTTTGTATAGGGCCAAAAATATATTAAATTGCCCCAACATATGTGTTTTTATAGGGCCATATATATATATATATATATATATATATATATATATAATATATATATATATATATATATATATATATATATATATAGTTGCCCCAACAAAATATTTGTTTATATAGGGCCAAAAAATATATATACATAGTTGCCCCAGCATAATATTTGTTTGTTTAGGGCGAAAAATATATTTAGTTGCCCCAAAATAATATTTGTTCCTATAGAGCCAAAATATATATTTCGTTGCCCCAACAAAATATTTTGTTCCGTACCCAAAACTTTAAGTACAACAAATTAATTTTGCTACCCTAACAAAATACACGATTGAATTAACAATACCTCTGTGATGGAACGAAAGAAATTAGACTGTCAAAAAACTATTTGGTTGAATCACCTATATATACCTAATTGTATGGTTACTCATTTGATTGCCTTCTTTCGAATATACAGCTCGAGAGTTAGTTTGAATTTATTGTGACAATCTGAATTGTAACAGAGTTTGTTAGTGCATTTATTGATGCGCAATAACGGTATAAACATCGTTATAAAGCAAGTTAAACAAGAAATTAAAAACTAAAGATGGGAAAATTTGAAACATATATTTGCGCACGTGGTCCAGTATTTACAATGTGTGTACTTATAAACATCACTGTTCCATCAGTAGTCACTAACTGTGATTGAGTCCTGCCCCCGTAGCTCAGGGGAAGGGTAGCTGACTTGAAGTCGGAGGGGGGTGGGGGAGGGTTCGCGCCCATTGCCTCCGACGTGGCAGATATTCAGTTCGCGTGTCGCACTGTGTTGTCAGCACATCAGTCTCACTAGAGCTTCGTCAACGTCAAATGCCATAGTAACGTCACATAATGGAAAACGAGAAAAAGAATTGCTATGGTGTGGCACTCGGTCGCGGATGATGTAGGTTCGAATCCCGCTCTCGTAGATGATTTTTTTAATATTAAACGAAACTGTTTAATGTACGTTGAGCCAAACAAATCTTCAGTCGCACCAACCAAATCTTTGTTTGTAGCAAACAAATAAGAACAACAAAATAATTTGAGTTCAACAACAAAATATATAATTGCCCCTATACAAACAATTAATATGGTTGCGCCAAACAAACTTTGCTTGATCATTGAGTAAAGATATACACTAGAGTGGCCATGGGATAGGAAAAAATCTGACCAGTTTTATGTATTAGTTCCGCTGTTGATCCAGAGGAGCGCTAGTGTTCTCGACGACGTCATCCGCACGGTGTTGCCAATTCCGCAGCCGGTAAAAGTATGTTGTAACCCCGACCTCGGCTCACCCACATGATAGTTCGTTCTGCCAGAGGCGAGCCTGTCACACTCCAGTTACCAGCATTCGTTGCAGCTATCAATACCCAACTCCTGATTTACTAGGGGCGGCCATGTCACGTTTTTCGTTTACGACGTAGAATTATGTGTTTACAGAAATATGTGGTGATATCAACTACGGTTTGGTTTTATTTACCTCTGCGAAAATAAATTATCATAAATTAATAACGGTAATTGTTTTCAATCTAAATCTATTATTTTACTATGGTTTAGGTGTGCATGGTAAAATAAGAGTACTGTTAGCACTTACATTTACAAACGTCATATTAATCATGAATGATGTCGTACATCATAGTAAACTTTTCGTCCCGTTCTTATGTGAAAGGAAATATTTGTTCAGTAATGGAGAAATATATGTTAGATGCACGACGGTCTACAATTGAACACTTACAGTTTGGGGTTGTGATCCACTACATATGTGACTGTTCGTACAAATTATCATTACGTTCAATATATTGTTTCGAGTGTTATTAAGGCTGTGTCTGAACCTAGGAATGATGCACTTATGCATATAAGCATACTCCACTCGGCTGATGCGTGATACATTCTGATAGACGTACTTATTTGCATCCTGTACAGCAACTAGTTAGCTGATAAGATTATGAACAAGCATTTTGACGGGGAAATCCACACTGAATATGTTCTGGAACGTAGGCGCATAGCTTTAGAAAGCGCTGTAAAGCGCATGACAACGAAAGTGTTCCTATTAACCAATCATAGACTTTTTACAAGAAAGGAATGAATATATATTTGAGTCAGTAAACGCAGTTATCGATAATGTATCATTAAAACTGGTAATAACTAGAGGTAAAAATCCTTTTAATACTAATATTGGTATTAATAAAAATTAAATGTCGGATATTGATATAACGTTTTCACTCATGCATGCCTTGCCTTGTAAAAATGTTGGCAGTGTTCTCATCGCTCTGCATATTAACTATGCATTCAATGTCACGCCCGGTTTACAACAAATCACGACGATAACTGATTATATCTATCCCGGCTCTTCTAGATCATTAAAGGTTAGAGAGTATACATTTTTAAGAAAGTTGCCCAGTGGCGTTTCTCAAAAGTTAATGCCTCCATTTCAGTCTTTATAAATATAAATATTTGGATTAATAATTATGAACTGCAAATTTATTTTAAAAATAGTATCTTATGGGCTGTAAGGACGCGAGACATACACACATTCGTTTCCCCGTGTACGTGCGTATGTCATTTCCCGAGACATGTAAAACATCTACGTACGTAGACGAATGCGAACGATGTATGAGCGTGCATCTCATTAAACAGAAAACTTTTTGCAGACTGCAGGAAAAGGACATTATTGATAACGTTTAAGGCTCAACTCTAACAGATGCTTGTTTTAAAGCGACAATAGAACTGTCGTCATTGTAAGATCCACATTTGCAATGATGATGTGCATTAGTGGATATTGTCTGAAAAAGTTGGCAGCTGTGTGTATTTACATTTACACGAGTGTAACACAGCACACCATTGTATATTACACACTGAAACCTCGGACACATAAAAATGCGAAAAACGTTGACACTGAAGTGTTTATCAGTAATGTTAACACTAACGAACGCATGAGAACTAGACATAACAAAGAGAGTGGCAATATTCTACTTCAAACTACGTACATTACAAAATATAACTACTTGTGAATATGTTAATAAACAAGACAGTAATATAATATCCAATAACAACTTAAAAGAAAACAATTGTTGCGAAATATATACACAAATCACGGCACTTACTTGCTTTTTAAAACATGTCTAGTGTATTTTATTAACAGTTATTTGTTTTGAAAAAACGTTTTAAGTACGCATTCGCGCATGTGTTTTGAATGTCAAAACCAAAATGGCGCTGATTTTGTCATTTTGTATTTTTGCTAACATCTGCTATATACAATATACGAAATATCAATTTACCAAATACGTCACAATGTTTGTATAAAATATCGACTCACTTGATCATTTCGTCAACACAATCTGCCAATTCGGACACGGCCTACGTTTACAATACAAAACCTAATGCATTTATAATTATGCAGTAGTTGCGTCTCTGTCATACAGAAACACGTCTTCTGTATTTGCAGTTGCAGTGAATTTAAACAGGCAGCAAGCCTGTCATGTTTACTTTTGTTCCTAACAACACCTCGTAAGAAACATCCATATTGAAGCAGATCATACTTCAAAGCCGACATTTGCTATTAGAGAAGCTTATTATTTGTGAACAAAGATAAGCATCAACATGTGCACATACGCGCCTCTGTCATATTGTTTTATACTTACATTACTGTAAATAACACTTTCCCGCCAACAACACCGACTACTTTGTAATGATTGGTCGTAACCTCAACATTTTATCTAAAGATATAAAATACAACTATTTCTTACAACGCACACGACATGATAAGGTTCCACTGGGAACCAAAACATAAGAGAACACACATTTGTGTCTTCTGCACACATCTTAACGCATAATATAATGCTTAAATATTTATATTGTTAATACAGCTTTACCTCAGACGTCGCAGCTTACGCTGCAATACGGTGTGCAGGTGTGTTTAAACGCAGTCGAGTTAACACATCTCTCTGTTCATAGTGTACAGTTGTTACCAAGAATAACAGAAATATTATTAAATATTTTGACTGTGTCAAAAGTTTTTTGTATATTCTGGAATATTTGTCGTCTCCTAGCCTACAAATGGATAACGACAGCAATTTACGAACACTATGTAAAATTGGAATGGTTTGTGACAGTAGGGAATGCTTGTGTGTTAACTTTGTGGCATATTTACATAATTATAATTTACTTTTCCTAATATAGTTATGTTCTCTGTGCCCCATGTTTTGTTGAATGAATAAATACTTGTATCATTAACGACCACTCATTTTGTTTGCACGATTATACTATACTAACGAAATATATTTTATAACATGTACGATCATCTTAACAAGGAGTGTTAATTCATACAGCAAGTGTGGATTCGATTCGTTTATCATGGGTATTTTCTCCTTTTTACTAGCATTCCCCTACCACTTAACAATGTTAATTGTAATATAATACTAAATGTATGTAGTGTATCATATATGCAAAACAGTATTTCTTCCGATATTTGAAAAAAATTTAAAAAGTTTCTGGTGCCTAAATTATGCGCGAGAGACGTGAGTCGATTAGCCGTACTTACACGATGCCCAATTTCTGCTACTTTCTGTTATACTCGTGGGCACAGCAGAAGGCACACACGTTTCTATAGCAGAAGGGAAGAAAGAACGCATCCTTTCACACCCACACGTCATCTAAAGTTCTAATAGAAACTTGTAAATGGTAGGCAAAACAACTCGCAGGAGACAGGGGTACAATTACAAGCAAGGTTTATATTTATCTAGGTTCTTTGTGGTGCATCCAAAAGATACAACGATTATTTCTTTTTTCCCCTGAAGACTGCATTGGTTTAGATTGTAACGTACGAGTACTATTAATGTATGGAATGTTATATGAGTGACGGTACTGCTTATGTATGAAAAACAAGGTACTGTATTCACATGTATGTATGACGGACATTTACGCCACTCATTAAAACGTTGGCATATTATTTCAATAAGGCCGTAGCTAGGAATGTACTCTAGGCGGATAGGTTGAGAAGGGGGTGGGGGTGAGGAGAGAGATTTCTTATGTCTATTTTTAAACAAAAATAAAAAACGTCTATTATTACAAATTTATTATAATCAATAGCTTCATGTACATATATGGAACCACACGACTCTATAAACATTCTTCATGTTCAATGCAGTTCACATATTCCTTGCATTAACATATAATAATACTTGTCATTTTGTTTTCAAATTTTATTTTCATTTAGTTTAGGGGGTATGTGTCCCAATATATGTATATATATAATATTTATATATATTTATATGTATATCCCCCATCACTGTTATACCCATGTTTTTAAATGTGTATCTTTAATGAGCATAATAATCAATATTGTGCTCTCCGTAATTAAACACGCTTTTACGGCCAAAATAAGACAGAACTGTTACAATATTAAACGTAAGGCTTTCATGTGTGCCTTTTAATACTACTCACGCTATACAGATTAAATTATTTACTCTAGAAAACAATCGACGTGATTAGTATAGAACCACTGCTCGTAGACTGTACTGTGCTGATACTTGCGTATTATTACTGTTAGACAAAGATATCGTGGAAATAAACATTTTCTAACGTTAAAATAAGTTATAAACAGCCATAATGTGTCACATAGAAAAACTCCATTCCCGTCGGAGCTTCGAACCCTAAGACCTACAATCACGTGACACAGACCTGTGCGCAAACTCACTGAGCTACACTAACACTTACAGTAAACATGTGTGATAAGGTATTATATAGAAAATAAATCCACAGTTATCGCGTATTTTATAAAGTGGTGTTTATTCTTTTATTATGACCGTATAAGTAATATGCAACGTTTCCCATTACTTATGAGTACATTATATTTCATTTTGTTCATTCATATGTTTTACAAAGCTTGTAATCTTTTCGTAAATTGATATATACGACGTGAGAAAGTAACTCGGTGTCCGCCATCTTGTCTGTCCCAGAGTGTGGGTATAACAGACAATCAGAACACTTTCTACTGTTTCGGAGTTTTGTCTGGGGGGGGGGGGTAACAGAGATGGAATATGAGAGAGAGAGAGAGAGAGAGAGAGAGAGAGAGAGAGAGAGGGTAGATATCAATGTGGCAACGCCGCCGACATTCCCCACGCACAAACCACGAAAATGGACTAGCGCGACGTAGTGTTCATCCCTCGAACTACAGCTGGAGTGGTCAGAAAACTTAACCTGAGGAAATCCACTCTAGGTATATCTTTACTCAATGGCTTGATTCAACGAATCCTTTTTCTCAGTTTCTCAGTTCGGAGTATGAGCATGTTTACTGGCAGTCACGACAATCTAGAAGTGAGTCGTCGATGCAGGCTGTACCTAAACTTCGTGCATAAAACGAAGCCACAGCATCTGTGGGCATAAACAACCATAAAACCCTAGTACGTTAATGTCCGGAAAAGCAAACTTATTTTACTAAAGTGACGTTGAATTGAGGCGCGACATTGCCTGGAGTTGGAAATCAATACAAACAAATAAATGTATTTATTAAATATTCTAAACCAAAGTATGGTTGTTCAATACAAAAATAAAAGTAGTGAATTACTTTCTGTAAAACAATACACTTCAATTAAGTACCAAATGTCCCCTTGAACTTAACTTCAACGTCACATTAGTAATACAAGATTGCTTTTTCCGGACATTTTTGTACTAGATTATTGAGGTCCACATGTGCTGTAGCTTCATTTTCTGCACGTAGTTCAAATACGTCCTGTATACCCCACTACAGGAGCACAGCATTTCTATTGGTCAGTGCGTTTACTCTACCAGCGTCCAATTGGTCTATATAGCACCGGTTGTACTTGCCATACTTATAAATACCGTTTTAGGCTAGCTTTTAGCTAACGAGTTGACAAGCTGACGCGTCCCAATTACATTGACTTGTCACGACTAACGCGAGATGCAACCCATCTTGTTAATTCTGTTAATTGAAACAATACAAAATTTTTGTTCACGAAAATTACAACAAATGCTTCATAGTGTCCATATAAGATTATCATAAAACTTGGCGAAGCATACGGGATCATATCAGAGTAGGTTTTGTCATTGAGGGCAGATAAATTGGCATAATACCGTTGCCAGTGTTTGACTCTGAGATAGTCTCCAAAGTGATGACGGTCTTTCATATGCCGAAATCAAATAAATATGGGTTTGTGTCCAACATTATATGCAGCAATTGTTTATGAGACTACGTAATATAAACTATACAACGAATTATGGCTCCCACCGTGTGAAGCATTCCCTTATCGGATACCATCTTCTGTTGTGTACAGTATACGTCATTACGTACACTTCCTATGAAACTCCCAGACTACCATGTCTCGAAGGGTAAACTAAGTTTTATGGAGTTTGACGTAGCAGTATGACACCCGCATTCACTGAAGGCACGGGTGCCAAAATACAGGATGTTGGAAAATTGCATGAGAATACTTTTGGGAAACATTATTCACATCTGGAGGATGAAAAAATGTTATAAGAATATATGTCCACAAACGCTTAGTTTCTTTACTACAGCCCGCAATACATGATGTACAGTGTATGGCCCGCGGACTGGATCATGTTACTGTGGAAAGCTATAACAGCGTTCGTTTGCATGATACACTACACCTCACACCGCGACACTACACCTAACCTACACATAAATTAGTTACACATGTGTGAAAGCTTATCGTCGGCACTAAAGGAAATGTTTAAAATGCCCTACATAATCACGAACACATGCATCAACCCACCGTTGCATGGAGACCCGGATGAGTTGATGAATCCCTGGAAAATTCCTGCTTGTTTCGCAACCCGCCACAATAAGGTTACGAAGGGTACCCACATCGTCCACGGGGTTTCATACACAAGTGCCTTTAAATGTCCCCACAAATGAAAGTCCAGTGGATTCAAATCAGGGCTCCTTGGGAGCTGGTATGGGGCTGCCAATTACAGCTGCGATGACATTCCACAGTAAAATGATCCAGCCCGCGGATCATACACTGTACATTATGTATTATGAGCTGTAGTAAAGAAACAAAACATTTGCGGACCTATGTTAATATAATTTTCTTTCATCCTCCAGCTGTGAGGAATGTTTCCCCAAAGTATTGACAGCAATTTTGCAACATCCTGTGTTACTTTCCCAAAAGTTTTCATAAAATTCACTGTTGCTTGTTACGTCAACGAAATTTAAAATGTAAATTATTTAAGTGGACACTTTAGATTGTGTATTATTCTACATAAAGAAGGATATTTTATTCAGTCACTCTCAACTCGGTATTATTTTAACAGAAAGCCGGCCAGTAATGGAAGTTGTACAATACAGTAAGCGCAACTGATGTTGAGTGATCGTATATGACGGTTGTAACTGGGAATACAGAAACGAAAGGAACTGCAGTTGCCAGTAAATCACTACTGCACTTATAGTGCTTTCTTAAATTTAATACTCCCGCGTGTGAGCTTCGCCCAGGAGCGATAAGTACAACACAGCGGCACGCATCAAGTGCGCCATCGCCACTAAGCTCAAAGCTCTCAACTTGCGCCCAGTGTTTTGACGTGAATACGTCTTTAAATTTGCAACCATAATGGGAGGTAATCCAGAAAATCCAATGATAACAACATCGGGTGATACAGTTTGGCATTAGAGCTCCGAATCTATCGCCTACATTCAAAATTCAATTACACTACTCGATTGCCCAAGGATCAAATAATATGTTACGTTGAATGAGGACTGCGAAGCATCTCGCGTGGCGAAATGTGTGAAGGGAAAGGGGGGCGCAATTTTGAGTTCGTTTCGCTGCGTCTCCTAACTTTCGCGTAGTATAACTTTTGACTAGGATAAGCTATGAAGCTCTTTTAAATTTCAATTGAGAGTTCTCGTCAAGATAAATCGAGTTCGTGTATAAAAACATCTGTGCGGCGTGGTAATGGTGAAATTGTATGAGTTTAATGAAAAAAATTAAGAAAACATAACACAATTTCGACTTATACTCGTCAAACTGCCAAGTTGAAATGCAGAAATCGTATACGGTTGGAAATATCATCTCAAAAGCAATCCAGTGATACCCATAAAACCCCATATGATCGAGTGAAGCGGTGACGGGAACGTAAAAAACCATGAAGGCGTCCGAACGCGTCAACGTAGAAGTATTCACGCAAAACAAACAGCCGTGTCCCCAACAAAACCAAACCCCATTTTTTGTCACACTGCGTGTACCTATGGGACTTTCAGCGGTGAGCCTAGTATTTTATTAGTGGAAAGTCTGTAGGAAGGTTCAACGCAGCGCCCTTGAGTTGTTTCAAAGTTATCTGGTGCGCACATTTTGAGATACAGCGCTTTGAAAAAGCAGTTTTCAGCCATTTTGGAGTACTCTGAAATGGTGTTTCTAATGTGCGTGACGTCCTGAAAGCATTCGATAGCCCTCGTCTGGTGTGTGTGTGTGTGTGTGTTATTTTTGTAGATCAGGGCATTGTACGTATGTTTAATAGTTCCCTAGAAAAAAACTAGTATTCTAAACACACTGCGACATATTTCAAGCGCCGGGTAGATGGTAGCTTTAAGTCATAGCGTACTCTACGTAGGACGTTTAACAGATACTGGCTTTGATGATTTTCATTTCAGACAAAAATAAACAGTGTCCAATGAGGCCAGTCCCTCGCATGTGTTTTCTTACCCTACGTCCAAGTTAATCTATACTACTTATTAGTATAAAAAAACGTATACTTTGTACAACTAAATTTGCATAGAATGGTGTAAATTTTCTAATACTATGCAGCAGAAAATAAAGTGCAACATTCGCGAATTTTCTCCCATGGCAAGTAATTTTACACATACATCGCAATTGTAATTTCACCACTGTGTAAGTGTATTTTCTCACTAACAAAAACGTAAAATCACAGATTCATCGTAATTTTCAATACACAATTTCTGTACATTTTTCACTGTTTTACTAAGCAATTCTACCGTCAGCATATGTTATTTTACAACTGCGTCATGTTAATTCACATTTTACTTCTTTTTGTAACTTGGTAGTTTAACAGAGTTATACAAAGTTATTTCCAAAACGTGGGTAACAGTTGACTTCCAATATAGAATAAGTAGTTATATAGGCCTACAAAAGCCAGTATATTTCATCAGCGGGAGTTAAGCTTCCCTTTTGAACACACAAAAGGAGTTCTAAGCAGTTCTACTCCCTACCTCTAGATCGCACGATTCAAACAAATATTTGTAGTTATATTTGAATTCACAGGAACATTAGTGTAAAATTACAAATACTGTATTCGTTTTAGCAAATTACACATAAAAATATACAATTACCAAAAATTCGTAGGTGTAAATATACGCTCACAGATACTGCAGAATGTAATGCAAGTTTATACACACAAGGTAATCGTAAAATTATACAGTTGAAGACGTACAACTATACTGACACTGGGCGTTCATACAACGACTATACAGCAGTAAATATACATAGCTTAAGGTTTTAATACAGTGAGTGGGTCAATTTTTACACATACTACAAAATGTGTAATCTAACACCAGCATTGTGTTTATTAAGCCATACATTTATGTATTTTCGCCAAAGACATGTAGTACTCTTTGGATTATTAAGAATATTTGTGTAAAATTTAACGGAATCGTAGATGTTTTTACAAATTACACATACAAAATGTAAAATTACCAAAAATTCGTGTGCGTAAATTTACACTTATTATTTTACAGTGTACCGCGGCTTCGCTATGCGGAGTCAGTTTGATTATATAAGCACTTAATAATCTCGGTATTACTAGCCTCGTGATTCATCTCTAGAATAAATTTAAAAAATAGCTTCGAGCAGTCGGCGGTTTAAACAGCGATCGGTATTCACAGATATAATGCAGTGGGCTAAATTGTCTTATTTTATCATAACGAAGCTTCTAATTGGGGCAGTGTGAGTTTAATCTGACCACGATTCATTTCCTGTCATCGTAAGATTACGGTCTGATGTCCGTAAGCTATAAAGACTCCAATAACAAGAAATCGGGTCATAATTTTTAAAATAAATTCTTGCTGCCATTTTCGTCACACATCATTAGCTACTGTTTTGAAATAGATGCAAACGAATACTTATTTTATAGCCACACGAACAACATGTAATCAAAAAAACCATCGCTTATAAGCCAATAATTTACTATGGAATGGTTTCATGTAACATTAATATAGCTACAACAATTTTACTGACCGACCATCCTTCTTATTCTACGCAAAACAAATATAATATATTTAATAGGGCTACTTATGCAAGGCACTAAAAAAAAATATCGTTTCCTACGTAAGAGTTGAAATCCATCTGCATTTTGCAGAGATGCATAAAATAAGAGAGGTTATATTCTGTAAAAACCAACATATTCAATTTTAAAAAACTTACGTTCTGCAGAAATTAATTTAATTTTTTTAATAAGAAATTAATTAATTTATGAAACTCAGTGAAAGAATGTTTTAACACGAAATAGAAAATACCTTACCATTGCCATTCGAAACATTGTCTGAAGTGGCTCGAGATGTAACACTGTTGCCATTTCTATTTAACGTTTTTATTGACGACATACCTGAAATTCTTAAACCCTGCTTTAGATAGACGATTAGGAAATTCCTAACTATGTCAATTGTGTTCCAGCAGTGTAACCATTTATAAAGGTTTGGCACTTGTGAAAAATGAGCCCTCAAATTATCTGACATTGGTGATGTTCTGAGACGCAGTTAAATTATGGGCAAGTGTCTCTCTCTCCAATAAAAGATCAAAGTAGTCTGAACCAAATAATTGACAACCATGTCACTAAAAGCAATAACACGTTACTAATGATTTCATATACTTACTTTCATAGCATAACCAGTGATTTATTCCAGTTCACAGGTAATTCAACTGTCCAAAATTAAAAATAGTGCATTCGTCTGATTCTTTATAGAAATAGTAACAGTTCTTTGGTCACGCTAACGTCACTGCTTGAAACCACTGATTTACCTTTAGTGTAGCAAAGTCACCACGCCCTCACAATGCAAGGCCATGTTCAGTACACAAGTTGAAAGAGTAATCGCAGAACAATAAAGGAACTGTGAATTCAGATTGTAACTTTATGTGAATACACAAACGTGTTTTAGTATACACCAAAGGCGTCGCTACCCACTTATTTCCGCAGAGGCCCGACCTTGTAGATGCGTAATTTATAACACATCCACTGGCAACCTTAACAAACTATTTGCTCACGAACATAATATTTCCGAACTTTTCCACGAATACATCCGTTACTCGGCTCTGCCTGTTGGGACACCGAACGATGTGGTGCAGTGTAAATACTTATGACTCGCATTCGGGAGGACCCGGATTCAAATCCCAGTCCAGCCATCCTGATATCGATCTTCAGTGATTTCCCCGGGGCCGCGCTGGTTGAGTGGACAGAACACTCGCCTCCCACCGAAGCGAAACGGGTTTGATTAACGGCGCGGTCGCTCCAGGATTTTCGCACGTGGAGAACGTGGTCGGCGGATTTCCTCAGGGATCTCCCGTTTCCTCTGACTTTGCATTCCTGCGCTGCTCCGTTTCTACCTCGTTTCACACTCATCGGCTTTCAAGACCTCGTTGTTAAGAGTCACTCCGTAACTTCTCGAAATCACTCCAGCCGAATGCTGGGATGATTCATTGTTACGTGTCGTACACTGTTAAAAAAAATTCTTCATTTTACGGAAAAGTGCTGGTAAAAATGTATCCATAGGTTACAATTAACTCTCCGTATAATTACGGACACATTGATTTTCAAAAACGGACTTCCCATAAAATTCACGGAACCTCTACGTTGATTCCTTAGTTAGTTTTCTGTACTTCTAGTTTAAATAATTGTTAGTATCTACATTAATTTAATTTTCATTGTGTGCGTGTTCTACTGTGTAAAAAATATTTTTAAAGTTTTTTTGTATGCTTAAGCAAGATTTGAACCTGAGTCAAAAAGTTGCGAGTTCACGACCCTAACCAACAATGCTGACGTGGCGAATTTGGTATAAATGTTTTGTTCTATTCGTCATATAAGCAACTTTTTAGTTCCTGTTAGAGTTGGTGTATTTCAAGTGTTGCTAAGTGTTACATTGCTACTTTTCAATGTTAAAAGTAACAGGTCTTAGTGACATCCGCAGAATCTATAATTTCCTAGTTACAGTGACGAAGGAAGTTTCGTGTAGACTCGTCATTGTTCTTCTTGCCCGAAACCCGAAGTGATAGGAAATATGTATATGTGTATATATATATATATAAATATATATATATATATGTGTGTGTGTGTGTGTGTGTGTGTGTGTTTATGTAATATACACGCTTTTATAAGGATTTAACCAAAACTGGGGTACAAAATACAAGAATTCTATGTTCGCTAACCTTTGCAATTATAAAAAATTTAATAATTTATCATCAACAAATTAGTATCATAAAGTACATCTTCCAAGTAAAAAAATATTAACGCAAGCAAATCTTGTTTTAACTCCCCTCAAATTTAAAATGTGATATAAGAATCTTCAGTTTTTTTTTTTTACTCTCGTAAATTTATTATTGACGTTATGAAGTATTTAATATTATTGTCGTGTCTATATTGCATAGAAGTGCCAAGTGTTGTAGCGAGAGAGTGAAGAGATTTGGGCGATTCTTAACAGCTCTACTTTTGTACTTATATTCAGTGTTTGATTTTTTGTGTTTTTTAATACGATGTAGTTTCGGCTTGTCATATTTATTTTGTACATTTTTATCTCTTGCTAGTGTTGGTATACTTAAGACGTTATATGATTCTGGCTAGAACGGAAAAAATTAATATTAACTTTTTTTTATGAAACACATAATACACAACAATCTTATCAAGCCTAAAACAGTTGTCTTTTCCTGTAGTCAATAGAAAAAAATTAACGAATAATACAAAATTATTACTGTATAACATGGCATGTTAAATGCATGGTTTTTATAGTAAAACAATCCCAAATTAAAAGGTTTTAATGGTACAAAAGAGCGTTTTCTAAATAAATATGTATCACGAGAAGTAAACGAAGACATACCTTATCTTTCCTTTTCGCTAAGAATTTTAAAACAAATTCTGCATGAGTCAGACGAGACTGTGAAACTTCGTTATGGTAAATACGATAGCGTTCATCTCTTCTCTGAGTAATAGCCTAGGATGCTACAGACTGCAACCTAGCACAAGAAGAAAACATTTATCTATATTAATAAACAAAATTAAAGCGTCTGTCTATTATTTCAAAATTGATTCCAACATTTAAGCGTAACACGCTATTTAAACGATGTTAAAACATAAATAACTATTTTTAAAAAACTTGTCTGTCCTGGATGTTTGTCAAAAAAGGCTCCGAAACGGCTGAAAATATTTTGATAAAACTTTCAGAGATCATAGAGTTTATTTCTATTAAAAATTTGTTCTTTATTTCATCTCGATTTCTCAAATGGTTATGAAGGAGATAAAAAATTTTCATGTAATTTTCTTTATGTTTCGTATCTTATTATTTTTGCAAAAGAATTATTGTCAAAACGCATGTTTATCAAATAATCATTTATATAATACACATCATAGAAAACGATACATTACTTTTTGGAAAAACATAGAAAAATAACATATTATCAAACAACTAACACTAACGCGACGATTAAACTATTTCCTATAATAAATTAACAATCTTTCAAAACAATTATTTTGGTATGTATTTCAATAACTCCACAAAACCTGGGCGAAGCGATGACGGACTGTATTTTATTAACTCCTTAAAAACCTAAGCGAAGCGAAATTTATATTTTTAAAATATGCAAACAAATCCTAAACTCCACGTGAACGAAGTCACGGGAACAGCAAGCTCATAATAATACGTTTGCTTAGAGTAAGAGAGAAATTACGAAGCTGGTATTTGATTCCTCTGTACTGAGAAAAGTTGTCCTTTTGGAATGAAATTTTTTTATGTAACTACGGACTTTTTATTACGACCCAAAATTAAATAGTTCGATTATATTTGTAACGCCATTACAGATTAGTACTTAAATTGTCCGTTTTGGCCGGTTTACGTGTATGATTGTTTGATCGTTTTAAGCCTAATTTTTAGTTTCAAAATACAGTTTACGTTACAGGAATTCCGAATTAATTTATACGGTGTCGAGAAAAATAAAGTTCCTGCATCAGCCTAACTAGCAGTGTCTGTAAACTGATAAGACAAATAATAATTTTTTTTTTCTATTTAAAGTATTATTTGCTTGTTTACAAGTTCACTGGTGTCCTACTCGATCGGTATGCCTGAGGCTAAAATGTATAGGTTTAAATTTGTATTCCATTTATAGACCGTTCACTGTAAAGTAAGCACTTTTGAAGCCCTAGTTACTTTTTTTCTTTCAACCCATTTATATCCTTCCACGACTTGTTAATGTAAATCCTACCACGTAAGTAATAAACACAGTGTATACTCACCATACCCAAAACCAAAATTCCGATGCCACAATGAAATTTATTTATTGGTTATTATATCTGATGAAATAGCTTCAAAAAGTGCTCACTTTATCGTGAACGACCTATAATGTGTTATGCCTACTTCCCTTGGTTTCAGGTTCACTATAAACTCGTTTGCATGTATAAATAAACCCAAGCATATACTGCTTACATGAATATTACCTGTGTTTGACACAATTTTCTGTTTCCCTCTTGCAGACTTTAAGTGCAAGGACGAAGGATTCTTCCCTCACCCCAGGGACTGCAAGAAGTACTTCTGGTGTCTGGACAGCGGACCGTCCAACCTGGGCATTGTGGCGCACCAGTTCACGTGTCCTTCAGGTTAGTCCTCAGGCTGCATACCCTCCTCGCTTCCACGCAGTCACTTGTCCTTAAGGCAGACTTAGAGTGGATTTCACGTCATCACGGAAACTAACATTGCATCGATTGAGTAACTAGTGTCTATTAAAACAAAATATCATTGTTTAAATATGCAGATTTTTTTCAGTTACCAAAGAAACATAGAAGCATGAGTATGTGGGTAACTATGAAAGGTATTTTTGTTAATTTTACGATTAGATAAACATCTAATGGCATAACGTCAACAGCCGTTTCAGGAATTCCACTCTTTCCAAGTATCACTGCAAACTTCACCTAGCCTAAAAATTATTAAATTTCTCAGTTGATACTTTTGTTTTTGAGGATTGTTGGCAGTTGCTGCTTACAAAAAACTTGCTAATACAGGTCACCGACGTTCGTTAAGGATAGTCTGAAAGAGTTAAATCATTTATTTTCATAATTTCCTACACAGTTATAATAAAATTATAAATTGACATAATTTAGCATCTCTTTTCAAAACTTTGGATTTCATGGATACAAATAATGTTTTTACTCTGCACTGTACATTTTTTTGAATAACAACTAATTGTTCGGGAAAAGTTACCAAATATTATTCTTACAGCACTACAAGTGAATTAGAGCAAATTATACATCACTTTACTAGGGTTGAGTAAAACTAATGTTACATTTTAACAAACATGTACAACAGACGTTAAACTTATTACAAATATGGAGATACATAAGCAATGTTGTACGTTTAACGAAAAAATGTGTTGTGAAGATACAGTTATCTTGTAGAGATTAAAGAAAAACTTTGGTAAGACTAGTTTCCGTAAATTGTCTCTAAAATGAACTCACATATAACAGGCCGCCAATCAAGTGAGGGGCAGGCCTACCACTATCGAGATAACGATTAGCCACCAGTATTCCGTCTTCACACCCCACGGGAAAAATGTTAACTAAATTAAATATATATCATACACAATAATACGATTTCCTACATACTTTCACAAAATCATATTCAACTTAAAGGTAAGAACGTAGCTTACAAAAGTGAAAGAAGCTTATAACTGTAGAAATCACAGGAATTTGACGAACTGTCACATCAAGAAGGCTTATTTGCGAATTTAAAGCGTAATAGAACCTACCCACAAAGTCGCAATTTTCATTTCCTCACAAGTTAACATTTTTGTGCAGATATTTTTAATATTAGCGAATATTTTTGATGAGATCGGTATTAATATATTCTTAGTAAAATTGGCAATTTCTTAAACAACCTGTTTTGGCCAGAAAACATCTTTGTTGTGATTTTTAGTACGGTTATATTAAAATTGGTACAAAATAATTCTCCAGTATGGCAACTGTAATAAATAATTTCCAAAATGAGCAAAGAATTAGATGGTGTCGGTCTCATAACAAAATATTCGCTGATTAAAAATATTATCGCCCATAATTTTTCACTCTCAAGACGAGTGCGTAAGAGAAAATCTCCCTGTATCCTGGGGCGCCAATCCAGCCCCTTTATGGGATAGTATTCCTTCCAGTGTGAGTTTATTTTTGTTTCACCATTGTTTACTTTTAAAACGAAATATTTGCAAACAAGGGTTGTGAGGATATAGAGCATTTCTCAGCAGTTATTTCAAAATTCACGATATTTTTTTCACTTTGTTTTTGTTGCGACTGTGAACTTAAAAACGATTAGTCCATAATTGATTATATTTATGTCTGCCATGAGAAAAAGAAACTGGAATCATTTCATTCAGGATTGGGGAAAGTTGTAAAGTGCCTCTGTTTGTAATAATAAGCATTGAATCGTAATATTAAATCGCGACAAGAATGAGTGAGTGAAAGGATTTCGGTGGCTCTCAACAGCGAGGTCTTAAGAGCCGATGAGGGTGATTGAGGTGAGTCTGGAGCAGTGTCAGAATGAATGGGCGGGGGGAAACGGGAGATCCCCTAGAAAACCCGCTGACCAACGGCATCGTCTGGCATGATTCCCACATGCAAAAATCCGGGAGTGACCTGGCCGGGGATTGAACCAGGTTCGCCTTGATGGGATGCGAGCAGGCTAACCGCTCAGTCACCGCGGCCCCCATGAAATAAGTAAATAATCACAACATTGGAATGACACTGCCAGAGATCCATCGATGATAAAAAAGGGGGGGGGATGGACCCATCGCACCTACCCATCCACCCCCCCCCCCCCCCACCCAGAGTGGGATGCCCACCACTATAATTAGTCCAGCGCCAGACGAATGAAGGAAAATGAGATCCACCTCCTTTCTACTAGAATTTCTCTTCGTACTATTAAAGAATATGGTTCTTACCCATTTTTTTCTTGTAGCATTTTCTAATAACGCGTGTAATCATTTTAAATTATTTCCTGTCGGCTGGGTTTTTCCGATGCCTATGCTGGCTTTTACCAGCCTCTTCTTAGTTATAGTTTTAACTTTATGTACACTAAGGGAGGTGTTCATGGTCCAAAACGGTGGCCATGATAGCCCAATCCCTCTCTGCCGCGATGTGTGCCTCCTTGCATGCATTCCCTCTCCTGTAGGCGTAAGGGTGTCAGCCGTTAGACGCACTTAGATCCCGTCCCTACCTCGGACGTACAACTAACACTTAGAATTAGAGTAGGTTAGGAAAAAACGGACTATTACACTGCCACCTTGATAAAGGCTGTTCACGGTAAAATAAACACTTTTGAAAGCCCTGCTTAAGATCTACCTGTAACACGTTGTGTATTCTTCCGTATAATGTAAAATTATCATTGCCATGGGCCTCGTAAATTTATTCATGCGTCGGTTAAGTAAAACTGTAAAATTATTAAAAAAGAAAATATTTTACAAATATGCCAATTTTTACAATTAGAAGTACTAAAAAAAAGCAGAAAGCGAAAGAAATAATTCAAGTTATCACAAATTGTTAGCTAACATTTTTTTATCCGACATTAATAAATTGAACTACTTTACCCCCATCGTTAACCAATGTAAATTGGGCGTATGTCGCTCAGTGCGCCAGTTAAAATATATGCACGTGGGAGCAGTGACTTTTTTCTAAGGTTGATTTCTAAAGTGCTCAGTTTATCGTGAACAGCCTTTAGCTGCTTCTTTTGTCGCACAACTTTAGGAGCTGTGCAACTGGGTGCTTGCAGGGCTGGTGTTCAACAAGGCGGCTGACTCTTGCGACTACGCACGTAACGTGATCTGCAAGACGAAGGCCAAGGCGGAGACGACGACGACCAAGCCGTCCACCACCAGCCGCCCCACCAGCCGCCCCACCACCAGGTACACCACAACCACAACCACAACCACGCCGCCGCCAGAGGAGGAGGAGTACGAGGAGTACGAGGACGACGACGAAGAAGCGGCTCCCGAGGGAGACGAAGAGGATCCCAAGGTCATCCAGGAGCTCATAAATATCATCAAGAAACTAGGTGAGCTACAGCTACACCCGTTCGACATTATTCCCTTACGTTCACGTAACATTTTCACGGGAATGCACAGCTAGCGTACGGAAACGCGATCCGTAACGACGGGAAGCAGAATTGAGGTCCTTAAATATCAAATACGTAATGTGTACGTTTTCCTATAGCTTCCTGTTTCTCAAGCGTACAGAGCTTTGCTTTGCCACTAAAGAGTTAGGATATCGACGCCGCTTTGAGTTACACAGTCAACCATCAGAAAATAGCATCAGACATCTGTAACAGTTAGCAACTGCAAAATATTTTGTAAATTTAATTACACAGTTTTTGTACACTAACAAACTTTGTAACATTTAATTTTAGCGTTATACTAGCCGTAAAATCTATACAAAATTTAGTAATGACCAGAAAACCCTTTTTGAGTTGCAAAGTAAAAGTTTATTACACTATGAGATAATTATTTTACTTAAAATAATTGCAATTGTTTAGGAATGGCAGGTCATTAAATAATAATTATTTATTTTTTTTGGGGGGGGGGGGGGGGTCTTTTAACGTTCATTCGAAGTGTAAAAACCTTCATTGCATATAACTTTACTTTCCAAATAAAGATAAGCTCTATTGCGATTAGGCTGTTCTGTGTATTTTCCCAGCCCAGTTATTTTTTGTAACCAAGAGAACATATTGGAATGAAAATTTGCTGGTTTGCAGTACCAGTAACTGTCATCCTGACGCAAATGTCATAAATCAATATATTATACCATTTTAAAACCACACCGGTTTATCTTTTCAGTCCATCTGCAAATTCGTTTTTTTTTTTTTTTTTTTTTTTTTTTTTTTGTCTACAATTAGAAATATTTTTCCTCCTACATAATTTTTCAATATATTTGTTGTGGAGAGCAGTGTGAAAATGATTTATTTTCCATTTCCTGATAACATAAATTGCAATACTAGCTTTAATATAAAAATTACAAATATATGTATTACAATTTGCACAAGAAAACTTTTTGTAGTACCAAAAATATTTTTTGCAACTGGTTGGGAATAATTTTTGTAAACGTATAAAAAGTTTATACCCTAGGATTTTGCGTAGTGAATTTGCAAACAATTCATACATCCCAGGTAAAATTTTACGAAAATTAACTAAAAAAAAGTATTTTCGGCCATATCGCAGTCGGAGTAACTAATAAAACAGAGCTATTGCAAGAGATAAGTACCTATCACTAGACAGTGAATACCGGTCACAACTTTCCATGAACATTTACTGGAGGCACGTCAGATAATGGTTGTTGCACATCGGGAGATGTATTAAATGAGTAATCATTAACACTTTCCACATATTTACACGCGCGTGTGTTTTGAAATAATCGAATGGGCCACTGTTAATTATTATCTCAGTTCCAACAGTTCAAGATCCTTTGCTGACATATTATTTTAAAAACCTCTAAGAAAACTAATTTACCCTCATTTGCCATATATAAGACATTTTGAGTTATGATAATTTTACATTCAATATACTATATGTGCACTGAGAAAAATATATTTTTTGAATCGAACAAAGCTTGTTTGGTGGAACCAAAAAACTGTTTGTATAAGGGCAGTGAAATATATTGTTGTTAAAAACAAATTATGGCTTTGTTGGTATTTTTATTTGGTTCCCCCAAACAAAGGTTTGGTTGGTACAAATAAAGATTTGTTATGCTCTAAGATGCATTAAAATGTTTCGGTTAGTATAAATGAATTAAGTACCCGACCGAGATTCGAATCAATATCGCGTGAGTACAAGTGCAACCTCACCTGAAGCAATTACTGATGGAAACTTTTTTTTTTAATACATACATTTAAAATGCTGGACAACGTGCGTTTCACAGCTTTACTTTATATTTTCCTTTTGAACTTGTTTTATTACGATATTTATACTATTATTAAGAATCAATAAATGCACTAACAAACACTGTCCCTATCCTAATTGTCACAAAGAAATAAACAATCTTTCGATCTGTATTTTCGAACGAAGGTAATCTGATGAGCAGCCAAAGAAAAATATATAGTTGATTCAGCTATATATTTTGTTGAAAGACTTGAAAAAAAATTTTGGGTCAACACAGACGTATTGTTTATTCAAGGGTGTATATTGTTACATGAGCATAATTAATAATGTTACTTTTCAAGTTTTGTTTACTCAACAAACTATTTTGTTGAGGCAATGAAATATATACTGGGGCCTATACAAACAAGCATCTCGTTGGCCGGAGCACACCTTTTTGTCAGTGTATGATGTGTAAGTGAACAGTAATAAGGAAGTAGTGGCAAGCAAGATTTTCGGAGAAGTGAGGGTGGGTTTACGATTGTCTTAACAGAATCAGTATGCCGCGTGATTAAATTATAAATCAACGTATTTAAGGGTATTGGTTTATGACCGTCATGTGCGGGTCATGTACCGGTCGTGTAAGTTTTGCCTTGACTTAAGATATCGTCATATTTTATATCTTAAGACGAAGTAGCCAATCATTCACAGTGGCAGTTGCTGTTGGCGTGAAAATGTATTTACATTTGGGATTTAGGATATGTCGTATCGCGAAATCGTATGCGATGAATTATTTTTATCGAGACAGTATCCTCTTTATTTAAATAACAGTTACTGGTCATGTTTTATCTGTTGGGAGAGGTTATGGAACTCCCTTTCATTAATGTTTTCACAGATTGCTTGACTTAAATACCCAATATTAGCATACCCTTCTAAAAGATATCGCAAATTTTTCAAAACGATTACATAGGCAGTAACCACAAATATAGGCTGTCCACGGTAAAATGAGCACTTTTGAAAGCCCTGCATAAGATCTACTTGTATGCACGTGTTGTGTATTCTTCCGCCTTATGTAAAATTACCATTGCCGCAGGCCTCTTAATTAGTCATGCGTCGGTCAAGGTAAACTCTGAAATTATTACGAAGGTAAATATTTTACAAATCTGCTTATTTTTACACTTCGATTCATAAAAATAACAAAATAAAGCGGAAAAAAATGATTTAATTCATCACAAGTTGTTAAACAAAACTTTTTATTCGATGATAAAATATGGAACTACTTTCCATTCATCGTTACCAACTTTACTGGGCGCTTGCCACTCAGTGCGCCCGTTAAAATATATGCTGGTTCGAGCAGTGGCTTTTTTCTAATATTTATTTCAAAAGTGCTCACTTTTTCGTGAACAGCCTTTAATCACGATTGTCCATTTTTCCAGGTTACGTCGGCTGCTTTCATCTCCTACGATTCTGTCGGGCTAGACAATTGCTAGATCAATGATAAACTGCAATACTTATTTTCTGGGTACTAAACGAGTGATAAGAATAATGCAAAGAATATTTTGGTAAACTTCCTAAACTGCAATGGAAATTTTTAACCCATACCTTGTATGAGAAAATTACCATACATCAGGTTGCGAATTCAGGAATGATAATAGAGAACGTTGGTAATTTGCCTGCGAATTTTACTCTTTCCTGAGCAAATGTAAGAACACTACCACAAATGCATGGTAAAAACTTTGCCAACCGCACGTTCTCGATATACGTATACACTGATGTGGTAAATTTGCAAATAATTTCTTAGGGTGTAAAATTATTAATTCTTGGGTATGTAATGGCAAAGTCGCCCTGAGGAGTGCGTGTATGCGGGCAGGCGGGGTCGAGCAGCTGGAGAGACAGCTCCAGCAGCAGGAGAAGACGAGTGGCGGTGGTACTGGAGGCATCAGCCGAAGTCTGTACAACAAGGTGCTGGCCCGCACTACCGCAGGCTCCGGCAGGGGCGCTGTTCTCTACGGCACCAGCACCTCCTCCCCGCAAGAGCCCACAACCAGGTCAGTAACACGCTTTCCCGTGCACTAACCACCAGGTGGACCGATTATTCGTCTTCCGTGCGCGTATAATCTGTTCACAGTGTGAACTGAGCACTTTTGAAAGCCCTGCTTAAGTAGAAAAGTGAATACTGTACAAACCTGCTCGTTTTTACACTTCGCTGCGTAAAAAAAAAAAAAAAAAAAAAAAAAAAAAGCGAAGGAAATAATTTATATCACAAATGGTTACCCAGCAATTTTTATTCAACCTTAACATATGAAACAGCTTTCCATTCATTGTTACCAGCTTTACTGGGTGCATGCCACTCAATGCGCCCGTTAAAATATATGCACGTAGGATCAGCGACTTTCTTCTAAGGTTGATTTCAAAAGTGCTGACTTTATCGTGAACAACCTTTCAAGTATCTAAGACACAGGATATTTTATTGACCATGCCATTTCAAAATTCCTTGATAAATTCATAATTAAATATTTTTGATAGTTGCTGATAAGGGTGTGAACCACACAAGAAAATTATATCTCAATAGATACAATGACTTATCTTAGTTCCTATAGTTTTTTTTTTAATTCCGGTAAACAAAGAAAAATATTTTTTATTATGCGCCCCATCAACGGCTGTAAATACATTTTTTTTTACTGTGAATTTATTACCTACCGACTGCGTCAATAGTTTGTTCAGAATAGTGAGCACTGAAAATAAGTCTTGTTATATTCACGCCTCATTTGTCTGTTGATCATATTTTTTATTTATTTTTTTATTTTTTATTCTTGAGGATACTTTGTAATTTCTTTGCGACAATTTAGCAGGGTAATTATTAAACAGTTTTGTATATTAATTATAGTTTAAAACAGTGATATGTTTTGAAATTCTCATTAAACTGTAGTTACTACAATGACCATGCTGCCATATATACCTCACCTCTCACAGTCATCTCCCACTCGTTTAATTAATTTCTTAATTTTAAACCCGATACTACAGTTTCGTCGCACATATAATACATGTACATTGAGTAATATTTTTAAAACATGTTTGGCTCTTTAGTAGTATACGTGACTCATATTTGGAATTACATTGATTCAATCTTGGCTAACAGCTTCGAGCACGTTTCTTTCCACGTGATTTATTCTTCCCCATTCAAATTTTTCCCTAACATCAGATAAATCTGGTCAGTTCTTTAACTCACCTCCTCTTGATCACAGTCTGCAGTCTTTAAAAGACACAAAAAATTAACACGGATCCAACCAAGTAGCTGTAGAACGTGCGCTAAAATTACTTTTCGGGTAGGTGCATTAAAACACAAATTTCCACTCATGGGCAGTTAAATTGGAGATACCTGCCTAACAACATATAGCACCCCTGTTGACGTCAGCTATGTGTGAAGGCACGGAATCTACAATGGAGCGAAAGCAGTCGAGAGCCGTATTGACCTACGACCGCTCCACAGCCTCGCACAGTGCTAGGAATTAGGTCGGAGCAGGATCCACGGTGCCCATGTGACTCTCGACACATCCCAGATGTGTTCGATAGGATTGAGTTAGGATAATCTCAAGGTCAGGGTAAGCAAACAGCAAACAGAGCAAACACTCAATCACCATTCCGGAGTAGGAGGCCGGTTCTTTATCTTGCTGTTGGTACAGGTCTCCTGGAGTGTGCTGCAGGCACAGAAATTGGTGCACATGATCTGCCAGCAGGTCCCTGTATGGGTCGTCTGTGAGGAACGACAGCATATATACCAGGAGACCCATTTCATCCCACACAAACATTCACCAATACGAAGATACCACCACCAGCAGCCTGAACTGTGCCCTCCTGACACGAGGTATCCATTGCTTCATGTTCTTGGCGACGAACCCGAGCCCTGCCATCGGGATGTACCTCGACTGAACCGTCCTAGCAACCTATCTTCTATGCCTCGAAGGTCCAATGGTGGTGTTCCCGCATCTATGTTAATCGTTGGGCCTTGTGACGAGAGTTGACCAGAGGTACCAGTGTCTTCTGTACCCTATAGCAGAGAGATGGTTCTGGATACTATGGCTGCTCGCTTGTCGTTGAGATCCAGATTTGAATTGGCAAGTGACCTGCTGCACTGTGGCCTCTGTCCATCCCCTTGTACTAACCGAGCTAAGCGACGGGAACTCCTGCCACAGATACCTTCTTCGCCAAGGAAGATTTCCCTGGCAGTGGTGGTTTTACCCGACTCTATGAACTCGCGGTGCACTCTTCACGCAGTGCCCCATACATATGGTCGTAAAAATCTGGCCATGTTCAAATGCACTGAAATCTTGTTTCTTCCCCATGCTGTGCTGGAATGTTACTCTCTCAGTAAAAGTCAATGAAAAGCCCAAGGACATCTCAGCCAAATGTGACTGGGCACTATTCAATTCGACAGGGCGACCAAAGCGTAATTTTTCCAACACAGCAAGTGTCCCTTACTCATCTGCTCATGAGTGAATAATTAGGTTACCGTACTCAACCATGCAGAAATTCATTCAATCTTTTGAAAGGCATACTTTTATTCTGTCACAATACACCATCGATAGTCCTTCGTTTCCTATGTGTGTCATGTAAGATAATTTCGTTAACAGATTGAAAAATCTCCACAATAGTGAAGTAAATGCATTTGGCATAGTAACTGAATGCTTATTTTTGGGAGAATGTTTATAATCTCCGTAATCAAAGACAGCAGTAAGAAGTACACAACTACTGAGCTTGAAGATACATGTTTTCAAACCGTGCATACTATTTAAGGTACACCTAACATCCATCAACACTCATCCAGTGCCTTTGATAGTATTGTGATGGCACACAGGTACTTGCACACAGTTAATTAATGCAGTCGGACAAGCTATAATGTGTGTTATTAACTGTACACAGTAATTCATCAGTATGTTTTGCATTGTCCTGTTAAAATAGCAATAAATTATCAGGGAAAAATTGCCTAAGTCTTAAGGTTTCGTAATAACCCTTGGGATACGGGTACTGGAGCAAATTTCTCTAATTATCCTCCCACCACACCCCATGTTGTGCAGTCATAAGTTGTGGTAATGTTTGCCCAAAGGAGAAAACGTAGGAAATTTAATAGAGCTCAAGAAATGAGTACATCAGCAAAATATTTGTTCACCCAAAATCATATACTATGCAATAATTAAACAGGGAGTCTATGATGTTGTAAGTTACAAGATACATAGTTAATGACATGTTTATGGTAAAATGCAAACAAAAGTTAAATAAAGCATTATTATTAGCAATGTAATTGTATGTTTAAAACTTTCCAGTGTTTTGTGTAATGGAATGAAACATAGTTAATGGACAGAATTACGGATACATGTGAAATGGATATATTAGTCCTCAAAGCTATATTAACATGTAAATTAAGAAATACTAACGAGTATGCTTGATTTTTGATAACAGGTATACGTCAATATTCCGAAACAGGCCAAGAGGTCCTCAGAACGAAGGGCTGGAAGAAATCCCAACGAAATTCGAGCGCCCGAAATATGTGACAATCCAACGAAATAGGTGAGAAAATATCACAATGTTCGTTGTTTGAAATGCACATTTAGTGTAAAGGAATATATCCAGTAGTCTTTCTATGTCAACTGGTTGAAATAAATACACGTATAACTACATTGGCATTTCACTTCAACGAAAAAACATTCCGGAAGATTCAAAAACGGAAGATAAAAAAAAACCGACTATGTGTTTAGTCCGTTTATAACGAATTCCCGCAAAAGCATCTTTTCTGTGTTATAATAAGCATTTATTTAACTGTTATAATGTGCATTCTTTCAGGCCTTCCACAACTGCACCAGCGGCAGAAGAAGATGAAGATCTTGATGACGAGGATTACGAGCTCGATGATGAAGAGGAGGAGGAGGAAGAAGAAGAGACGCCTGAGATAGCGAAGCCCGTGACAACCAGGACGAGTGCTCGAGAATATGTAAATATCCGCCGTGAGCGACCACAGAGACCGGATGAGGCAGATGTCACAACACCTAAGTACGTCTAGGTCGACTTTTTGATATTCATAACTTTTTTTTTATGTGCAGACCATGCGGACGAACTTGGAAGCAACATACTGGATGACCAAATTTCCTCTCAAATAAAACATGAGAATTATGAAATTTGAGATTTACTTACATTTCTATTAAATTACTTCCGCTTAAATTCATATTTGTCTCGGGTTTAAGATAACAGTATTTTTATGTATTTATTAAACCTGTATTTTTGGTACATTATCCAAGTCTATTAGTGACCCAAAAAATTCGTACTATGTGTGAGTAAAACTATATTTAAAATTAACATTGATAGTAAAAGATACATCTATACTTTACACCATCACGTTTAAATATCTACGAAAACGGGTAAATAAGTACTACAACTACTACAACTTACACAGTTGACTATGAATGTTCAAATATACATTGTTTTAGTCAGATGTTCTTGTTTGAATGCCAACTGTTCAGTTATCATTTGAGAACTATGTACGGAATTCCACACCTCTGTCGTAACACTTGTGACGAAAATATGTTTTTTTTTTTTTTTTTTGTGTTTCAGGTATACAACTATCCAAAGAAATAAACCTACTTCAGAGGAAGTAGACGAACCAGTTGATCAAGAAGCACCTGAAGCTACTGCTGTCAGTCTTGATGAAGATAAGAGTGGCAATGAAGAGGAACTTCCTGCATCAAGACAGGATACGGCACTAGAAAACCCTCCTAAAGAAATTCCCACTCCAAAACGCCCTTCGAGACTTAATATCATTAACAAAAAAGGAAGGAAAGAAACTGAGATAGTGCCAATGGTCGAGAAGGAAACAGAAGCACCTGTAGTCAAGGTTAGTGCAGGGCGACAGTATATTGATGCAGCTTCAATCCGTAGTGGCCCCAGGACTAGTTTCGATCTAGGTGAGAATGGCGATATCACGACTTTGTTACCCTTGACTAATGACGCTTCACCGACAACACACAAACAGTTCTCAGAGGTGACTGTTGACCAGGTGAGTGACATACCATTACTTAACAACTACTTGGACGTTACTAGATTCCGAAGCACCACTGCCAAATCGAGCATCTACTTAGACGACCAAAGTCTTCCCTCCATTAGTCCCTTACCTAACGAGTACACTGCAAACAGTGGTGATGAGCATGAAGCCAATATAGTTGTAGCCCGAAGTCCTGCTCCTATTTCAAGTCAGTCTGACTATGCTTTTGCACATAATTCAACATCCTTGCCTTTAACAACAACTATTAGATCAAATACCTATGCTGAGTTACAAGAACACACTATTACCCCTGAAACAATCAACAATGATAGCATGGACAGAATCACATTTTCAATTAGAGAACCAACAGAAGCAACCTTGTCTAGAAGGAGGAGCACCACTTTACCCTCGACTGCAATTTCTTCATCTACAACACCAGTAACTAAAGTACTGTCTAGACATTCCTTTTCACCAAGAAGACGAAGTACCTCTCTAGCTACTACAGCGGCTACAGACCAAGTGTCTATATCTACTTCAGAGTACTTTAGAGACGTTCCACTCAGCTCTACTAGGAAAAGTCCCAGGCCACAATATCACTTCTTCCCTAAACTGAGGAGAAATTCAACAGTCGCAGTTGTGAATGCTAATAACATACAAACCCCCAGTCCAGTAACTACACAGTCATCTGTCTTCACACAACAGCCGCAACAAGAAAATAGTACTGGTTCAGCGAACCGTGAAGGCTTTGGAACCCTTGCTGAACACGAAGATTATTCCAACGTCTATGTAACCACAACAGAAACACAATTGGATAATGCGTATAATAATGAGGAAGAATTAGAAGATGGTATATTAAAGCCAACAACTTGGGTTTTAGATTCAGAAAGTATTAACATATCTTATCCAGAAAAGTCTACATCATTGGACAAAGACAGTTTCGCTTTATCGCCTGATTCTGATTATGTGTCACCAACAGTATGGTATGAAACGAACAAAGGACAGAACATTATTTCCGACGAACCAAAATTATCTCACGATATTATTTATGCTTCAGTAACCGATTATACTGGTCTATCACCAACAGCATTTCTTGAAAATTCTAAACAATTAAATTTTACAACAGCTGAACAAATAAGTTCTAAACACAATATTAATTCACTGATACAATCTGAAGATACAACACTTACATCGTGGCCAGAAAAAGATAGTTTGTCAGACGATATTACACAAAAGGAACAATTTTCAACACCTGATGAAAATCTTTCAAACTCTCGAGAAGATGATTTTCTGGAAAATGTAGAGCAACCCATAATTGATAAGCAAATAAACAATTTTAAAGACCTCAAATCAACGACTACAACCACAGTAGCTACTCCTACTGAATTGGATTTCAGTTTGGAAACTACACCAGCCACAGTAATTGAGACAGTTCCCCCACCTACTACAACACGTTTTACACCTACTGTAACTCGAGTTGTAACATCTGTGACTGAGTCGGGGACAACAGAGCGACAGAGAATAGCTGTTAACAGGGTTCCTTACAGATCACTTATAGCTGCTCTAAGAGCAAAACAATTGACCCCATTAGGTTATGCAGATCAATCTGAAATAACAACTTTTGCTACATATATCACTGATAATATCACTGATATAAATATGGGTCCTGCCACTACTCCAGAGCCCAGCACTTCAAGACAGCGATTTAGATACATCACCACAGCAGATGTTTTCAGTGGTCCGCCCGAACCAAAGATGGAGAAGATTATGGAGGTGAACAGAATCGCAACAGTGACTGCCAAGCAGGATAGCGAGACGTTATTAACCAGATACTTTACCATAGAACAGACAACTATTCATGCTGATATTCAGAATGTAGACACCGCAACAGTTCAAACAATCACAAGTGATAACATTAAGAATGGAAAAAATAATGCTGACAACAGTTCTGAAAGTCTTTTCGGATTCGATAACACGATACTTACTTCACCAGAGACAGAAATTCTTCCAACAACCGAATTAAATCAAACAGAAAATAACGAGAATTTAAAGAACGAAGCATCTACATCAGCTCTTGAAACAGATGGCGAATCTCTGATAAATGTAACGTATTCTGGTATTATCAATAACACAGATATTACTCCAGACTTATCAACAGAAGCATCTAGCACAACCACCTCCACAACTCCTGTAAGCACATTTGTCGAACGTGCAAGGACTAGAAGTCCAGGATTCAGAAGAAAGACGACAGAGAAGTCATATGTTTCAAACGATCGTCAGACACCGTCTTCGCCAGTTAATGGATACAGAAAGGCATTACGCTCGAGAAACCGTCAATATAAGCCAAGCACGACAGTGGTGCCTAAAGAAACTGAAGACCCACTATTGGCGAAGTTAAGGAGAGCAAATCGTCCTCTGAATACTTCGAGATCAGATGGTAATAGTGCACGAAAACCTGGAAGTTTCTCTAGACGTCGTATTTACAGATTGTCGTCTACTACTGAAAGTGCAATTACAGCAGAATCCAGCACTACAAATGATAAATTCGATAGCCCAGACGGAGTTGAAAAGAGTTATACCAGGGGTCGTATATATCGATTGCCTTCTAAATCCACAACTGAGGAAATTTCTCCAGAAATAGTGACAACAGATGAAAATTATGAAGGAAAGGAGAGCAATGGTGCTGTAGAAATACCAATAGGCGACAGTATTCAACCTGTTGAGTTGACTACTGCGATAATAAATGAAGAAGAATTTTCCACAAGCAGCACATATGCAAACGACAACACGCAGACTTTTAAGCAGTATATTTCCGAAGTTGGCGTAAATAATTCTTCTCAAGAAGACACAGACAACATTTCCTCAGAAAAATCATTGCAAGAAAATTATTTTTCTGCTGACTCCACAACTGATTCAATTAAATCTACAACCAAAAGTTTACAGTTTAATATTCTTTCAAACTCCCATGATGAAGCTGAACATTCAACATCTACTCATGTAACCCATTCGACAAATAACATCTTCATCGAACCGAATCATTTATCTACCACAGAGTCAGTTGAGTTAATATCGTCAGATTCTACAGTTGTTACGAAAGACGTAAGTCCAGAATTTTCAACAGAAGAAACTCTCAATAGCTCAAATCCACCAATAACCACTGAATACAGTTCCCATGAACCCAAAGTACGAAATTTTAAGAGGCCTTTTACCACAGTTACAGAAGAAATCATCAGTACCTCAAACTCACCAGTTACGAAAGAAAACAATTCTCCTGAACCGAAAATACGAAATTTTAAGAGACCATTTACCACAGTTACTGAAGAAATAATCAGTCGCTCAAACCCTCCATTAACCACTGAAAACAATTCCCATGAGACCAAAACACGAAATTTTAAGAGGCCTTTTACCACAGTTACAGAAGAAATCATCAGTACCTCAAACTCACCAATTGCGAAAGAAAACAATTCTCCTGAACCGAAAATACGAAATTTTAAGAGACCATTTACCACAGTTACTGAAGAAATAATCAGTCGCTCAAACCCTCCATTAACCACTGAAAACAATTCCCATGAGACCAAAACACGAAATTTTAAGAGGCCTTTTACCACAGTTACAGAAGAAATCATCAGTACCTCAAACTCGCCAATTGCGAAAGAAAACAATTCTCCTGAACCGAAAATACGAAATTTTAAGAGACCATTTACCACAGTTACTGAAGAAATAATCAGTACCTCAAACCCTCCATTAACCACTGAAAACAATTCCCATGAGACCAAAACACGAAATTTTAAGAGGCCTTTTACCACAGTTACAGAAGAAATCATCAGTACCTCAAACTCACCAATTGCGAAAGAAAACAATTCTCCTGAACCGAAAATACGAAATTTTAATAGACCATTTACCACAGTTACTGAAGAAATAATCAGTCTCTCAAACCCTCCATTAACAACTGAAAACAATTCCCATGAGACCAAAACACGAAATTTTAAGAGGCCTTTTACCACAGTTACAGAAGAAATCATCAGTACCTCAAACTCACCAATTACGAAAGAAAACAATGCTCCTGAACCGAAAATACGAAATTTTAAGAGACCATTTACCACAGTTACTGAAGAAATAATCAGTCTCTCAAACCCTCCATTAACAACTGAAAACAATTCCCATGAGACAAAAACACGAGATTTTAAGAGGCCTTCCACCTCAGTTACAGAAGAAACCTTCATTAGCTCAAATCCACCATTAATAATTGAAAATGGTTCTTATGAACCCAATACACAACATTTTAGGAGGCCATTTACCACAATTACAGAAGAAACCTTTAGTAGCTCAAACTTACCAATAACCGTTGAAAACGATTCTCACTCAAGCCCACCAATAACCACTGAAAGTGGTTCTCACGAACCCAGAATACGAAATTTTAACTTTGTTCCGGCCACAAACAAGGACGAGTTCGCGAACGAAAACGAACCTACGGCAAGACCACAAAGGAGAAAGATGATAGTTAAGAAACGAAGACGACGACCTACAGGAGAAGGCCCGACTGGTGTCGGAGGAAATAAGGAAAACGAAGTAAATCAAGTGATAAGAAATTACAAAGATGATAAAGACGTCATTAAAGAGAAAGGAGAGAGTCTGGCAGCCCTTGAAGACACTAATCGCAATTTCATTTCGACAGAGTCTTCTCTTAGCGCAGAGTTCTATACGACAGCTGACTATAACGGTGATCACTATGTGAAGTTGTCTATTTTGAATAAGTTAAACCATGATTTACCGGGACACGTGCCAGTGACAGGTAGTGACTACATAGAATCATCAGATTACAGTGATTATGACAAGTATTCGTCTAGAGAAAGTTATGATTCGAGAACAACCGCGAACCCGGTAAACACATACACTTCTAGATTTGTGTATAGTTCAAGCAAGAATTCGAACGAAGTGCAAGATGAAAAAAGGATGCCGTCAGAACTGTCGCCTGAAGAATTGCCCAGTCTAAAGACGCCTTCTAGGCTGTCGACTGCGGCTTACGCAGAGGTGACTGACCGTCAAGGAGCGAGGGGAAGCTCTAGATTCCGAACCAATGAGAAGGTCGCCGGGAAGAGTCAGGATGTCACCAGAAGGAGAAAAGTCGTGAGGAAGAAGCGGCCGAACGCAGTCGCTGGCACGGAAGTTACTGATGAAGAGGTATGAGAACCACCACATTTATTCCTGGCTACCTTCGCTCTCAAACACTAACCACATATTCAAGTTAACTATGGATTATGGGCAAACAAACATCTACTGCTTGTAGTTTTGCTGGGACATTCATCGGTTCAAACGAATGACTGAACTGGATGCGTGTTGTTCTTGGGAGATCGCTTCGTAAGTTTCAAGAGGTTTCTCTGTGCTTAGTTGGTGCATTATAATATAAGAAATTAACATTACTGTGGCTTAAAAACTAATGACGGTAGATTGAGTAGTGATTTTGTTATGTTGTTGTCTGGGAAAGCTATTATAAGCAAATTTTATGGGTTGGAAAAATTTAAACTTCATTGGATACCATAATGCTGAAATGAAATTAGCTACGACTCTGTGTTATTTAAAAGTGCATAAAATATCCAATCGCTTTAAGTATTAAATCTGCTGGACTGTCTAACAAATTAATTATTTCCTGTTTTCCTTTAACACTGCTGATCATCCATTAAATACAGAAGACTTTGTGACAGCTGAAAAATTTTATATGACAATTTTCTTCATAACAGAGGCTATCCTCTATAATACAGGTTTGGACTTCATTACTTGTTATTAACATGCATGTTTTAGACTAGTTAATAACTCTATTTTATAGGATGGTTGAAATATTATGTATACTATTATAATTTACTGTAGTAGGTAGTACTTGATACAGTTAGTGTATATTTTTGTTTTGTAAATAGTAACAGCGGGCCCATGCGTGTGGGAATATAACGCGCCAGGTGAGTTAAGCATGCCTTGCATGCAGTGGACAGTCTAAGAGTACGAAATGTAGTCATAATAATAGTTTTCCTGAATTTATAAGCATGTACAGAGGACATGAAGTTAATAGCAGCTGTGAAGAGTAAATTTATTGTTTTTTACCATAGACACTAAACTAATCTAAAAAAAAAAACTTTTTAAATAATAACACTACTGCAAAATGTACTTACATATGCCCTTAAATATTAAAACAAATTCATTAAAATTAAAAATTTAATAGGCATAGTAGAAATACATCAATAGTAAAATGTAATTTTCAAAATACTTTCTTTTTTTTAACTACACTTATGCATCAGTGATATAGTAAATTAAAAAGAGTTTCTATATGTAATATTGTCTACTTAATTGGAGAAAATAGCGGAAGTGTGATATTTCAATTTTTTCTGTTGACCGAGCAATAATTATAGTTGAAAGCTATTAATTACACTATAATATTTATTGAGCACAAATTACGAACGTAGTGTATCCATTTATCCAAAATCACTTCGTCAGGGTACAAAATAAAATAAAATTTTCCCTTAGGATCGACATTTTTCTTTCGATATACCGTTTCGTAAAACGATACTTAAATAAATAACCAATATAAATAGTATCGATTTCCCGGCAGGCGAGCCTGGTGAACGTCACGGTGAGGCCACTGGGACGCGGCAGGCAGCCGGGGACGTTGTTCAGCCCGCGACAGAGGCAGCGCGCCACGACGACGACACCGCCTCCGACCACCACCACCAACACCACAACCACCACCGCCGCCGCCACCATCGCCCCCGGCACGAGGCAGCCCTCCGCCCCGCAGAGACGCGTCGTCAAGCGGCGCAAGTTCGGCCCCCGCGGCCAGTCGACCACGGAGGGCGCCCATCCAGCAGCCACAGAGAATCCTCAGCCCCAGGGTGAGTGCCGAGCACGGCTGACTATCTCCACCCTCGTCGACAAGGGCGCGATTCCCATTTACTGACCTGCATATAGGGAGTCCAATTACATGAACATTGCTAGCCGGCCGCCGTGGACTTAACCACAGTCTGATATAATGTAGGCTCTTCGTGGTAAAAAGAGCACTTTTGAATGCCCTGCTTACTTGTAAGGATGTTGAGAAAATATCGATAAATTGATATTACGATATTATATCAACGATATATCGATATAAATCAACGATATACTTCAACGATATTTGATCGAAATTTACATCATTTCCCAAGTTTCGGAAATAAATATTTTTAAAATGCTTTTTTTAACAAACTCGTTATTAAATACAAAAATTAAATTCAAAAATATCTATGTTACATTGACAACATGCACCAAACACAGGCATCGCATTTTTCTGCGACACTTAGTGTCCTCAATATGTAATATTCAAAACAATTTTCCATTTGGAAAATACTTCAGTATATAAAATATCGAATTCCGATGTACTAAAATAGATATACTTTTTCGTAAAACAATACTTTTATAAATAACAAAAATAAATAATATCAATATTTTTTCCCTTATATAAACATCCCTACCTACTCGTATGCACAACGTGTATTATACCGCCATATGTAAAATTAACATTTCCTGACTAGTTTATACATGTCCTTACCCAAGAGAAAATGTGATATTATTATAAAAGGAATCATTTTACAAATTAGCCACGTTCTACTTTTATATGTACTAAAAAAATAGAGAACATAAGAAATATGTTCAGTATTCACAAATGATTAGGATTGCCTAACATTTTTAATGAAACGTTTAAGCATGTAACTACGTTACCGCTGTGGCTACCAACATTACAGGACGCAGGCCGATTATTGTGCCCGTCAAATTATATACAGGTAGGGGCAATTACATTTTTCAAACGTTGATTTCAAAAGTGATTAACTTATGGTGAAGTCTATGGGTAGGTGACCACTACACATGGTGCCATGCAGCATCTACCCCCTCTTACTGTTTCCGCGACATAAAACGGCTCGCCATAAGCGGAAAAGTTATTGAAAATCGCGCCCTAGCGACCTGCACGATTCATTTTATTACTTGGCAACAAGGCAGACCTCACGTTGCTGTATGCACTCAAACCGGTGCCGTTTGCTCATTGGCTGCTGTTTCAGTGCTAATCTATCTCCCTGAGCATGATTCGCCTACATCAATGATTACTGTAGCTTACTTTTAAGATCACATATTTGCAAACGAGGGCGTAGAGCATACCTAAAGTTACATTTCATTTCAGCAATATTTTGTCCATGTGGTGTTTGTTGCATCTGTAATGGTAATAAAGATGAATTCATTATTTATTACCTTTAAGTCAAACATGAAAAAGTTCAGACCGTCATTCGTCCATTTTGGTTTCAGGAATTCTGTAAATAAGTTATGTATGTAGTACGGGAGGCTGGACTTACATGGTTTTTTTTTTGTTTTTTGTACATATACTTAATCATTTTTGAGTTTTATCAAATAGTACACTTTAAAAAATATGATATTAAGATGGTGTTTACATTATAAGTTTATACGTTTAAAAAAGAAATGCTATATGCAAAAAAATTACACAGGGCAAGGGCAATTGGACAGCAGCACAAGGGTAATTTGGCAGTATAGTGAGAATACTGATGCCAAAGCAAAACATATTCACCCACTGCTAATAATAATCACTATAAAATTCGTGCAGTGAACATGCAAGGGGAAAATATATTTCTCTCGTAGGTTTCAGTCTGAATCACCACTGCAACCAAGACATTCAAAATTGCAGTGATACCGCCGTAGGCCTGGGCAAACCTGATACCATGAATAACTCTTCAACATATTAAATCCATGCTTCACAATTTTTCTCGCTAGCGCATAATCCTTGGCAGTTCTGGCGAATGTCATTGTGCTTCCTCTTCTTGGAATAAACTCCACTTGTGGATGCTTTCGGTTGAGTCACTTCTCTTAAACATGCTCTTCTTTGTATTCTGGTTGGCTGTTGTCTAGATTCATCTCCCGGTGATGTTGGCCCCTCTTCAGGATGTGCGGGATCACATCGATGTTCCAAATGGTCTTCTTGCAGTGGGTCAAAAAAGCGCATCGTCGTTACTGCTCCTTTCTTTCGTTGTACACTACCAACATTTTAGGGATGTTGAATTGGTGCACTGGTTTCTTGCACTTTGGATGCACTATGAAGCTCTGAGGCATAGTAAACACCTTCGAAAAGAGCATTATTGTCGAAAGGAAATATTGCAGTGTGTTTAAAATCACAGGTCATGTTCCTCATATTGGCTTACTCTTAGAAAATTCCAGTAAAGACAAGAAAAAATTATTTTCTCGTGGGTTTCCTACCATGGTTAACCAAGAACTCCTTAACCGATTTTTTCCACATAATCTTCGTTAGAAAGAAGCTCTATTAATGGACAAGTTCTTGTAACTCCATTTTTTTTACAAAAGAAGGTTTTTACGCCATTCTAAAAAAATAATGTCACCTGATAGACTACGAAACCCTCGTATCTCCAGGCATGTCTAAAAATAATGTACGAACAAGAACCAGAAACCTCGTTAATCCACTTTGACATTTCAAACAGCGAAATATCGTCCACACACTTACATAATTGAATACAAATTTATCTTAATAATTGCGCTTAATAGCTCATATTTTAAAAACAATTAATAACCATTCTGTTTCGAAAATCATAACATTGCCTTTGAAATTAAATTTATTATGTTTTGCCTTGTCTCTCCTGTAAAATATCAGATTTCGGAGTTATGAGGTTTTCTCACGAGAGTAACGCAATGCAGTTGAGGTAACACCATGAAAATTGCAAATTTTGAAACTGTCATGCTGGCCAAAACGTTTGTACCCTAACATCGAAAGATAACATGACTCATCTCTCAGCGCGTCCACGTCAGTTTCTTCTGTTACCTCTTTCAGAAGCATAGCAGTATATGTAATACCAACTTTTCGCAGCCCAATGTCTCCACTTCTAGGGTCTGTGGATAGGCCAAGCCTGATATTGACTGTTCACGGTAAAATGAGCACATTTGAATCCCTGATTTCTTTTTCTTTCAGCCAATTTATATCCTTCCGATACTTGTTAATGTAAACACGGTCGTGCGAGGAATAAACACAGTGTATTCATTTCACCACGCTCAAAATCGAAAGTCCAGGGCCACAATTAAGTGAATTTATTAGTTATTATGTGTTATGAGACTGCCTGAGAAAGTGCTCACTTTACCGTGAACAGAATATAACAGTACTCTTGCCCTGAACAAAAATTTATTCTACTCAGGTTCGGGGGGGCCGCGGAGGCTGAGCAGTTAGCTCGCTCGTCTCCCAACAAGTCGATCCGGGTTCAATCCCCGGCTGGGTCACCGGATTTTTGTAAGTGGAAATCGTGCCGGACGATGCCGTTTTTCTTCGGGTTTTCTCAGGGATCCCCCGTCTCCCCCCCCCCCCCACCCATCCATTTCTGGCACTGCTCCATACTCACCTCAATCGCCATCATAGGCTCTGAAGTCATCGCTGTTAAAAGCCACCGAATCTGTTCACTCACTTACTCATGTTCAGGAAATCGATACTGTTAGTTTGGAAAATAAAAATATTTGCCCCCAGATAGCACTGGTGTCGCTTGTGTACCGGTATTTTCCGTTTTTCATGTAATAGCTGGAACATGACAAAAACTCTATGTCGACCATCAACAACTTCCTGATCTCCAGCGAGACACCAAGTTCACATTATTTTCACTTGGTCTCTTTCTGAAACAAACCTCTGCACTACATTTCATTTCCTTCACTGAACACACATCACTTCGGAAGATTTGGGTACATATTGTCACCTAAAATTCCTCAATACCACACTCACATGGAAAATTGTACACGATCATTTTTGGACTCTTAATATTAGCATGTTTGACTTTTAGCCCCAATTACTTCATCAATGCTTCATTCTTGAAATTGGTGACTGTCTCTTCGTCGCTGGCTTTCAAAAGTATTCCTCCTTTGCAACTGGTCTCATGTTTCTGACTTTCAGACATTATTGGACCGTGTTCAACTCCTTTAATTTGCCTCTAGTCACATCGCTTTTAATCTCTCCTTCCGTGGGGTAAATTAGCACTGTTTTCTTTTGAACCACCCACCATACTTGGACAACTTTCCAGTTATCTCCCATGGCCCTTCTCGCTTTTTACTATTTCCTCTGTTCCAACCCTGTATCCCTTACGATATCAGAGAAGGTTGCCAAAGCTGGCACCTCACACACTCATTTTGTCTTCAGCAAGTGAATATGCTCTCGCAAGCCCTTTTTCAGACCTCCCAGTTCAGTATTTATTCTACCTGCACATACAATAGTACTTTGATATGCATTACTCAGGAGAACAAATATTTAGGCTAGTCTTAGTTCATCATTTTCTTATATTAACTGGCATATTCCCCCTTCTCCTCTTGTATGGTAGTCGCTTTGTTCTGTATTCCTCCGAAATCATGCATCTGAAACATTTCCTGAGTCTGCATTGATGTGTCCGCAAAGACTCCTTGCCTTCTCATTCTCACTGTAATTTACATCTTTTTCTATATCCTCGCGGGAGTAGCTCTCATTAGTAGTGGTCCTCATGAACATTTCCTTTATGGCTCTCTAGAGCATCAACTCCTGCCCCCATATCGTAATGTGTGCACTCTTCATCCAAGTAGGTTCCTTTTTAGTAGGGGATAGCACCTAGCCCCAAACAGTATTACTGTCCACTATCGACTCTATATCGTACAGGGCATATTTTTTCCGCTCCGAGATGAGGTGTAAGCTTTCTGTCCTGGACAGGCAAAAAAAAAGTCTCAGTTGAAGAATTCTGGAACTGAGCACACCAAGACTCATGGCGAAGTGATGCAGAATTTTCAGAAGTCATCAGTATTTAGTGAAGGCCTCTTCTTATTTATGGGCGTCGCTCGGCCAGTGCTATCTTTTCAGCAGCAAGAAAACTGCAACCGACTGTTCAAGGGCCGAGGTCCCCGAATTGTTTTAGTGTGATTGTCGCCTTCTTAAATGGTTGAGGGTTCAGCAGAAGTAACTTTGAATTATAGCAGCACACAGGCGATAGCTGAAACTATAACCCGGCAACTGTTAAGAGCAACAGGTTGTCACGGCCCGGTCTGCGATGAGGAGGAACGACAATTCAGCCCTTCTATTTTGCTACAACTTAATCAGTATGATCTTGGTACCTCACATCATTCACAAGGACAAATGGTCCATATATAATAACGTGAGAAGGCTCTTTATATTTTTCCTGGCATCGCATTCGAGAAATGGATAGGTGGTATACGTGGGGTTGAGCACAATGCGAGTAGGGCTCCGAGAAAAATTGTAGAGAGATCAAAAGGATCTGTTTGGAGTATAGAAAATTTCAACTCGCAGGAGTGTGTCTTGGATATAGCATCATAAATATTATTAGCCATGGAAATCGCTTCAGTGTGTTCCAAACAGCATTTAAACATGTCAATATTTTTAATTAGTTGTACTTCATTATCCATCCAACCAAAATACCC
Organism: Dryococelus australis; assembly: GCA_029891345.1. Classification (NCBI taxonomy): domain Eukaryota; kingdom Metazoa; phylum Arthropoda; class Insecta; order Phasmatodea; family Phasmatidae; genus Dryococelus; species Dryococelus australis. Next base: position 216,888,579 of record CM056995.1, read on the forward strand.
CTCAAGTTGCATTTTAATTATTGTCCCAGAGTCTCGTAGGACATGTGAGTTAAGTCATGTACGATGTGTAAAAAAAAGAAAGTTTCTCTATATGGCTGTGTTGGGGACATTACTGTGTTTTACATGGACACGTCTGCACTAGCAGAACATATTTATGGGAATGTAATGGAAGAAACTAAAAGGGTGCTTGTATTTCATGGATTAAGTCGACGTATCTAGATGAGATCTTTCGTTTGACACCTATGCAATTGCGCTAGTACATCGGAGTCACGAGGTAGATTGCCCTACAAAATTTCGCCTATATTAAAAATTGTCGCGTCACTGAGTGTCACATCTTACACCTCGTGCATGCATAGCACCAACTTAAGGCGATGCTCGCATCGTAGTAGTATACTCGTTCATTAAACCATGCTTATGTTAGTCGTGTTATTTGTCACGAAGTGGTAGTGTCAGGGAAGGTTTACCCGACACACACACACACACACACACACACACACATATATATATATATATATATATATATATATATATATATATATATATATATATATATATATATATATATATATAACTCCGTTTTCGTTCTAGTACCCCGTGTGTCAGGCTCATCTTAAAGACTTATTCACGTCAAGATGTACGAGTGTTTGACGTTAAGCTTGTCTCCAAATAAATTCGTGGTTTCTCCAGGTTCATGTTTACTCTGGACTGTTGCAGGAGTGAGGGCGACGACCACAGAGGTGGCGGGGCGCAAGTTCGCCTTCCCTAAGCGGCGCGTGTCGGCGACCGGCAACGACTCGTCGACGGCGCCAACGCCACCGAGCGACGCGCAGGTGCAGCCATCGGCGGTGGTAGAGGACATGCAGGAGCCCGCGGGCGAGGCGACAGCACTGCCCGACCTGGCGCACCCGGCCGTCGCCGCCATTGCCAGGCTCGCAACGCAGCCGCCGACCCAGGAGGAGCCTACTGTCACCGCCACGACGACGACGCCAGAGGGCGAGGCAACTGGCGAGGAGACGTCAGCTGAGACGAGCAGCTCAGAGATTCCCGGTGCTGCCACCACTCGGGTCCCCCAACCAGCTGGTGAGTAGCCCCGCAGTATACCTGTTCACAACACATTCTGCCCTTTTAAAATCAACCTTTGCAAAGAAATCACTTTCCCATAAATACACCTCGTCGGAAATACGGTTATCTTATTCCAAAAATTTGTCACATAGCCCTATAGTGTGATATCGAGATTCTGTTTGCAAATATGCAAGACGATATCTCCAAATCTTTTTAAGCTAGTCACATGGTTGACTAAATGCAACTTGTGCACCCTTCAGCGACAGTTACATAATCAGTAGCCAATTGCATTGTGTAATCGAATCAGCATGTCTCTTGTTGACAGCAGCAAAGGCGAAGGAGATGCGTTCTCTCTGTTACACAAGCTCTATTGGTAATGGCAAGACAAGACTCTGTCCTTGACGATGCCCCACAATAATATATCGTCCGGCGTAATGTCTGATGACCGGTGGAGGTCATCTCAGCAATGCATCAGTTCCAGGGATAGTGCGACCCATCCACTATTGGGGAAGGTACCGTATCACCTTATAATGGTAGCGGGGTGGTGCTCCATCTTATTGAACAATGAAATATCATGTATCTTCCTCAAATTAGAGCGTTAACTGCAGTCGGAACATGTGCACATATGGAAGTCCAGTAATCGAGTTTCCAGCAAATAGAAATGATCCTAAAGCTATTTTCGAATAACAGTCATAAATTCAACAGTTCGTGGTGTCACTGAGGGGATGAGAGATTCTCCTAAGGTGAAAGTCTTTGGTGCCATATCAAAAAGGAAGCTTTGCTGCTATTTTTCTTTGTAGAAAACCCGATTCCTGGACTCACGTACCTGAACATGCCCCAGCTGGAGTTAATGCCCCAACTTGAAGAAGACTGGTGTTTCATTTTTCAAGGAAATGGAGCGCCAACCTGGTACAACAGTGAGGTGATAATGCACCACAGTGAACACCTTATCCAACATAGGCTGTGTCACACTACCTCTGACGATCATGCATTGCTGAGATGATGTCCACAGTCACCAGATATGAAGCTATGCTATTTCTTCTCGTGGATATTGGTCAAGGACCGAGTCTGTGTCTTGCAGATACCAAGAGATCTCGTAAAGCTGAGAGAACTGATTGTTGACGCCTCTGCTGCTGTTAACAAGAAACATGATGATTCAAGTATGGGACTAAATTTGACAACCTACCGACTAGAAATATGTAGCGTCATGAAGGGTACACATGTTGGATCTTTGTTGGCCACGTAATTACTTAATTAAACTTGAAGATATTTATATTACTTTTTTCTGGAAATAGTCCTGATGTCACATCATTGCGCTAAGTAACAAATTTTGAATTAAGTACATTCTTTTTCGGACACGCTTTACACTGTACATATAGGCTGCAGTAGACATTGGTACAAAGGCTCCCAATTCAGCTAGCAGTCACTTAAAAGGACGTGGGACAAACATTTACGATAAACAACACTTGAAATGTAAGGGTTACTGAAAACCAAAATTGAAAAAATATAAAAAGGGCAATCCTTTATTTCAGGTTTTATTTCCAACTATGTGAGGATAATTTGTGCTGCAGTGGTGTATTGCTAAAGAGTTACTTGTGATTGAAATATTTTACGCTTAGTTGTTGAGCAAGATATCGTAATAAATGAATACTCTATTATGGCAAAAATTTTAATCAGAAAGTCGGCAAAAACCGTGGTGTGGTCTTGCCCTTTTTTGTTTTTCCTATATTGGTCTGTAAAATCATGCGCACTTCGATTTTAGTGTTAAGAATTTATTTATACCTCATGCTGTCTTAATGAATACAATTCAAATACTTAACATTGTATTATGGCTAGTTATGTCAGTGTTTCTAGTTTTGTACAAATAAGAGCATACATTTTCATATTATTAACAAATTTTCTTTCCTAAAAATTCTACTGTTTTGCTTGGAGTACCCAAGAATAATGTCAGACGACATATGAGAACGTTAATATTTCATACGATATTAGAAAGGAAATCAGATCTTAAGCAAAGCTTTCAAAGGTGTTCACGATAATGTGAGCACTTTTAAATTAACCTTAGAAAAAAGTCACTGCCCCAACATACATATATTTTAACGGGGCGACCTGAGTGACATACGCCGAGTAAAGTTGGTAACGATGAATGGGAAGTAGTGCCGTATCTTAACGTCGAATAAAAAGTGTAGGTAACAATTAGTGATAATTTTAATTATTTCTTTCTCTTTCTGTTTTTTATGGATCTAAGAGTAAAAATTAGCAGATTTGATATATATTTACTATTCTAATAATTTCTCAGTTTCACTTGATTGACGCAAAAATAAAGTGATGAGGCCCATGGCAATATTAATTTTACATAAGGCGGAAGAACACACAACGTGCATACAAGTAGATGTTATGCAAGGCTTTCAAAAGGAATAATTTTATCGTGAATAGCTTATAGAAATACAATATTCACTAGCCACTTTGTATGTGTTGAATAACACAGCAGCGAATTCGTGGTTGTCATGGCGCACTAACAAGATCCACTCGAACAGGAACACTTGCGAGTTGAACTGGCTTGACTCCACAGACCTTTACACAATACAGCCTTTACAAGTCTGTTCACGGTAAAATGAGCACTTTTGAAAGCCCTGATTAAGGTCTACTTTTATGCACGTTATGAAATCTTCCACCTTAGGTAAAATAACATTTGCATGAGCCTTGTCACTTTATGCATGTGTCGGTCAAGAGAAAATGTAAAATTATTATAAAAGTAGATATTTTACATATATACTCGATTTTACATTTCGGTGCGTTAAAAAAAAAACAGAAAGCGAAAGAGATAATTTCAGTTAACACAAATGGTTACCTAACACCTTTTATTTGACGTTATGATACTGAACTATTTTCCATCCATCGTTACCGACTTTGCTCGGCACATGTCACTCGGTGCACCCGTTGAAATATGCGCAGGCAGGGGTGGTGACTTTTTCCTGAGGTTGATTTCAAAAGTGCTCAATTTTTCGTGAACAGTTTTACAAGTCTGTTGCGTTAACTGTTGCCACAGCGATGACATGTTTAATCACAAAGGAGATTGCATGGAAATCGATTCCTCGTTTTCTTGGAATTGTTTTAAGATAAAATTACATCATTTTCGGTTAAATATAAAATTAATTTATAATCAATATTAGTTAGAACAGTGAGAAAATATGTGTGTTGGTAATACCTACTACACTCTAAATCTGAGTCAGTGAGAATTTCACTGTTTCAATCAGTTAAAAGTATCTGACTGATTCAACAGTCACGTCACTTCAGTGAATTTAAGTGATGAATCAGTAAAAAAAATGGCAGTTTTCCTTCGCTTATTGATTCAGTGACATATTCCACTGATTCATCAGTCATTTTTCACTGTTTTTCAGTGACTTGTTTTTTGACTGATGGATCAGTTAAAAGCGTGTAAAAATGACCGTCGAAAAACGTGTAAAAATGGCTGTTAAACAACGTGTATCGAGTGAAATAACAACACATAAACTAATAAAACCAGTAAAAATTGCTTTCTGAAATGTGTTTCGTCTTTCAAAAACGCCATTTTATAAGGAAATATGAACATTCAGTCTTTCATTCCGACGTTACGACTTTCATTTCGTTTTCTTGTAATCATCACAGCGCTCTGTTTGAAGGCTTAAACTGCATATAATGTGTTGAAGAACGTGCAGTCATATGTAGGCCTACTATTCGTTTTAACAGTCCGAACGGTACGAAATAATCAAAAAATGAAAGGTAAGGGTGTACAATTTAAAACTACACGATTTTGATGAGTAACTGCAAGACAAATAGTTTCCTCTTCGGTATCTATGTGACTTGGTAGCTCAGGTGGTAAGGTAACGGTCTAAAAAAAGTGTTGGAGATGGTGTGTGAATTCAATCACAACTACCTGCACAATTTTCTACATTTATTTTTTAATTGCCGTAGATCGCGAAACATGAATAGTAAACGACCATAAATATGTTTATTTCCCGTAATTAAATGGCTGAATTCAATAAAAGCAATATTTAATTCGCTGCTGCAGTTGGCCGTCACGCATTCAATAAGTGAAATTATTACACGTCACTAATTCAATCAGTGAAATTATTTAACTGAAACAATGAGCGGTTTTCCACCGATTCTAAGTGAAGCCATTTTCACCTATTCGAGTAGTTAAATTTCGCTGCGAATCAGTGATTTCCCACTGATTCTCATTTCTAGTGTAAGAAGTAATTGTTATGCAAAATTTTATTTCACTGAGGGCGCACAAATGTGTTGCGTTGTCCATTTCGTTTAATTTTCTAGACTCCCTTCAGTAATCAGTAAAAATCTCGCATGTGCCAGTCAGTGATTTGATAGTTTCGGAACGCTTGGCAGTAGAACGAAAGCGAGCTTGTAAATATAAACAAACAAAACCAAGGTAATGCAAGTTACCAGGTCACACAATATTTTATAACTAAGCATGCCGGTAATTTACTTATATAAAAACGTACATTCCACACATGCGAAGTTCTAACCTCTACAAATTAAGGGAAAAAATTGTAATATCCTTTAATAGTGTCTTACTTACATTCCATTGCTATTTGTGCGTCTTCTATAAGCACAATAATCCTGGAAGTCATACGCTCCTCATCAACATTTAGTTCTTGACTCATATTTGAAAGTCCCGCCATCAAATATTTTACAGACACTACGTAACCTCATTCAGCTTCAGCAATTCTAAATTGTTCTCAGTTCTCGTTTTAGCCTCGCGCAGGGCGCCACCCAGAGACTCGCAAAAACAGCTGCCAGTTGCCATCAGTGGTCGTCAGTAGTAACGGAACGATAGCTGACTTTACTGAGATTACTCAACCAGTGAAATCAGCAGTATTGGAACGGGGTGTCGGTTAAGTTTTGTTTGCACGAGGCGGAGGAAATCCTTGGATGTAAAACTTTAGCAGGGCTTCAAACAAATTTGAAGTAACCGTGAATGGCCTATATCAGATCTTTCCAGGTAACCAAATGCTTTATTCGCTTTAAACTAAATATTTATTTGATTCTGCAATGGCGTTTATAATTTTTACGGAAACCTAACCCATTAGTTGAACGTACTTTTAAAATACACTGCTAAAATAATTGCACACCGGGATTTTGAGTTCCTGTGTTTCTCGCGACCCAAGAGAAAGTATAGGATGGAAATACACACTGTTTGTGCGGAATGCCATGCCAGACTTGACAAATGTATTGTTTTGCACCGACTGTCCCAGCGAACACGATACATATGAAACCAATTGCAGGTGGTGAACATTTTTCTTTTACTGGTATAGTTGTGTGTACAAAATACATATACAGTATATGATGTGACGAAACCTTTATAGGCTATTCACGGTAAAGCGAACAGTTTTGAAAGTCCTCTAATTTTGAATAATAGTCAATAAATATATTTTATCTTAACCTTAGAAGTTAACTTCCGAGTGCTTTGGAATATACACGTTGTGTTTGTTACTTACATGTCAATATTTGTTTTTAAAAGGTGGTTAAAGGATTTAAAAAACGGCTGAAAAAGAGGTAACCAGGGCCTCATAAAGTGCTCACTTCACCATGAACAGCCTACAAACCACTGTTCGGCAAAATAAATTTTGGTTTCGCAAAAAAAAAAAAAACTTAGACTTATTCAACAACGTCCTTTACTTAGTGTAACAGTTGAAGCTCGCAGATATATGGTGCGCTTGCGTATAGTTATGTAGACAAAGGACGTGCAATGGGGTAGCTGGATGGGCTGCAGCCCCTCCAAAAAAAGTCAAAATATGTATATAAACACATATTGGAGAATTGACTGAATATTGAAATAAACTGTTGCAGTATCTTTTCTTTGAATGTGCAGTTGTAATTATTTTATTTTCTTTGGGAAAAGGTGTTCTGTTATAAGTGCTTACTTCAGAAATCGAGGTTCAGTGGAGCAAAGCGGAGAGATTTGGGCAGCTCTTAACATATAAGTCTTGAGAGCCAATGAGGGTGAAGTGAGGTGAGTATGGATCAGCGCCGGTATGCAAGGGCGGTGGAAAAGTGAGATCCCTTAGAAAACCCGCCGACCAGTGGCATCGTCCGATATGATTCCCACACGCAAAAATCTGGGAGCGACCCCGCCGGGAATTAAACCCGGTAGAGTTCCTATAGGCTGTTTATGGTAAAATGACCACTGCTTAAGATCTACTTTGTGTATTTCCCCGCCTTATGTAAAATTAACATTGCCATGGGCCTCGTTCCTTTATCCGTGCGTCGTTCAAATAAAACTCTGAAATTATTAAGAAAGTAAATACTTTACAAATCTGCTAATTTTTACACTTCAACGCATTGAAAAAACACAAATAATTTGGAACTACTTTCCATCCATCGTTACCAACTTTACTGGGCGAATGTCACTCAGTGCTCCCATTGAAATATACGCATGCAGGGGCGGTGACTTTTTTCTGAGGTTCATTTCTAAAGTGCTCATTTTATCGTGAACAGCCTTCAGGTTCGCTCACGAAACAGTCAAACGCGTAGGGAAGTCCCTGACCTTGTAAAGGAATGACGCTCAACGTTCCTACCCTCTAAGCAATTATTCGGAAATTTACCACACCAGTGTATACGCATAGTGAGGAAGCGTGAATGGTAATGTTTTCCACTATACGTTCATTGTAGCGTTCCTACATTCGTTCAGGAAATAGTCAAATGTGTAGGGGTGTCCTCAACTTTGTATAGTAGCGACGCTAAACATTCCTATATCTGCAGCTTGATGCGTGGTATTATTAACACACAGTGTAAAGGTTAAAAACTTATATTACAGTTCAGGAAGTTTAGCAGAATATTGTTTACAATGTGGGTTGAATGTGCAGGCTGCAGTGGTTGTTGTGTTCACGTTGAAGGTCCTCCGTCGTCGGCGCGGCCCGCGAGGATCCCCCCTGCCAGGAGGCTGACCAGCAAGTCGACGACGACCACCGTCGCGACGCCCAGCACCGGAGCCACGTTGAGACGCCAGCCGTTGAAGCCGCGGCCCTTCGCCAGGATCACGTCCCCGGCGCCCAGGGCCCAGTCGGCGGCGGCACCCTCCTCCAGGCGGCCCCCACCGCCGGCGGACTACGACTACTACGACGACGCTAGCATAGCGGAGGCGGCGGCGGGCCCGGGCGGCAGCAAGGTGAAGGTGCACGACGACGGCTACATCGAGTGCCTGGACCAGGGCAACTTCCCACACCCCTACTCCTGCAAGAAGTTCATCTCGTGCGCCAAGATGGAGAGCGGCGGGTTGCTGGGCTGGGAGTACACCTGCCCCAGGCAGCTCAGCTTCGACCCCGTCGGCGGCATCTGCAACTGGTCCGCCGGACTCGGCTGCAAGGAGTGAGCCACCCCCGAGCTGTAGGTCGCTATACCTCCCGCCTCGCGTTAAGGCCGTCCTACCACACGTCTTCGGTATGTGCGATACCTGCCTCACCCACTGAAACATCCATAAGGTCACGCCGTTTCGAAACCATCAACTTGTAACTCTTCGGCATCGGCGAAGATTTGTTTAGCATTCTTTGCACTCCTATGTCGAGCCAGGTACACCATCATTAATTTCCTGTCCCATTCCTTTGTCGAGTCCAGCTCACCAACCCTAGTCTGCGTTTATAGTGGAGCGGCGAGCGGAGAGGGGATGCGTGCGAGTAGGTGCATAATTGGTTTGATTCCGTCACGCTTCACCTTTTTGCTCACCACGCCGCTCTCCTCTCCACTCGCCGCTCCACTATAAACGCATTCTTAGAGTTCTCATGCGAGCTGCACAGTAGCCACTCTCAGCGTCCCAACAACGGACTACCTTCCTGCCGATGACACTTCCAAAAACAACGTGTACAGGATTTTAACGTTAGAGCGCTGTATTCTTACGTGCGTTGAGATGCTATGACCTAGTGTTTGAATGCAACTAGATTGTCTTGAAGTTGGTCAAAGTATTTTATCGTTATAGAAGTCATGTTCTGTTGAAAATTGAAGTTCAATCAAACGCGCTCATCACCGTTGACCATGTGGATTTGACAGTTGTGCGAGTCAGTGTTTTGGACATGCGCAGAAGACGAATCTGTCTACCTCATCTTTGGGCTATGTATCCAATCAGAATCGAGTCGCCCTGTTTCTCTGGCTCGACAAACGATTGGAACAGAAAATTGGGGATGGTGAACCTGGTCCGACATAGGTGTGCGAAGGGTCAAGGAAATTCGCCTCTACGTCTCCCCGTCCATCAAGAATGCAGGGGGTTCCTTGGAATGTTTCCTGGCGTTTAAAAGCCTCATTCACAACCTTGCACGTGTTGAAGATAAGACCTGATATGTAATGAAACCTCAAAAGTTGGGCACCGTCACATCTCAGATTTAATTAATAATTATATCGAACTGTACGTTATTTCCAGAAATGTGAAGACATTAGTCATCTTGTTCATCAACTATTTAGAAACGAGCAAACTCGGCATCATTGACACTGGCCTTGGAGTAAAATTGCGAATATGCTTTCGTGGCAGTTGAGAATGGCTGTCAAGATTTTAAGAGCTTTTAAACGGAACATATTTTTACCATGCACCCTGTCACGGAGATGACAAAAAATCATTGGTGTGTGTCTAAGAGGTTCTGGGCAAAGCATGTATCTAATTTGTCTCGTACAAGGATACAAATCATGCTGAATCCGAGTGGCGTGGTGAATCCCCAACTGCTGGGCCAGATGAAAGCACTAGGAGTTAAGTAACCTTGCAGCTTCTTAAAAACAAATCTTGTGAAAGTGATGCTTTTACAGAAAAAATCTAATGGTATGCTAGTTATATTTGGCTATGTCTTATCGTAATGGCAGGTAGAGCAATTATCTGGAACACTTATAGAAGTGTAAGTTAGTGCAGGACATTCTTAGCGCTCTTACATGGTGTCTGAAATTTATTGCGAACGAGCTACCATGCGAAGACTTAAGAAGTGATCACTACAGTATGTTTTGTATAAGTATGAAATATTTTTAATAGGGAAAATACCTTCCTTTGTTAAAATAGGGGGCAGCCGGAAACGCAGAACTACATTTTTTAAACGAAATTAATTTTTTTCCCTGTTCGATGATTCGTTTTGATATTTTTTGTTAAATAGATTTTCATGTTGAAATAAGAAAAAATTACATCAACAGCACGACATTTGCGTGTGCTTGTACAGAAATTTTTAATAGAGTATTTTGGGAATTTGGGACATTCTAATTTCTCACACGCTGATTCAGCACCACGGGAAGTTGAAGAGAAATGCTGAAGGCAATGCTATTGTTGATTATTTACTCCAGTTTAGATAAACACTATATTATTTCAGTGTTATCTCTCGTACTCCAAGTGCGACTGGCGAGTCTACGATAGTTAAAGTGACATAAGTGAAATGAAACTATTATAAAATGAAGTGTAAGTATATCGTAATTTGTGCACATGTGTGCAGTTGACTCTGAATGATTTCAAATAGCAATTGTTGTTATTGAACTAATTTTGTACATTATTTTCCAGTGTGAAGATACGAACTGTATATAGCTCACGATTTATATGTTTAAATGTGTATTAATAGCGTCTTACGAATCATGAAACTGTAATAGAACACTTTCAGAAAATAAAGTACTCAGAGGTTGGCAAGTTTTCTTAAATTGGAGACAATTTTATACAAATAAATTTAATACGTAATTACTTTTTACTGAATTGACCTTCTTGACTTACCTGGCTCCTCCCTTTGCTGATTTTCTTGAACTCTGCCTATGATAAATCTTTAGTGTTAAATATTTCAAACATAGTATTCATTCCCATAAATATATTTCTATCAAGAAATTGAATTTTTTGAGTAGTGGTTTTTCACTTTTACCGAGGGGATACTGAGAATTTCATTAGAAGGCGCGGCTTTTGTTACATATTTCAACCATTCTAAGCTTGCCAAGCACTGAATTACTGATGTTTGCTACTGACCTCAAATTATGAGATTTAAACCTGTGGTTGAACAGAGGAAATTGTTTTTTTTTTTTTTTTGTTTTTTTTTTTTTTTTTCAGATGATCTTTTCAAATAATACAGAAAATATTAAACTTGTAGGAAAAATTAGTGGAAGTAGGAGACTTGATGAAATTATAATGATATTTATTTTGTTTTTGAGTTTCATATCTGTACTTCTTATAAACTATTGTATTTCGATCATTGTCTACAGCACATCACTGATGATTGTACATAACATGTTATTTAAATGTGTAATATTTTGTGATGTAAATTTAATCAAAACTTCCAATTGTATTTCTTGTACTTTTATTTAATAGTAAAACCAGCAGGGTCCCGTTACCTAAATAGTTTACAATTGAATAAAAAATGTTAGTGTTAAGTTTATTACTTCGCAGTTTAAATAATTTGAATAAGACTGCTGTAGAAACAATAAAAAAGACACTTGGCAATACCGTGCACCGCATTACCCAGTTTTGTTATTAGTAGAATCTATAATGCATTTGTAGTAATTGTTATCAACACTTACGTATTTTCTCAAGTTTTTGACATCTTCTAATTGATATACGAAAGAACTAAGTAAATCATGATTTTTTGCAGTAAGTTAATTGTGTATTGCGTTGCACATGTAGTTGTCAGAAACAATAATTACTCAGCAGTTTTGACTAATTGATATGAAGGTACCATGGTGACATCTAAAATGTTAACAACGACCAAAACTTACTTTTCAGGTTCTGTTACTGTTTATTGATCTACTTATAATACCGAAGTTTAACCAAAGGAAAAAAGTTTTCTACCTATATTGCTACAAATTTAATTGAGTAAAATGTTGGGAAGAAGAACATCCAGTGAAATATCAGCAAAGCATTCAGCAAAATACATATGCAGTGTCTCCAAGAAATATTCGGCGCACCATAACCACACAGTGTAAGATTATTCATTGAAAATAAAATGTAGGTTCAGGCACGTTGGTACGAATTTGTACTGATTATAAATATTGCACAAAAAAAAAAAATCACCTATATTGAGTTAATTTATAAAACAGACACAAGCGATACAACAATTTGTGAGCGCCAAGAAATATTCGTATTTTCCCTCTTCTTGCTATTTTAACACTGCTTTTGGAGTTCAGTTCTTCGTAGGACCACCTCTTCGTCCACTAACATCTGCTAGACTTCTTGGCTTCGACTTCCCCAATCTTTAATTTGTGTTTCTTGGAATTTTTCGCCACTTTCCAACAAAGCTGCCTTCGAAACTTTTTTTTTTGAATATGACTTTTTCGTACTTTTTGTTTGAGGACATAACACAAGTGCTCAATCGGATAGATGTCCTGCGGCTGGTAAGTTGTGGGGGTTGGGGGGGATGGGGGTGGGTGTTCGTCATGTAATATGGGATGTTATAGAGTAGTTACATAGTGGTATTACATGCCGTGTGATTTGCGTCATTGTCATGGGTAAAAATGTAATCCCCATCAGACCCACGTCTTCCTCACATTTGGCAAGATGGTCCTTCAGAAACCGAAGATATACACACTATTCCTTTATTCCTTCAACAGGTTGTAAGGCCCCCACACCACTGGCTCTCATGCAACTCCTTGCTTTTAATCGAGCTCCCTCCACACTGTAAAAATATATTGGGAAAAATTACCTGACTATCGTAAGGAAATATTCACAAACTTGTTTAGGAAACATATTTTCCTTTACATGTGAGATAGAATCACTGCAATCTGGAGTACAATTCACTAACCTGGCAGTTGAAAATTACATACATGGATAGGAATATTATATCACAGCAAGTGGATCCCCAGAGCATTGTCTCACCAACTCGTTGGAGGGGCAGGAGGAAGAAACAAAACGAGACGCCATGTTGGACAGCTTGTAGGAATTATATTAGTTAAGGCAGGCATAATACTAAGAAATGAAAATTAATTTTTAGTTAGAAAATCTGTAAAATACTATGGTCAAATAGTTACAAATAGAAAGTTTGTGAAATAAGAAACAGGGGAAAAGTCCTAAGAGACTGGAAAACGGATGGTTTTTTTCCCCCGTTTTCAAATCACAATGTACACTTTTATCTTTACCCGCATAATTTTTTATGTCAAGGGACTTCAAAGCACTACTAAACCCACTAAAGAAATTCCACACAAACTCTGCTTTGTACCGCACAAAAGTAGCTGAGCAATATGTTATACAAAATTATTATTAATAACCAGTTCCAGCAATAACTAATTATTCAAGTTTCTCTTAGAATGGCGGGAATGTTCGAGCTCATAATAAAAAATATTTTAGGAAAACTTGTAAAGTTATTTCAATAAAACATTTAGTAGGTAACTAAAACTAATACTTTATGTTGGCCCACAGAACCTATTTCACAAGATGATACACTTTAAAAACAACTTTTATTATTTTGCGAACCTAATCACTCATTTTAACAACAAAATTTTATTCGAAAATCTGCAATTTTTCAGTCTTTCGAGGGCCCCATTTAGTATGTAGACGTGTAGAGAACATTTATGCTTGTTAGAGAATACACTTCATCATTATAGACGCCGAATTTACAAATTTAAACTTCATATTACAACACAAGTATACGAGAATTATTACTTTCGGATCTCAACACTATGATTTCTGTGCCACCCTCAGTCGCACTAACCACATACCATAGATCGTGATGATCTTTGCAATACGTTATTCGCCAGACCGAAGGTGACCAACGCAAGGAGTTGACCCAGCTGTGCTTGTGAATGTGTTTGTCATCAAGGTTAAACACTAGGCCGACTCTGAGAGTGATCCATAAAAATAATAAATTGTGAACTACCAACCATTATGAAAAAGACAACTAAAAAATATGCACAAGAATAATGTTATAAGGTAAAGGAACAAAAATTTAATAAAATTATTAAATAACAAACAAATTATTTCTTCAATCTTCATGTATTCATTTCTTGCTACTGGGTTGTGCAGATGGTTTGTGTATCATTGTTTCAGTATTTTTTGTAGTTAGAAGGATAAAAAAAATAATATAAAGAACAATAAACGTTGTCTGAAAATATAAGTTTCACACTAAAGCGTTAAAGAGGTGCACATCATGGTAATTATATAGGTTACATAGCTAATTTATAAGAAAAAAAAATTTGTTTACATCAATACAATTTTTTTAAATTGATATTATTTGTTTTATTTTACGATGGCTGCAAAGTTTGTTGGGTTCATAATACTTTAACTACTAAGAATATTAAGAAATCACATGCATCTCATGAAAACAAAATATTTGTAGTCAAGATGAAAAAAAATATAACGAGCAGGCTTTCCTGCTTAACTAGGTGCTGCAGCGAGCCAGATCCACTGTCATCAGATAGGAGTCCGATCAGTTACATGGCAATTTGTAACACGCGGGGTCTGCTCGTGAAGTCAGCTAAGACATAATGGCTGTAAAGCTTGCCAAGTAGTTACACTGCACTACTCATACAAAATACAACCAAAAGATTATAACTTTCCAACATAAACAAACGAAAACATGGCTGAGTGAATAAATATTTGCGTTAAACTTACCAACACCGGTACTAGATGTTTTGTCACCACATATTTAATAAATTATCAGCAGAGCTTAAGAAAAGTAGAGCCAATTACATGACGTGACGATAATTTCGTTAAGGGAAGAAGTTCAAGTCAGCACCGTAGAGCAATGTACATGAACAGATAAATCCACAGAGTAGTGGTTCGAAAGAGTAACTGTTACTCGTAGTCACAGTTACAAGTAGATCGACCAGTAATATTTCACTTTTATGCAAGGTTTTTCACAAATTATTCGTTCATTACTTTTTTTTTATTTTGCAGACCTAACAGTAGTCAATAATCACGTTAATTAAAATCAATAATATATTGTACCACAAGTGTTGCTATCTGAACAGAGTGAACAAAACACCGAACATGAGAAACACAACATATAATTGACAAATCGGCAACACATGCTTATTTTATAGGAAGAAACTTAAATGGACCATTTTTATGAAACAGTAATTAATACAAGTTATGACAAAATAAATATTTTGTAACCTTCATTTTACAAAACTCCAAGTTTAAGTTTGAGCATTAAATATTTTACCAGCAGATAATTAATAGCAAGAAAAGCAAAGACAGCAAGACTTTGCCAACAAAAACAAACTTTACCCGAATAAGGGCAAAGATACAAAAAATATATAAGCAAAATACTTATGGTGCCACAGAATAGCACACACTCCTCCCCTCAATCCAGACCATGGCTGGTAAATGGTTAGGAAAATCCAAAATATACTATATAATGTGCTAAGATAATACACTAAGTTACCCAAAAAATGGTCAGTAACTCATTACAAAACTTCCAGAAGTATCCCCTAATCTCTTGTGGAGTGGGAGTTAGAGTAACCAAAAGGGTTCCTCGTGTAGGGAAGGTGAAATGGTTGGTTGTGGTGATGGATGATTGGGAAGAGACCGGAATTTAAGCCATAATCAAAAACAAAAGGCTAGGCAAAGGGCAGTAATGCTGCAAAAAAAAACACAACGGATACTACGTTAAAGTCAGGAGTATTTGGCAGGGAATGTACTGAATGGAGAAGGTGAAGCACATCACTGAAGTTGGTACAATGTGGTTGTGTTGCCAACAGGACAAGGGCATCAAGTAACTTAACAAAAGAGCCGTCAAGGTTAGGTCGGGAAATTTTGAAAAACTAAGATACGTAAGGTTAGGTGCAAGTTTTGAAACATGAATTATGGGTAGGGTTAGGTTAATGTGCGTGGTTGATCTAACAGAACCAAGTTTTGAAGTTTAGACTTACTATGTCAAAATGAGAAGCATTACCTAGATATACGCTTTTTTCAGATATATATGTGTGTGTATATATATATATAGAGAGATAGAGAGAGAGAGAGAGAGAGAGAGAGAGAGAGAGAGAAAGAGCGAGCAGCATCAAAAGTAGACATACAGGGAAGGGTGATTTCATGATGGAATTTAGTAGTAAATAACCAAAAGGAAAGGGTGTTTTTTTTTTTTTTTTTTTTCAAAAGAAAGAGATGTTCAAGATTAACATTCGATTTGTCACAGAAGTTCAGATAGGGTTGTCCAGAGGAAAGGTTGAATTCGAAGCTTTCAACATGACTGTCAAAAATGGGAATAGAGAAAAACAGAGGGTGAGCCCATGATTTTGACACTGAGCTAAAGCATTATGATTCAGTGAAGTAAATAACTTTCTGTCTGTGCTAAAAACAAAGTATTCATTCACAGATAACAACAACAACTGGTTCAAATTTTCAACCTGAAAGGGCAAGTATAAGCATAGTATCTTTAAAAGAGGCTATCATTATTGCCTAATGGAACATCCAAAATATCATTTAGAGATGTATTGTAAATTACTGCTTGCACTGAACTAAGCCCATAAAACATATACAGATTATCAGGAGTTACAGGAGCTATCATGCAGCTATAAAGGTAAAGCAATTATGTGTTGGACTTGTTCAAAGTGTTAATAAATGACCCTGGATTTAATAACGTAGGTCTCATTGTACCATAAGCACTGGTTTCGATCGCACGTTTCAAATAAAAAATTTACCAACCTAGCATTGGACACAGCTTCGGTAACACGGAGTCGTATAGTATTAAGATCAACATGTAAACTAACTAACGAAATTTGGTCAAATACAACACGTAAAGTTTTGTTCATGGCTACATAGAAAGCATTATACTGTTCAAATTAGTGGGTTGCCAGCACCTGAATGTTTTTGGTGTTATTCAAAATTCGATCTTCCATATTAAGCAGTAGAATTATGTGGTTAGCCAAATTGACAGAAGTTTCATCTTGATTGTTGGCGAGAGCATTTAGTCGCTTTTCCAGTGGAGCATGATCTTGGTTGTCGAGGGTGCCAGACATTGTTTTCAAAAATTTTCCTCAAAATAATAAATACCACGTTTTGTTCGGGATCCAGAAGGCAAGACAAAGGTTAGGGTAGAAATTTAAGACTTGAGTGCTATGGAATTTTCTTTCAATTGGGCTACTGCAAATTGAAAATGTTGATCAAAAATAGCATTTCTTTTTCATATAAGACAATAATAGTGTGAAGCACGTCCTCTAGTTAAACAGATTCTAGTTGGAGTTTCAGAAGATTAAAGTCCATTACGATTGAGTAGTAGATGTTAGTGAATAGAACATAATCTTCCTTTCCGAATAGTATACCAGATGGAGTGTTTATACTATTGACTCAGACAGGCAGTAGGCAGTAATGACCATAATCAGGTACCACCACATTATTCGAGGCAGCGAACAGTAATGGAGAAAATCCGAACAGGTTCACACAGGAATATAACATGCAATAAAATAGAAAATATAGGAAATGCCAACAATAGGGGATTAAATTTAATATCTAAATTCCTAAAATTGATAACAAATAGAAATATTAAATAAATTATATAAATTCAACCCAATTAACTTCACTAGATCCGTTACAACGATAGCTCTACAAACTAATAAATCAATGGCAAACACACTATTTAAATAAACTCTGAAACCTAGTGATCATGATTTTTTGAGTAGGCCTTATTTAAATGTGAGAGCCTGGGAAAACTAACACGAGTGGATGATCAGTCCACGATCAAAACTAAGCCTGTGACAGACACGAGAAAGAGAAGACAGGCCTAATCACAACACGTTGGTAGAATCTGCAGCTTCTAACATTGTAGACGTCCATAAATTAGGACATAGCCAAAGAATAGACAGGTTTTAGGTGAGAAATACAGGCGCACGTTAAATAGGCTCCCGTTTTAGGGTCAGCCAAACTGGCTGTAACAGGTGTCAAAAAGCATTGGCTCTGATACGGACCAGACCAACAAAATTATAATTTGGCCATACGTTTGTCTACCGCCTTTATAATGTGATGAGTTTTTAAAAGAACTAGATCTCCAGTTCTAAAAGGGCTATATTTTCTGTTTTTGTTGTATTTTACACAGGTATGCTCGTGGAACCGTTTAAGATTTCTGAGGGCTGCTGCCAGATTCCTTGGATGTCTGAGACATCATCGGGAAGAAGATCACTCAACTGTCACAAGTTGGAGAGAGGATGATTTGGCATTTAAGTAACCATCAAACTGACTCATGTCGAGCGCAATTGAATGTTGTTTGTAACCAGAGTAGATGCTTGCCCCAATTGGTTTGATCCTTTGCATGGAAGGCAATTAACGCCAAACGAAGGTTTCTATTAAAATACTCTGCATGCGAAGGTAGAGTATTATATGGGGATCAAGTGATATGTTTGAGCCCTTTGGAGAATTACATGTGTCTGAAGGTCTTGGAAATAAACTGAGATCCATTGGGTGATACAATAGTAGACGGTATACCAAATTATTGAAATTTGCGCATCTGAAGAGCATGTACAATAGAAAATGAATCAGTTTTCCTCATGGGAACTAACCACACAAATTTTGAAAAAGCATCAATACATACAAAAAGAATGTTATGACCAAACTTACTCCTACAGAGTGGACCATCCAAATCAATGAATAACTTTTGCATGGATCTTTCGGCTACTTCTGAGGACAAAAAGTCTAAATGTGAATTTTTACTAGGCTTATGTCATTGCACGTGGTTTTGAAAATGCCAATGTGTGCTCCAATAGGCGAAGAGTGGAAGTATGTAAAAACCTCATCGCATAAATTAGCTGGAAAAACTAAACACTTTCTGTTGTTTGTTTTACAATACAAAACACCCTTGGTAAGTGAGTAGGGCTTTGGTTCAACACTCAAATTAAGATTTTGGCTAATAGTGGTTAACTCTGGTTCTTCATTCTGATGATCCTGAATATTTTTTAATGCTAGGGGAAAGTCTGTCAAAACATTGCAATGTAGTAAGTTTTCGGGTGTTACAGAGGAATTAGAAACCTCAAACATTCTTGAAAGAGTATTGGTTACGACATTTTTGGTACCTTTGATGGGCTGCATTTTTAATTTTAAGGAAGAAATATGCATTACCCAACGATCAATTTTTCCAAGTTGTCTAGGATGTGCCAAAAGCCAAGACAATACCTGATTATCAGTTTCTAGGAGGAATTCCGAATGGTTGAGGCACTGGCGAAACTGTTCAATGTCAAAAACCACAACTAAGCACTCTAGCGCGTACATAGTAGACAATTCTCGCTCTTGAGCAGTCAGCATATGCGATGCAAACAATATGGGCTGTCGAGTACCATCGACTTCTTGGGCGTGAACTGCCCCCACAGCTAAACTAGAGGCATCAGTCTGGAGAAGAAAAGGTTTAGAGGAGTCTGCCACATGGAGCACATTTAGATTTATAATATCTTGTTCTAATGTTTCAAAGGATCTTTGTTGTTCTGCACCCCACTCAAATTTCACATATTTCTTACGCAACTTTTTAAGGGTGCAGCCATCTCGGCAAAGTGTGGTATCAATTTTCCAAAAAATTAAACCATCGCTATAAATTGGGCAATGCCCTTAGCATCTTGTGGAAGTGGAACATTTCTAATAGTCTGTGTTCTGTCCAGATCTATGGCAATGCCTTGTGAGGAAATTTTGTGTCCGAAGAACGATATTTCCTGAACTGCGAATTTGACTTTTGCATGATTGACAGTGAGGCAAGTCTTTTCTAATAGTGTAAGTGCCTCTTTAAGGTGACTGAGGTGTTGATCAAAGTCCAAGTAACTATACACATAGTTGAATTTAATGTCATGAAATATTTGATCCAAAAGTTGGTAAAAACTTGGGCACCGGTGAAAAGGCCAAATGGACACAGGTGAATTGGTAAAGGTTCCAAGGAATGCAGAAAGTAGTGATTGGTTTTGAATCTTCTGCCAAAGGTATCTGAAGATAGGCCGCATTGAAATCAATAGCTGTGAAAAAAAATTGAGTTGTTAAACCAATCAAAGGCAGAATGGAGGTCCGGCAATGGTATTGATTCAATTTAAATTTTTTGATTAAGCTTCCGATAGTCAACTACCATACTTTGTTTTTCATTGGGCTTTGGAAACAAAAATGCTGGACTAGCATATTGAGATGTGAACTGTTCAATAACACCTTTGTTAATGAGATCCTTAATTTGGAGTCAGAAAAACTCCATTTGTGGCGGTACTAATCGATAGGGATGACTATTGACTGGTTCCATATATAATAATTTGATCTTACACTCAAGCAATTTTGTTAATCCCAGTTCTGTGGTAAGCACACTAGGAAACTGACTACAAAGATCATAAATAACTGCATGCTCCTTTTCAATTAAATAACCTAGAGGGACTGGCAGATGGGCCTGGGTTTATTTTAGCACTTACATCAGAGTTCGCTTGTTGGTTGCAATCAAAAAATACAATTTTCTGGGCCGGAGCCAATAAAAAAAACCTGATTACCATGGATATTAAGAATAAGATCAGATTTCCTCATGAAGTCAGCAGCTAATACAAAATTTTGACTTAAAGTTTTCAGCTACTAATCACTTAACTACACAAGTGAAATTGGAAATATGTAGTTTGACAGTTGCACTGCACGATATGGGTAAGGGATCATTAGATACAGTGTAACAAAGTAATTAATTTCAACAGATTTTAACAGGTTAACGTTTTGCAGTTGTTTAAATAATTTGCCGGAAATAATTATCCACACCGAACCAGAGTCAACAAGCACGCTGACCTGAAGAGAGTCCAAAGTAACTTCAATTTATGGGGTACTAGACCTCTGGTACCCTACAAGATTGGGGAAATTCACACGGCAGACACTAGCTTCAATCTTTGGTTCTTTATACTTAAAAGGCCCAAAAATATGCTGCTAAAGACGACAATTACTTACAGCTTGTAAAATGTGAGCATTTACTGGGAGTTGGCGAATTTACCCTTAACACGAGAACTGTCGCTCACTTCCCAGTCTCGCGCATTTCGTTTTTTAAATTCCAACAATTAGGAGCGATATGCTTTACCTTATTACAGTAGTGGCCAGTTGGATGCCTAGGTTGTTGTTTCTTTTGGTCAGGATTGGCCTGATCCTTCACAGTTGTTGATGATTTACTATCAATTGCATTTGACTAAGATTTATAGAGACCTTTTTTACGGTGTCAATGGGAAAAGACTTTAAAACCAGGCATTTCCTTCTTTTGATCAACATCGCGAATGTTATTCTAATGTTTACACGTTCTATCAAGCGCAGCAAAACTGGTGTTTTGGTGTGGAAAACAAGGTGCGAGCGTTCCTGAGGAGTGAGATCTTCTAAAATGTTATCCACTTCTTCACTTTCAGATACATGAAGCCTGAGAATAACTGTGGCCTCTTTAATGCTGTTCACATAAATGTAAAGTGGCTTGTCAAGATTTTACAAACGATGCCCCTCCTTAAACGTAATTCTGTTAAAAGCCTAGAGCGTATGAAGAAGTGTAAAATGTTCTCATGGTAAGCATCAAATGTGAAGCCTTGAGCAATTGCTCTATGTGTCCTCTTGCTTAGTGGTTCATAAGTGAAACTTCCAGCATTTGGGTTTCAGCTATTGTTTTACTTTGTTGCAAATTGACAATGATTTTCAAAAACTCTAGAAACTTTGGCACATGCAGTCCATCAATACTAGGAAAGTCTAGAAATATATGCAACAGTAGTGAGATAATTACAATTACATACGTGCCTTGCCCGGGACTTGAACACAGAAAAACTCGTACCATCATCTAGCGTGCAATCAACTGTCTTGCGGATGTAGGATTCGGAGCATCAACTTCGGATGTAATCACTCTAATGTTCTTAATGCTACGGTTTACTACACTGAAATATGTACCATTTAAAACATGGGCCCATCCTAGTGCTATTTGTATGAATAATTTGGTGGAGATCGGTTTAACGAGCCATGATATCTGGCATAAAACTTTATTTTCTTGTTTGTCGCTATCTTACAAAAATGCTATATTACATAATACTGTCGGCATAGAAACTTCCGTTGAGTTTGGTTACGTTGTTTTAACATACTTAAATTACCTAAATTATTTATACGGCCGCCAATTTGAAAATCAGTTTCCAACGACTCTTAAAACATGAAATATCACACGGTCTTTTCAGTACTGCTGATGTGCGAGATTTGGTAGTACATATTTGAATTACAATGGAAATATCGCAAAATGTTCCATTTTCTCACCTAGCACAAATTTACAAAGAGACCAGCACAAGATGATCTATGTGTGCATAGTTGATGCTTCCTATGAATACTGCTAGTGTAGAAAATGTAGTTGAATTTTGTTGAATTGTGTAATAGATATAACATTCTATCCTGAATGATTTATGTTAACGCCATTAAAAAAGGTCTGTCGCAACATGGGACATGTTAGATTACCTAATCAACTTTAGCACTTCTTGCACGTAATATTTGGTGCGAGTCGGTTAATTGGTCCTCGAGATTTGGCATTAAACTTATTTTTTTTCCATGTAACGATCTTCATAAATGGAGGACAAAAAGGTTATGTATTAGCACATTCAATGATTTTCATAGCTACAGTAAGTATACAAAGTTACGTTAAAATCGGTTACGTAGTTTCGTAAATATAGCATACGAATATAAAACTTAATTATAGCCGAAATTCTGAAAGTAAGTGTCTTGCACACACTAAATATTCAAATTAGTATGGCCTTCACATAGTAATTTCTTCACCAAATTTGGCAGGAATCGGTTGTTTCCCAAGGTGTGACAAAAGATCCTTATTTTTTCATTTGGAGCTATTGTACAAAATGGTGGAGAAATGAGGCTCTGTTGATGCTAATTTGTTGAGTATAATAAATACTGCCAGCATACTAATTTAAATTTAAATTTGTTTCGTAGTTTCGTAGATATAACACACCGAGGTAACATGTTTATATGGCCGCCATTTTGTAAATAATTTTCTGACCCACTCAAAACATTCAAACTTACATGGCCTGCAATGCTGATACTTGTTTGTCAAACTGAGTGGAATTCTGTCGGTTTTCTCCAGCGGTAAAGCGTTTAATTTTAATTTTTTATATTCTGTCTTACAAAATGGCGGACAAGAGAATACACTGTGTGGACACATTTGATGGTTGTACTAAGTACAAACTTAAGTTGGAATAAATCACATGGTTTTGACGTTATAGTGTAATATGCTAAAATGGCTGTAAGACCACCAGTTTGAAAACGAGTTTCTGATCTACTTAAAACAGACCAGATTACATAAACTGCTGCAATACTACTTGTTTGCCAAATTTGGCGAGACATAACATATTAAATGTTATTTATTCGTGTGGCACTATCTTATAAAATGGCAGACAAAAGAGGCTCCATGCAGAAAATTAATAGTTGTTATATATATTGATATTAAACAAATACAAATTGGAATTGATTACATGATTTCGACGATATAGCTTACTAAGCTAAAATGGCTATTTTGCCGCCATTTAGAAAATATGTGTGAACTTCTTAAATCATACAAATTTACATCATCCGCCGTACAACTTTTTTGCCAAAATTTGTAGGAATCGGTTAATTGTTTCCCGAGATTTAATTAAATTCTTTTTTATTCTTGTGGTTCTATCCTTCAAAATAACAGGCGAAAGTGGCTAAATGTTGGAAAATATGATTGTAATACATGTCGAAACTTGTTGAACAGTATCGTAGGCATACCAAATAGACCTAAAAATAATTTTATAATCACCATTTTGGAAATAAGTGTCTAATAATTGTAAATCGCGGATATTTACATGGCCTTCCTTAATATCTCCTTCTTGCCAAAATCGACGACAGTTGGTAAAGTATTTTTCGAAATTGGTTTTATGGTATCGTAGGTATACCAAATAAACCTAAAATAGTTGTATGGCCATCATTTTGGATATAATTGTCTAATCATTTTAAATCACATATGTTTACATAGCTTTCCACAGTATCACTTACTTGCCAAATTCTTCGACAATTGGGTGAGTAATTTTAGAAATATGTTGAACGGTATTGTAGTTATGCAAAATAAATACAAAATATTTGTATGGCTGCCATTTTGGAAATAAGTGTGTTATCATTTTAAATCGCATACGTTTTGTGGCTTTCCATAGTATCACTTAGGGCGTACTTGCCAAAATCGACGACAATTGACGGAGTATTTTTCGAAAAGCAATGGGAAGCTTAATATTTATATGTGGTGCTATATTCCCAAATGACGGATTAAAAAAATATCTAATGAGTACATAATGCACAGACAACATATAAAATTTCGTTTAAATAGTACGATTGGTTCTTGAGATATGAATTATTGTCCTAAATATTTAAGTGGCCGCCATTTGGAAGTAAATTTTTAGCATGGTCAAAAACTATAAAAGTCAGATTTACTTACTAATTGTAATATGTGTACCTGTTTGGTTAACGCGTTCGAAAACATTTTGAGTGTAGCACAAACACACACATAGATAGACACAGACAGAAGCCTTTCTTTCGTTCGGAATATAGGCTACCACATGTATGCACAGAGGAGAAAAAACTGAATGTACACAGCATTGAAAGATTATAACTGCTGCTAATGGTCTACGATAGGTGTGTATATTTGCGTTGCACATTTAGTTAATAAAGTGGTACATTACATCAACATATTTACGCTATGTATTTGTACAAATCTTTACTAATTAAATTCGGGAGCAATAGAAAGCTCGCGGGAGCTACTTCCGCGTTGTACTACGTCTAGCGATGTGAAATAAAATATATGTAATGGAGCCAGTAGATCATCGGTTCATTGCGCCAAAAACTTTCTGCAGCTGCTCTATTAAGATTTTATTTAATTTGTAATAAATATTTATTTTAACTGAAAATTGATTACCAGGAATATCAACCTAATACGTAGAAAATATATAATCGTATACGAAGCAATCGCGTTAGAAGTTGTTCAGCATAGTATTTGAAAGCCTTTGGATAAAATCATTTTTAATGAATCTGGTAAACTATCAATTGTGACCAGAGATAACTTCCATTATTGTTACAAGACGCGATGTTTAGTGATACCCAAAATTATGGCTTATAACAGATATTAAACATTAGCTCTGCATTAGTGGAAAAAATTAAGGGTATTTAAAGGGAATGTGTTATAACCAGTCTCTTCTTGTACACAAAATTATGCATCGTTTTCTAAATAGTTTGTGAGCAATACCACTAGTTACCGTAGTTGGTCGATGTGTACTATAAAAAGTTCAGCTTCACAATAATTTATTTATTGCATTTTCGTCACACGTTTCCGTTGCTTCTCGACTAATTAGTTGAATACTCACACTGCCCAATCAGCTATTATAATTCATACAAAATTGTTTGCGCTCCAAATTATAAAATTGAGTCGCTTATTCAACAAGTAATTTTGGAACTCTCTATGGAGCTTCAAACCATGCATAAAATAGAAAACTAAGAGAATTTATAAGATGTTTGGGTACTACCAAATTTACCCCGATACTGAAGACATGAGTATTTTATATATGCATGATACATTCCTTCTCTCTTCCTTCAAATTCTTCAACTATTTACTACAGACAGAAGCTATTTTTAATCAAACAGTAGCAGTGTTTGCGCCCAACATGCAAGTATCGGGATAATACGTAGAAGCTATAATCGTATAAACTTGTCACAATCTTAATTCCCGTTGCGTAATGCTCAGAAAATATCGGTGACCTAACTTCTGTACTAAGTAATTTTTAAAAAATTTGAGTGCATAAAATAAAATAGAGGCAAGTTTCAATATGCGTTATTTTGCCAATATGTTCTACAATACGTACTTCATGATAATATTTTCCAGCGAGTGAATACATGCCCTTTAAGACATTACAACATTCAGCTTTATAAATAATTTTATATTCATGAACTTCGCGTTCACTGTTTTTTCGTAACGCATGCAACTCGCTAGACTAGACACCCACATGTATCTGTTAGTTGTTTTACTTTAAGAGAAATGTTTTACTGAAAATTGTAAGCGCTGGCCAACAGCCTTGGGCCAATTACATGCTAGCAGTTTTATGGATAGGCAATTTATAATTCAAATATCAATAACTCACAAAACTAACTAATGTGTTTAGGCTGCTCATACCATATCTGCGTTTATTACGACATAAATAACTAAGTTGTTATTATTAATGCAAGCAATTTTTTTAAGCACATATTTAATAACATGCTTCATTAACTTTATCCCCTTTCAGTTTCCTTACTGAAAATCACTGACGGTTTGACTGGACATTTCATGTTAATGCTACTGTCCAATTCGCTGAAACCAAGATCTAAACGAGCTGAGGAAATCGCTGGAAATCTCTAAGTAGTAAGTAAGGAGTAAGAGGTAAATAGACGACAATTTCAGACTTCAGATAGACCGATCATCCCAAGTGAAGAAACTATTTCAATTAAATAATAAAGACGTTAAACCCCACTAAGGGTTATCGTTATTAAAGCTGTTTTGTCCAGAATCACGTACTTATGTAGTGACTCCGACACAAAAGAATCTATAGATAGGGCACCTTTTTTTCGCGAAAAGGTTCACGCGAAGGCTAAACTCTAATGTCCTATGGTATACGCGCATATTTCCTTTGATTATTGGCCATGTGTCTTTGTAGGGAGACAGTTCCTTACCTAACTGGGCCAATCAGAATTATGTGACTCCGTCACGGAGTGTCTTTGATTCGCGAGCAGTCACCTGTAAAGAATGGCAGTTAAAATCATCCAATCCTAAAAGTGGATCTGAGATCAAGTGTTTTGGAATATATGTACTGTAGTGCCATGGGCACTCCGCTAGTTTTCCAGTTCAGAGAGAGGACATTTTAGTGAAGTTTTTTCGCAACTTATCAGGTTCTACGGTGCCTGCGACAGGAAGCTGTATCCGCTCTAATACTGCCTGCGGTGATTTCAGCACCGCGTGACTGCGATTGCTAACCACTTTTGATTGGAAATACGTCCTGTTTTTCACGATATATTCGTCCCATGACTCCTGGCATCAAGCACTATATCACGCACCATTTTCCCGTCCCATTATTTCAATACCACACTATGGGGACGTGTGCAAAGTTCCAATTCATTGGTTGATGCCCTAATCTTGCTCTCTCATTTGTTGGCGACTCTTCTCGCCATGACTTCTCATTGGTGAGAGACTGCTCATGCGCGACTTCTTGGTGGAGAGAGACTTCTCCCCACTACACTCATGTTGCTTTATTATGCCATGCCATGCCTTAAGAAGAGAGACTTCAGCAGACTACACCAAAGACTGCACATCACAGCCTGGGACGACTCGCCTGAGCGGCGCTGCGACTCCACTCTCCTTCACTACCGTGGTTATAGAATGAATTTGTTTCCATTGCCGTTATTATTTTATTTTATATTAACAATTCCCATGTCGTATTCCGCCACATCGCCTAGTAAGTAGATGTATAATTAAAGGTGTAACCATTTCAGTGTTTGATTTAATTAGAAGTGTTAAATTAACTTAGATTATTTCTTATTGAGTGTTTGTGCTCAGCCCTAGACCACTCGGCCACCACAATGCTGTAGTCCTGAAATATTTTCGCGAAAAACAGCGATATATCATGTTCAATAAAGAGGTTATAGGCTATTCACGGTGAAATGAGCACTTTTGAAAGCCCCGCTTAAGATCTACTTGTATGCACCTTGTGTACTCCTTCGCCTTGAGTAAAATTAATATTGCCATGGGCCTCATCGCTTTATTCGTGCATCGGTCAAATTGATTTGTAAAATTATCAAGAAAGTATATACTTTCCATATTTGGTCATTTTTACACTTAAATGTATTAAAAACGCAGAACGCGAAAAAATTATGTTAAGTTATCACAAATAGTTACCTAACGTTTTACTCGGTGTTAAGATATGGAACCACTTACTGTTCATCCATCGTTACCATCTTTACTGTGCAAATGTCACTCGGTGCGTCCATTGAAATATATGTTTGCAGTGCCAGTGACTTTTTTCTAAGGTTAATTTCTAAAGTGCCCACTTTATCGTGAGCAGCCTTTATCTTAAATGTATATATATGTGTAAGTACATACATTATATATATATATTTATTTATATATATATGCACACACCTAAGGTTAGGGGTAGTGAAATTTAGCGAAAAGATTTCAAGACAAGTTCTACTTCAAAACACTGTAGGGTCGTTTTCCCTTTCTTGGTTGCCTGAATTACAAATTTTGACACGTATTAACTGTCTGCACACGAATCACGTGATAGCCGTGCCGACGTTGCCGAATTCTAAGTGACCCGGTCAAATATAAAAACGCCTTTTCAAGCAGACAGCAACCAATGGCAATAAACAAACCACTGTTGGGTGCTTATAGTATTGAAGTCTACTGTGTACTCATATTTTTTCGCGAAAAATCACTAGCTCTACCTATGGCCTAAAGTGAATACTAAGGGTGGTACACTTCTTTTAAGTTGGACCTGGAACCCTTGTTTATTGCAAATATAGAAGATAATATTTAAGATGGAACACCGATTGTTTGGATAATGGTTAACTGAACAAAGATCTTGAGCACACAATAACACTTATCGCTGCCATGATAGTATTCCATGTAAACAATCACTGTTATAACCTATATATTCGTGTTTTACTTTCAAAATAATATTTACCAATTCGTGACAGGTGGGGCACACACAGTATCCAATTACACACTGTTATCGCAATTGAAGGGAGGGGAAAATTCCAGAGATAGGGGTACACTACAGTGGCATTGTAATAAACATTTTTCCTACTACAACTTCAAAAACGTTTACCTTCCTTAGAATTAATTTTAAGACCGTAAGTTGTGTGTGTGTGTATGTGTATATATATATATATATATATATATATATATATATATCATATCTCCTCCCCTTCTGAGAATATCGTGTATTCCGACAGTGGCGAGATTTGCTGGTATCACAGACCTCCTCTCGCCTGCTAGAGTTTCCGATACGTTTAGCGACGATTAAAGAATGTTCTGGGGAGACTGGCTGGCGCCTCAGCCCTCCGACGCATCAAGTGAATTGGTGAAGATTCTTGGTGGCGGCCTAAGAGCTATATATACTGCCGCAACCCAGCGGCCGGCAGTCTTTGATGGAGGCAGCCTGGCAGTGTGCGCGAGCGAAGTTAGGTGTGGACGACGATTGGAGATTGCAGGACAACGGCGAGTGAGGTGTTCGTGGCTTGAATCTACGAGAGGGTGTGAAAGCGACGAGCGAAGCCTACTGCGCGTGAGGGCACTTGGAGGACTCTAGAACATTGTGACTGACGGGATGTGGACTGAGCTGAGGTGGGACTAAATGGAAGTGTAATACAGATTTTATTGTAAATATTCGAACTGTCAAATATGGACGCACATATTTTGAAATAATAGAATAGGTTAATACACTGTCTAATGGGACTGATATTTAATTATTTTATTTAATTTATTTGCTTGTGGTGTTTATAAATTGTATTAAATTGGAGTAATTAGTTGTGAACAGTAAGTGATTGTGCGATTTTGAGTTAAGAGAATTTTTCTGTAGTTATTGTAAATAAAATATGTAAATTATAATTAATTATTTTATTTTATTAAGACCTCCATCCCTTAACGAACTTGGTATAGCCCACTAAATTTCTAGAGACAGAAATTGTAACAATATGTTTTCAACTTCTTTTCTCGTGATTAACATGCAGCCCAAGTTTTTCGGTCGAATTTAGAAACACTCTGTATTTCAACGACCACACTGAGTGCCACGCGCCCAGTGATGTTGGTAATGACTAGGAGAAAGTAGTACCATCTCTTAAATTTGAGTTGAAAGTGTCAAGTAAACATTTGTGAATACTGAAATTATTTATTTTGATTTCTGTTTTTTTAATGGATTAAAATGTAATGTCAAACATATTTGTAAAAATATCTACTTTTATAATTATTTCACAATTTAATCCAGCCGACGCATCAATGAAATGATGAGAATCAGAGCAATGTTAATTTTGCATAAGGTGGGAGAATACACACCCTGCCTACAAGTTAGACCTTAAGCAGGAATTTCAAAAGAGCTCAGTTTATCGCAAACAGCCAGAGATAGTGAGTGAGTGAGTGAGTGCAGAGATTTGGACGGCTCTTAACAGCGAGGTCTAGAGAGCCGATGAGGGTAATTGAGATGAGTATGGAGCAACGCCGGAAATACAAGGCGGGGGGAAACGGGAGATCCCCGAGAAAAGCCACCGACCAATAGCATCGTCCAACACTATTCCTACATGCGAAGATCCGGAGTGACCCGACCGAGTATTGAACCCAGATCGCCTTGGTGGGAGGCGAGCAGGCTAACCGCTCAGCCACCGCGGCCCCCCATACGTGAGTGTAATAGCTTTGCGGTCCCTTTGTTGTGGTCGCACCCATCCGCTGGTTGACTACACAGTTATCGAAGAACGAGCACTGCTTGCCTGGTGACCTCGTGCTGAGTAACATTCCCTATTATAGGTCGTTCACGGTAAAGTGAGCACTTTTGAAGCCCTAGTTACTTTATTCTTTCAACCAATTTATATCCTTCCACCACTTGTTAGTTTAAACCCTGTCATGTGAGTTATAAACACAGTGTATACATTCACCAAACCCAAAACCAAAAGTCCGAGGCCACAATGTAATGTATTTATTGGTTATTATATCTGATGAAACAGCTTCAAGAAGTGCTCACTTTACCGTGAACAGCCTACAGCTGAGCTACCAGCTGGAGGCTATGTTACACCGAGAGAAAGGCCAGCAACATATTTGCCCAAAAATACATTTAGTTGCCGCAACGAAGTATTCTGTTGAGTAAACAAAACTTGTAAAGCAACTACATTATTTCTTTTTTCATCAAACAAAATACACGCTTGAATAAACAAAATCTCTGTGTTGGGCCAAAAGTACTGTTTCAATAACAAAATATTTTACTTCCCTATACAAACACTTAATTTCGTTGCGCCAAACAAATTTTATTTTATTGAACAAAAACTTTTTTCTCAGTGTACCAGGCGCTGACTGACGAACGGCTCACTGCCATGTTGCTGGCTAGTGACGCTATTTGACTGAAGATCGCGCTACAAGCAGCTGCAGATGGTCCGTGAGGAGGTTGGGTCGCTGAACTGATATGATGCAAGTGAGCAGTCGTCCTCTAAACACTTGGGTGGAGAGGCGGGAAAACACACCCACGGTGTCGCCGGTACGTTTTCGCAGAAGGGCAGTAGCGACAGGCAGCTGGGGTTTTCCCCGAAGATCTAGCGCGGTATCCTCGCCAGGATTCCAAGGCGATTCCCAGCTTTGCGCCTCGCCTCGCGAGTGGCTGGCACACTTGGGAGTTGGGGGACTCCTGCGGTCCGATTACAGGCCCTTACACAGTAGAAAACTTTTAACATTTTGACTTCACCATTTGACTTTACGTTTGCTTTCCGACATGTTTCTAATGGAACTTGACTCAAGGGAAGTTTCACAGGTAAATTCAAGCAGTCTTGACTTTATGATTTCGAAAAGTTTAAAATTAAATAAAAAGACAAGCAGCCATTTTGCCGAGAATCTAACAGAGGTTGTGTGGAAAGTGTGTTATTTTATTGTAAGGCGATTTTAATTTCAGTAAATCAAACAAAGTATTTCTTAAATTAAATATATGGCAAACAAATATAATGTGAGGAGGAAATATCAATTTATATTTTTGAATAAAGTAAACAAGTGAGTTTTTGCTTTGAAATGTACTTTTAACACAAATTTTAAGGCTATTTTTTAAAAAAAGTACGTAAAATGCATTTCTAGATAATATGATAATGATAATATCGATTTGATTGAAAGCATTAATCCTTAATTCGATATTAATCCGATCAAATTTTTAAATCGTAAAAAGGGTTCATTAAGAGGGTTAATCAAAAAAGGTTAGTTTTTAATCGGATCATTTTTCTTTCTTTCTTTTTTGGTGGGGGTATCAGCAGCTCGGAACGATGTTGATGGTGTGGTTTCCTGGAGGCGACTGACCAGAGAGGTGGGTTTCAATGTCTTATATAGGTGTAGGGTTGAGTGCAAGAGTGGCCTAACGCTAATTTTTTTATAATTTTTCGATTTTTAGGTGATTGGAGGGATGTTGGTGGTAGATAGCCAATTTTTACATATATATTTAACACACAAGAGAATTTCAGAGTGTTTAAACGATTTCTAAAAATGGCCTAAGTGTAAATGTTATGTTTTTTGGTGGGATATTGCTCATAAACGGTAGATAGGTGACTTTGAAAGATGCCATTTATATGTTAAACGATCTGTTTTCGGAATACAATTAAATGTTAGCGAATTTCAGAGTGTTCTACGTTGTAGTATTTTTATAAAAATTCGGTGGAGAAACAACCAAACTATTTAGCCACCTCGTTGAAAGCCACTGTGAAGTTTATCAGGAAACTGGGGTATTTTTAATATGTGTGGACATTATCGAGAAAATAATTATGATTATCAATCAAGGCTTATGACCAAGGTGTAGAAGAAAAATATGTGTAACCCAGAATGTGTGTAGAAGAATACGTGTTTGGCCTTTTTACCTAGAGAACTTACTCTCCAACGGCGTATTGGTCGTCTCAGGAACACTGCAAGGGCATCTGCATGCACTGGCATTCACAACATATAAAACTTTCAAACTTTTCAAGAAGCGCATAATTTATGTTATCATTACTGTAAAAGAAAATCTGATAGGTGTGGTGCAGCATTGCCAAATAAAATAAATCAAAATGTTAATAATTATCTTCAATCCAAAGCAGAGAAAATAGAAATTAAAAATAAAAATTAAAACTGTTAATCTGAGTAAAAAATTCAATCAATCAATTAAAATTTTGTGCTATGCAATTTATTCAAACTTATTAAAATATTCATTCGCAAACAAGAATTACTTAAATTTAAAAATAAAGGAATATTGAATGTATTTAAGCTGCTTTAAAATAATTAGGTAAACTGTATATTTAATAAACTGAGTTCATATTACTAGTGTCTGTAGTTCAATCGCCTCTTAAACAAGTTCTACGCAGTGAACTCCATTAAACCATAGCATTACACATTCTGATCACTATCCCACATATCTGACTTAAATTCGTTATATCTTCAAAAATTATAGCAAAAGTCTCCAACAAAGTTAAGTTTCAATTAAACGCTAGTTTTTCACATCCAATTTAAGATCAAATCAATCTATGTTCAAAAGTTTGCTCTGGTTACTAGCTCAAATTGTTTAGCATAGGACTACTGGACTGAATTAACAAGTGGCATCTGTGATGTTACATAATCTTTTAAAAATCATATTAACTGCCACAAACATTTTGAGAGTAATAATAAATCTGTCAAAGACACTACCGAACACAAGTTTATATGTCCGAAAATTAGGTGACGTCATCTTAATTTGAAGTCACACTGACGCTACCAGCATGACGTCGTGGCATCGGTGCTGGCTCTGCTTATAGCCAGCATCCACTCATAAAATTAACTAACGTAGCTAGGCTTTGGCCTCTTCTTTATTTGCCAAGCTAGCCTGTATATTATACTCACTTCAGGGTACCATAACACTGTCCTAACTTATGATGATGCGGGGGACTTTTGCACATAAAATCCCGGCCCTCGAAACCATGTCTCTAGATCGTCAGATCCGTACCCAGACGCCCCTGACTTCCGGCATCGCCGTTATAAAGTCTTATCAATGGAACTCAGCTACTTCCGGTCCATTACATCTCAAAAATAGCTTAACACCAAATACAATAAAATGGCGAATAAAAGAAAACAAACAGTACTGAAAATAAAAATAATAAATACTAGAACGTGAAAAACTCTGAAAAATCATAAAGTCACATACAAAAATTAACCAGCTAAAAAACTCAGAATAATATTCTGGATTACCATAGAGTAACCTACATTAACATACAAACATTGAAAAAGAATGGTGGGTCCTGGCTTAAATTGAACATTAAAAAATAATAGTATCAAATATGTAAAATTGCATAATTATTCCAATTGAAAAAATAAATGTTTAAAAATAGCCAAAAATATGTAGGTTTCAGGCAGTAGAAAATAATACACTTGTTAATTTGCTTAGAAATTAAATTTACACAAGAGAGAATTTTAACTACGTGAATAAAATCTGATGTTGACGTGTGCAAATTCAGTAAATGAAATCCAGCTAGTCAGTATGAATAAATAACACATTAACAATTTTACACGATTCAGCCTGTGAATACGATTTAAACCAGACACAATCACGTACCTGAAATACAAAAATAAGTCTGCTCGAAGTAGGAATGAATAGTACTTACATCGAGCTGTGAGTAGATACGTGTAGCGCATCCAATAGGCAACTGTTATTAAATTACGGTAAATGTTTATGAAATTTACTGCACTTCTTAACACAAACTGTATTTTCGTCTACCGAACACAGAAATCAATTACTTATCGAAAACACAGTATATCGATTCTAAAAGAAAAAAAATAAGTTAACACACATAATTTATATTTTCGTGATAAAATACTACATAAAATTGTGTCTATCACTAGAGATGGTCCGTAGTTGAGCTAACCTGCGTTCGTAAGCTCGTCGGCCGCCAAGCGTCTAGAGGTGCGGTGTTTAGGAAGGAGCTGACAACTAACACATATGTCTTCCACAAGCATTGAAGAACGACTGAATATGGTGCCGACTGGAAGAGCTGAGGTCAATTCGCTCCCTGCACCCCCTCCCCAACCCCTCCCCACCAACTCGCCGGAGTGCGACCCCAGGCTGCCCGCGATCATCAAATGTTTTCAGTAATTACTCAAGATGGCGACAGCTGCCTACTTGCGTGCACATCGGGAGGACCCTCCCTGCCACCCTATCCCACCTTACCCCTCAGAACCGGCCCGAGTCCAGAGGTACATGACCCTGTCCAGCCACCCTCTAACACCCCTTCTCACTGAGGTCCTGGGGGTCAGTCACCCAGGCTACTTGCGAATGTCAATTGTCACAACTGATACAAGTTACTCTCCGATTGGGCCCCACTCGCTCGTAGGCACCCTCTCCCTCCCTAACATACACCCCTCATCTTCACAGCTGCTCCGGCTCCACAATGACAACCACCCCCTCCCACCGACACTATTCAGTATTCAGAAAATGTATTTTCTAGTGTTGCTTCCCCTGCTTCTACTTACCGGTCCTTCACCCCCAGAGCGTTTCCTCGGTTATGAACAGTTTTTTTCACTTCAAGGCCAAAGCGACGGTTTCCCTAGGGAAATAACAGTAGATTTTGAACTGACCTGGGCTATTTCCCCTCTCCTTTACTAAGTGTTATTTTCGCTCGGACACTGAAGCTTTCTTATATATTTCGGAAGGCAAGAGGCTAGTGCTTTATCAGCAAATTAAAAAAAAAACATCACATCTCCTGCCAATAAAACTTTATTTGTCTTCATCACTAAGAAATACATTCAAAATGATTTTAACACAAAATAAATTCAATTAAAAATATAAACTGTTTTCCACCAAACTATTTTTCCCCATTTTCCAGCAATCTTTATTTCCGTTTCACAGCAATCTTATTTAGGTTTAAACTGACCACTGTTTAATTTTCATACCAACACAGCTACAAGACATAATTTTTAAATCGCTAAGATGTTAAACATTGAAAGAACACCATTTTTCAAGCACGTATTTATATTCAAGTTTTAACTATTACGTTATACGCAAATACTCAAATTAAAACTTTATTTTGAACCATTCAAAACATACGTTAAACAAACATCTTGGAAAAGTTGTTTTAGTTTCAATTCAACATATATTTATTCGTCTAGCAAAAAAAAATATGTATTTCACGTATAGTTTTTCCTAGCCGCGCGCCTCTATCGATATCCGCCTGCTTCCATCCGCCCGACAACTTTCCCATCATGCCCAGGGGCTGGTGCTTCCCGACGTGCATGCGCGACAGCGGGAGGAAGTACTTCCTCCATCCCTCCACCCCCTGCCGCATCCAACAAATTTCACTCCACGATGCACATCGAACTGGTTACAGCTAGCCTACACTAAACACCATGCTTTGCGACCTGGGTCACCTATTTTTCCCAGCGCAAAGCTTTTGCGATTTGTAAAAGTTGAGTGGACTGTGTTTACAATACTACATTTCAATTTAAGTCCAGTATTAAAAATTTTACATTAAACGTTTTTTTAAATCTTATATTGTCAAATTTCTACGCCTTCAAAACATTTATGAATTTTACACCATGAAAATCAATAACGATTTTCGTATAAAAAGTTTTTAGCGTGGGGAATACTATTTTGCTCTCTTAAAATTATCCACTTTCCAAGAACTGTAGCGATACAAGCAAATAAATATAATCTACTACAAACAATTCTGAAACCCAGATAAGTATTGTAATAAACTAACTAATTATGTTACAATTAAAAAAACACGAAATACTATAGAAATCTGATTCGAGAAACAAATCCCGGGAAACATTATCAAACTTCCAATTATTATGTCATGTTACAAATATGTTCTAAATAACATTAAAATAGAACCACATCCCAAATGCCTTTAAGTAAAAATTTAAAAAAATTTGATTTCCAGGAAATTAGAACAACGAATTAAACAAATTATGTCTTAAATGTCTTTGAACTGTATAATTCCACTAGATTTTATTCCAATACAAATAAATGTAACATCACAATCAAATACGTCACATTGAAAAAGAATCTATTGCTACAGAATACTACCCAAACACACCGAATTACAATACATACCAAATACACCATATTAGCACCTAAATGTGCATTTCCAATCTATTTCAGATATCAATTGAATTACATATCAAATGTAACAGATTATCACCTAGATGTGAATTACGTCATAACTAAAAGATTAAATCACACATTACTATCGCTCCATCACTAATCCAATCAACAAGGGGATTGATTACACAATAAACTGTATATTCAATCTCCATCCAGATGTTTATTAAATCAAATAACATATAAATATAATTAAAAATCTTTATTTAGTATAAAAACCATTTACAAATATTGTATTACAATCTTTTACGGTCTTGATTCTTTACCCAGAAGTTGTGTGGTTTTGAGAATCCTCGCAATCCAACCAAGGACATATATTTCTTCCTTTTAATGATTTTATCAACCAAATATTCATTTTGAGAAGTAACTTTTAGCAGTTCATGTTCGTAAAATCCTCGTTTTATTGGTTCTCCTCCCTTATGTTTCTATGTAATTCATTCTGTAATTTGGTTGTCTAATTGAAATAATTTTAAATATTTCAAAATTCGAATTCACCATAAATTTCTTCTCAAAGACCCCTTTCTGCTTCGATATGCGTATAAATTCCCCCACTTTGAACTTTGGTTACTTTTTTGTCGATATCTTTAAAATTACTATAAATAATTTTCATTTAACTATTATCCATAACATCTTTGGGAGTCATCTTGATAATTCTGTGTTATCTGGAATTATAAAATTTAACTATTTCAGGCAAAACGTCAAACCATTTGTAAGTCCCCCTCAATTTGAAATATTTATAAATTTACTGCTTAATCCATTTGTTGTAATGTTCCACAACACTCGCTTTAAACTCCGAATAAGTTGTGTAGTGACTAATGCCAATTTCAGTCATTAGTTTCCAGAACGGTGTAAAAAACAAATTCAGTTTCTCTGTCGGTTTGAAGCAAATTGGGACTTCTCTCTTTCAAAACGATCTTCATTGCATCGGTAACCTGTTTTCCAGTTTCGTTTTTCAAAGGTTTACCCCATTCATTTTTCGAATAAACGTCTATTACGGTTAAAATATATACGTAAATAGTATATGTAATTATAGTTTCTTGTTCGAAAATTACTTATTATTGTAAAATGTTGCATAATTTTACTTTAAATCCAAGCTGTCATTTGCATTGCTTTTAAACAGAATAGTATTTAACATAGATATTATACCTAGGTTTCAGCTACTGTTGAAAAAATTTCATAGTATTTTTGCTATTCTTATAAGCATTATGGCCCGATAATTTTAAACAGATATTCGGTTGAAAGAAGTGAAGTGTTTAATCCCTCTTAATATTGATCCATGTTGGTCAGCGACGTAGCCATGCAGTAAATGGTTCATGATATTTTCATGTAGTGCAATTTACAAAACTATATTGATAAAATTGTATCTTCTAAAATATAAACATTATAAAATATAATAACATTACGTATATAAATTACGCCTCTGTGGACGGCATATAACTATGTTTATGCAGCATTTCTGTTTTTATAATTTCGTTTAGTATCGTTTTAGAAAGGTGGGAAAAATGTTTTAAATTATTTTCAACAAAGAACTTTCACCATAACTTAAATAAATTTCCGTGACCTTCATCCTTTTTCTGTTATGAATATTCTGAGAAACTTGCTCATAATTTTACTTTTCCTATGTGAAAAGTTGTAGAAAAATATTGAAAATGCATGCCTTAGCTGAGAAAGGAACCCAGGTAAACAAGTTAAACTTATGTTTTGTGTCATCAACATGACAACTACGTATATGAAAAGGATTTCAGTCATGGTGTACGAGCAAATATGACAAGTTTGTTGCTTTACTTAAACTTGATGCTTGCTACTTCATGCCGACTGCGTAAGACCTTGGTCTTTCGTAGTCCATTGCGTGAACACTAGTCCATCCAAAATAATTCACCAATATGCACGTAAAAATTCAATTCATCCTTCACATTTCATAAGCTACCATCTCCCATCCATCTCTTCAAATAAAAAATTTTTCAGCATCTTACTTTTTACGCTGCAGATTTATGAAAATGTTTTGCATACATTTATAAAATATTTTCTTAAGGTACCGTGGTACCTACGTTCATGAAAATAACATATGAGTGATGGCAAGGAAGGTGCTGTGCATCATTCTCCAAAAAATGAAACCATTATCATGAGTAGGTTTGCCAGCAACGGTCAGTTAAGTTTATACATTTTTTGCGCGCTCCGAGCATCGTTCCCTCCTTGCCGGTCTTTCTTCCAGTCTCCAAGACTGAAACAAGCTCCGCCCCTAGACTTCGGCCGGCACTCTACACATCTCGGAGTAGGGCCGCTCCACATGTTTACTATTCATAACCTTCTCGGGATAACCCCCACGAAACATGGGCGTTATCGTTTGGGGTAGGAACTGGATAATTTCGGCTGCTAGGAATTGTGGGTCGCTCTGAACAGCAACCGTACATCAGGGGAGTTTTGGAGGCTGAACTCGCTCCATTCCTTCAGCACACTCCTGGAGGCTGATTACAACAAGACAACGCCCATCCACTGTTGTCTTCGAAGCTAGGAAAGGAAGATACCGCTTCCGGCCCGCATACTCGCCATGATATGTCACGTCTTGAACATGACAGGGATATGGATATGCTCACTCGGCGACTAGGCAATCATACTCATTCAGCAGCCAGTACCAATGAACTTTAGACTCACCTAGAAGTAGCCTGACAAGAGGTTCTCCATGAACACAGTCGATGTCTGTTTGATTCGATGCGATGGCATGCAACAGCTTTTATTGCATCTCATGAAGGCTTTTCGTGCAATTACTGTTGCTTCATTGCGCTGAAACGTTAATTGTTCGTTTGTATTCCTATTATTAATAAGTGTACTAAATTTACTTTAATTCTGGCGGCTTTTCCATGGTGTAGTATTTTTCACAAACGTAGGTGTAATAACTACTAATTCCCTAGCAGAAATAAGACAATATTCGCTGACAAATCCTCATGGGCTACCTCAAGAAATACATGTAATATTGATACAAATATAAGGCTCTGTAATTTTGTACTGTCACTTGTTTAGGGAATTTTCGCACATTGATTTTATATAGCGATCTTTGAATTTTCGCAAGACATAAATCGTACCAGGTAACATTTAAAATTAACTGAGATCAAATCTTTCAGCATCCTTCCGTTTATTCGTTTAATAAATAAAATCTTTATGTTACAGAATGAGTACAGTTGAGACTTTTAGAAGTAGTTATGCAGGAAATGTGAAATTAGTATACTTTTTGGCTGGGCATGATATATAGAATTTAAAAAGGTTAAAAACTGTTAGGAGTAAATATAATGACAATTTTTTTTGCTCGAAGCCCTAGTAATATCTGGTAATTGTCTGCTCTCCCCAGCTCTAAAAATTCACTATATGTACTTAGAAATTGTAAGTTTCCTGCTCGCAACGTTCACTTATTTTTGGCTTTGCAATTTAAATATGTGCGGATACTGTGAAATGTTAGAGCCACAATTTAGGCTGTGGCCTCGGCTTTGTAGACTC
Organism: Dryococelus australis; assembly: GCA_029891345.1. NCBI lineage: Eukaryota > Metazoa > Arthropoda > Insecta > Phasmatodea > Phasmatidae > Dryococelus > Dryococelus australis. The sequence continues at coordinate 216,928,848 of CM056995.1, forward strand.
AAGGTTGGCAAACCTCAACAGCGCAAAAGAATTCCTAAACCAGCCTAGCGCAGCGGGGCGTGTCAGTGAACAAATGATACAGGAAGTATGTGTTTTGCATTTTTACGGTTGTTTACAGAAAGGCCAATGGCGACGGCAACTCTCCATTTCCGTGGGCTTCGAACCATCTGATTGGCGGACCGTGCTCGTAAATTCTTGATGATGTTGGGAGCTGAGCTCACACTGACTGTTACCGGCTCAGTTATTGCACCGAACAATCGTTTACACCTATGGTTTCTATAGACTATGCACGGTAAAGTGAGCACCTTCTGAAGCCCTCTCACTTGTAATAACAGTCAATAAATATATTTTATTGAAGCCTTAGACGTTAACATCCGAGTCCAGTGAAATGCACACACTTCGTTTATTCCTTACATGGCAGTATTTATGTTAAAAAGCTGTGGAAGGATAAAAACGGCCGATAGGAAAAAAGAAACTAGAGCCTCAAAAGTGCTCACTTTACGGTGAACAGCCTATAACACAAGCGACCCTACATGCTTTTCAGTGTCGTTAGGATTTTCACGATGCTCCCCCCTCCTCATTTTCATCATTGTTTTTCCTTTACACTTTCTGTAAGTAAAAAAACACAGTACCTATGTTTATGGGTTGTTCACGGTAAAAAGAGCACTTTTGAAAGCCCTGCTTAAAATCTACTTGTATACACGTTTTGTGTTCTTCCGCCTTATGTAAAATTAATATTCCCATCGGACTCATAGCTTTATTGATGCGTCGGTTAAGTGAAACTGTGAAATTATTAGAAAAGTAAATATTGTACAAATCTGCTCATGTTTACACTTCCATGCACTAAAAAATACCGAAAGCTAGAGGAATAATTTAATTATCACAAGTGGTTACCTAACATTTTTTCTTAGGCGTTAAGATATGGAACTACTTTCCCTTGCATTGTTACCAACTTTACTGGGCACATGTCACTCACTGCGCCCGTTAAAATATATGCAGGTAGAGGTAGTCACTTTTATTCTAAGGTTGATTTCAAAAGTGCCTACTTTATCGTGAACAGCCTTTACTGTATTTTAATCTCATGATAGGTTAATTATTTTCTTTACGTGAATTAATTAACAATTACATGATTCACTGAATAATCTTGCAACATGTTTGACGATTAGAGATCCGGAAATTTCGCGATTTGATATGAGGACAGGCTAGACTTCAAATCCGTTCACATTTGACTTTCTGTCTCAATTGGATCGCAGTCTGTAAGACACCCTGGATGAATTTGGCCCAATAACTAACCTGCAAGGAAACTAAGACCAGATAGCGTTCTAGCAGGTCTGCGATAAAACCCGGGCATCAGCCAATAAGCAACTAACTGAGGCTCGGGTGTACAAAGGAATGTACAGTTTAGCTGTTTGCCAAATGAATCGGCGAAATTTACGGGCGTCTAATGACGAGGTGCATAATATCTCGTGTAGAAAATTCTCCTAGTAGCTATCTTAAGAAAAATTGTTTCAATTTACGATTTTAATGAAAAGGATCATTCTGGTTTTATATTTATATTATTTTTATTTTTAATGTAAATAACAGGTTTTTGGGCATATAGACCAATTTTTATACAAATTCAAGTTTGAAACTTGAGTTTTGGTCCCTTACGAGTTGTGTTACACTCGTAATAAAAATATTTCTCCTTGTATACCTCGTTGTCACGTCTGAAATTTTTGAGAAATAAAAACAACGATTTCCTCGGAATTGAACATTCTACACGAGAGTAACGGAAGGTATATAAATTGCAGGAGCCACACGACGCAAGTCAGAGAAGTAGTGGGAGGGAGCGAGAGAGAGAGAGATAGATAGCTACTGTATTGTTGCTGTCGTTGATTATGACATCCGCAAGAGGGTGCGAAGACACTAACAATCCGCCGCTCGTCGCAATTACAGATATTCTGTGTGAAGTGAACCTCTTAAAACACTAATAATATTCAATCAAAACTACGTACTTGATTAATTTCACAGTTTATGATTTCTTTCACGTAATTTTCCCTTCCTTAGAAAAAATGATGGCTTCTGGTGCGATCACACCACTCGAACTAACATTCCGCCTTACCAGCGAAGATTCACCGTCATTGCAGTAAGAATGATCCTATGTTTGCTCGTCAACTATAACGTATCCTTTGCATTATTTGGTGATTTAATGACACTATCTTTACCTTGTCTTAAAACAAGTGTCCCTCAAGTGTGCATGAGACATTATTAACTCAAAACACCTTTAATAAACTACGCAGATCTTTGGAAGTCACTATGTATATAAAAACTAATATAATTCAGTGCTATATTTTTGTCAATGTGATGAGCGAGTATTTGACATAGTTAAATATATGTAAATAACCTTCATTCATCTATATTTCCAGGTTATGTCGGCTTCTTCAGTCTACTACTTTTCTCATTGGCTAAAGTTAACAGTTGCCAGATCAGTCATAAAATGCAAAACTTATTTTCTATTTTCCGTGTACTTAACGAGTAATATGTTCAAGTCTTAATACTTCAATATTTAATTGTAATCACACCTTCAAAACGGCCTTTCTCAAGGGACACAAGGAAACACACATATATGGCCCATTATTTCTGCTCCCACTGTAACTGCATGAATACGATTAACAAATAATATCGCAAGTTAGTGTGGTTGGTTACACAACAGCAGAATTCTCAAGAAGTTTGATAGTGGAATAATTGCATCGTGGAAGAAGTCGGATGACAAAGAATGTTTAATATTCCGTTTCCGACAGGTACTAACACTCGCCACCGGGCCGTGAAATTTCAGAAGAGCAAGGCAATGAAAAAAAATTGCTCGCAGCATTACGCTTGGCAACTGAACAAATGACAGCTTCTGCAGTGTCATGGTCTCCCTGCAGTTGGTTGGAAGGAAGGCGTCCTTTCGTCCCAAGTGTCGTGACCAAGGAGGATGTAAGACTAAGGCAGGATTTACTACAACAGCCCGTCACGCCCGTTCGTCGTACGTTCGTCCGTCTCCCAGCCGAGCGATTTACAATCAAACTTCCTACGTCCGTCGTACGTTCATTGCTGCAAACTAATAAAAATAAAACTGTTTACAAATAGAAAAAAATTCTCTATAAAAAGGGAAAACATTTTGCGGTGTTGCGTTTCTAAGTACCTAAACAACCATGCACGTACATAACAGAAACTAATCGAGGGGAAAAAAATTGTAAACAGCATATAAAGCATAATTTTATTTTTTTTACTCTTGCACAAAAGGAGCTCGTGTTTCCAAACGTAATTATCAGTTATTAATTGTCAGGAAAAATGCAACTTAAATCCATTTTACAGTTACATAAACAGCCAAAACAAAACCCTGCACACACTACACAGCCTTGTAAATAACTCAGGATGAACGAGTAATAAAACGTACAAGTTTAGAAGATTAATGGCCACCTCTGATTGGCTGTTGGTCACGTGATTGACGGACGGATGGACGCGACGGGTATTTGTAAATCCTGCATAACTGGAGAGGACGTGGATAGGGTTGGGGTGGAGCCAGAAGGAGGTGAATATGGGATGAAAACGGAGAAAAGAGCGAATTTGTGGCAAACACAGTTACTTTGTCCTTGCATCTTGAATAGCATGGTCATTTACTGCACCACGTACGGCTGTAAAAATCGTTTGGATTCCAAACCATATGATGCCACTTTTCACACATTCTATTGTTCGTTTTTTGGCGTAAAACAAACGACTTGAAAATATACACCATTCAGTTGGTTTGTGTGATATGTTATTTATCACATTGCTGTTTTAAAATCGAATCAAATTCAAATTAAATCGAATTTTGTAATGTTTGACAAAAAAACTGAATAAATCTAATTAACGGAAATAAAACCAAATGCTTGGTATTTCTGTCAATTCATTGCTTCATTTATGGATTTCCTAAACGTGAGGATTAACGGCAGCTCTGCGAATACTCACTAAATGAAAAAACTAGAGAACAATTCCATATCTCTCATTATGTACAGCTGAGTGGAACTCGTATTTAATTAAAAGCTGGAGCCATCCCTCCAATTTTTTTCACTATTCCTTAACTCAAATATGTGTGGTAGCTGTGCCAATATCTGCAGTATTATTATGACTATAGTTACAACATCAATAATGGTTTTACAATATTTGTATAACAAACCTGATAAATGAGATAGTGATAATTTTGTGTAAGTTATCAAGATGTAAGCACTCATAAATTAACGTATACATAAAAATTCAAAGATTATAAGTTTATCTTACCACTTTCACTTAGTTTGTACTCATATATATTTACATTTATTTTATAAATTAATGTATCCACAGATTTTCATACATTACTTTCCTTCCAGCACCCTAGTGAGTTCTTTGGATGTAGCTTAATATGGTATGTTATGTAACCAATATATCGATCAGCTGAAGGGGAATAAGCTGCCAAAGTTACCAGATATTGCTATGCAGATTACTGCAAACATCTTCCTCGTGTATTTCACGACTGAGGTAGTGATCCATTGCAATATCGTGCCGTTTTGCATCGGTTTTACCCAAGTAGTAAACAACAAGCAGATAAAAGTTGGCCGACTGTTGGGACGGGTGGTACATGCTCGCCCACATGAATGTAAGTGTTTCCTTATGTGATATGCAATAATACCACGTGAACAATAGTGACTGTATTTTCTTGGGAAGTATTTTTGATGTGGGCCATTAAACACAACATGATTGACAGAATTTAATGTATGGCCCACAAGGAAACATCAGTGAATCACCCACTGGCATCTTAGAACACGTGGAAAACATGTGGCTGATGTATGCCAAAGTGCATGAAAATAAGATAATTTTTCCATATAAAACTCTCATGTGGTAGACAGGTTCAATTCTGATAGTTGCGCATCATTATGTGGCCAATTACGGGCCACTTATCACAAAATGACTGACGGAATTCCTTATGTGGCCCACACGCAAACATCAGTGAAACACCCTCAGGCATATTAGAGTATGTAAATAACGTGTGGCTGATGTATGCCAAAGAGTATGATTATAAGATCATGTTTGCGCATAAAGCCCTCGCGTGGTAGAATGGATAATTTCTGATAGTTGGGCATCATCATGTGGGAAATTGTGGGCCATTTAACACAAAATGACTCACGGAATTTCATATATGGCGGACAAGCAAATGTCTGTGAAACACCCACAGGCATCTTAGAGTATGTAGAGAATATGTGGGTGATGTTTGCCAAAGAGTACATGCCACCTTTTGTGGTATGCCAACTGTTCCTTATTACTGAGGAAATATGATCAGCAAGCTTATGTTCCACTTATGGCATACCGACTATATGTTGTTGTGCAGTAGCAAATAGCATACGCGTATTCAATTTATTTTTTTATTTCATGTATATATGAAGTAAAATTATCACGTCGTATTGCTTGTAATAGTAAAAAATAGTTTTTATACTAGAAATCTGCGAAGCATAACACGCAAAACTAAATTAAAAATTTTGCATTTTTAATTCTACCTGAAAGTAGTCTGAAACTAAAATACTAGTCTTTTAAACAAAACACATAAATCCCAGTATTTACTCGTGAGTTCGCATTATCTATATAGCAAAGCTAATAATGCATTATGTATGTGCAATAAGTAACCATATTTAGTTTGAAAATTTGTATATGAATACCTAGTAGAATAGTTGATAGCATACTTGACTGTGGACTACAGGGTTGTGAGTTCAATTCCAGGTATCGCCAAAGAAATATGCTAATTGTGAAATAAAGCAAGAAATTACACTTATGGTATACATCAATTTTATTTAGGTTGGACACGATTATTTTTTGGTTTTGAAAATGGATGGCAAACTGCGTCTATGTGGGCCACAAGTGGCAAAATAGCTGGGCCACAAGTGGCTTACCAACAGTTAGCTAACGACATGTGGTTTTCTTACGGCAGGTCAGTGGCCCGCTTGTGGTTGACTTACAGGCAACTCTTGTTTTCCCAGACATCAGCCAACAGTTCGTCAAGAAGTGGCCCGCTTGTGGTTGACTTATGGGCAACTCTTGTTTTCCCAGACATCAGCCAACAGTTCGTCAAGAAGTGGCCCGTTTGTGGTTGACTTATGGGCATCTCTTGGTTTGCCAGACATCAGCCGACAGTACATCCAGAAGAGGCCCTCTTGTGGTTAACTTACGGGGAATTCTAGTTTTGCCAGACATCTGCTGGCAGTTAAATACCCGTTTGTGGCACACGCGTAAACACATCATACCTCAGTCATCATTCATCATTAGTGCCACATGCATCTGCGGGTGCATTCCGCTTCTTGAATGCCTGTGGATGTCGCATGTAGGCTGCTTGTTCACAATCAGATCTGCACATGAGGGCCAACTATATTTTACTACTTGGGTAATTCATCATTAGCGTTAAGCTCAAGTCGCGTTTAGCATATTAATTACAACCAGTTTTGATATAATAGATTTGATATAATAAATGTATTTCTTATTTCATAGAAGTTTTCTGCATTTTCTATTGGTTCTGTAAAAAGCCTGCGGAGTTTGGTGTAGCTATTTACGTTTAAAAATTGCCTTACAATGCTTATTTTGCTCCACCATAGATGTGCTTTTTACAACAAAAATGGAGTAAACTTTCCACCGTACTACATGATCGAAGATCTTTTCCACATAAGCAGGTGTGAAAATGAATAAGTTTATGCTTTGTCAGAATGTTCATAACACGATCAGAGTTATTGTAAGCTATAGGTTACATACACTTTGACTGAGTAAAGCAAACTAACAGGAAATTTAAAAAAAAATTGTTGTAAAAATACCAAGGATATCGTACAAATGATAAACAACTGTTAAATAATGGTAAACAACAATTTTCAACATCAATAATTGAAAAAATACTGGCAGAAAAAAATAAATTTAAGACAAAAATAACTATAGTTCCGAAGTCACACGGATCACAGAATTACATCATTCAAACAATTTCAGCTCTTTGCATAAATAGCGAAGATTGTCCTATCACAGATGCTTCCTGATCAAAGTAAAATGCGTGTCTAAGTAAACTAGAATGGTATTTCTTCTGTGTTGTGCTTCGACTACCTACTTTGAAGTAAATGAAAAGTGATGGCTGAAGATGAGATTTTCTGCCTACCTGAACTATTTAAAAAATCAAGGTCAATTGGAGATATAATTTGGACTGCCCCAGTCAAATTAAGCTTAACTTATTCAGTTTAAAAAAATAACAATATTAGTAAGGGACGGAAGCAATTATAATTAGTTACGGGAGTATGTTTTGGTTAGGATTTCATATTTTGCATTCATATACAGAGGTGTAGGAACGTATTTCACTTTGGTAATTATTTAATGGGATATCTTTGAATATGCTGCCACAACATATTCATAACCATAAGTTCATTATGCTTTTAGTGTAACCGCACTCCTAAGACTAAATAGAAATGTGTAGTTGCCGCTGCCATGAGAAGCTAAAATATTTCTCAATTTTAACACGCCGGCAATAGATACGCACGAGGAGAAATTCTTTGAGAGAAGCTTATTAGATATTTGATTCCTTCTCTTCAATTTATACGTTTCTTTCTCCTAGATAACTTTAAAAACAAAAACGTTTCCACGGTGATACTTTTTCTTCTGTGCATTTGCGTAAATTATATGCAGTATTAAATTTTAAGTTTTTCAAAATAAAAGTATTTCCAATTTAGAAAGGGTAATTACGGATTCGTTGGCAGAAAGGTTTGTAAATTCGCCGGAAAATATTTCAAGTGATTTAGTTGAATTGTTTTTTTAGTGGTGGCGAGTTTATTTCGAAATATTTTTCGGCAGTGCAAGGCCAACTATGGCCGTTTTTGCTTTCTTCCAGCATAGGGATCTGGGAGTAAACGCCGATATATGCTGTTCACGATAAATTGAGCACTTTTGAAAGCACTGCTTAAGATCTACTTGGATTCACGTTGTGTGTTTTCCCGCCTTATGTAAAATTAACTTTGCCATGCGCCTCCAAATTTTATTTATGCGTCAGTCAAATGAAACTGTAAAATTATTAGGAAAGTATATGTATAAATCTGCTCATTTTTACACTTATATGCAATTAGAAAGCAGAATGGGGAAGAAATAATTATGTTATCACAAATGGTTACTTAGCACTTTTTATTCGACGTTAAGATGTGGAATTACTTTCCGTCCTTCGTTACCAACTTTAATGAGCGAATGTCACTCAGTACGCCCATTAAAATATATGCAGGCAGGGACAGTGACTTTTTTCTAAGGTTGATTTCAAATATGCTCATTTTATCGTGAACAGGATTCAGCCAGCTTCACTCCGCTTTGCAGCCTGCCCTATACCATGTCCTCTCAAGGTGTGTAACTATATCCATCCTCCTTGGACATAACAGTATCATGTCCCAATACACGAGACAGTTCACATTACATGACTCCAGAATTACCAGACGATTTATGTGCAGCACCTTCCTGGCAAAGTGGCCCTCTGGATCAGCGTTTCCACCTCTCGATCTAAACTGAGGTGGTCTTTAACAGATGGTCGAGCCTCTACCTTTCGTATACATGTACTAGACTACCTGCATAGTAACTTGGGCCGACAGACGGTGCCCATAATGTGGACTGTTGGGCTAATGAGCACTCAAGCTGTTGAGGTCTAAGGAATTGATTTCAATGCGAAGAAATTCAACCACCATGACAGAGAACATTCCACCGTAAAACCTAGTAGTACTGTGGAAACATGCGATTATCGAAGTATAATTTGAGAGGGGAGTCGTTGTGGCCTTGGTTTAATATTCCGCACCTTGGAGGAGACATTGAGGGAAAACCCATTCCCAATTATGGGTTGAAGTAGAAAGCGTGCGTCAGATTTAGAAATGTAGGCCGTCACATGGCTCATGGGAGGTCATAACAGAGTACGGATTACCAAAGAAAAAATTAGATAAATATTTTGTGTGACAAGGATCCGACACAGCTACGATGTACTTTTATTCTTATAATCGTTGTAAGGAAATTCAAAAATTGGTTCAATGTTAGAAGAGGCCAAAACAAATATTAAACAACCATAGATGGAAAACTGACAATTGAGGTATATTTTGACGTGGATGAGAATGAAACCAATACATTTGAATTTAATTGTAATCCTTTACAAAAATTGTTCTAAAGCGCTGCCTTCATCTTCAATAAAAACTCTGCAACGACTTTCCATTGGCTGTCGCACGTGACCAACGACCTCAGAGATGAGTTGTGGAAAGTAAGCAGCTGCAACTACCTGAACGACGAGCTCGTCATTCGATTAAACTGGAGTCCCATACTCCCTCCCTTCAAGGGGCTGCACACAAGATAGTCAAGTGGGGCGAGGCCATGCAATGTGTCCACCACGGCCAACCCAATGTTCACCACTGAATCTGCGGTCCAAATGTTCTCGGACGTCACGAAAGGAATAAGCAGTTGCGCCATCATGTTGAAGCCAAAACAGATGTCGAATATCAAGAGAAACATCTTTGAGAAGCTCAGGCATTATGTTCTCCAGAAGCTGCATGCACACGTTACTATCGAGACGTAATGGAAGCATGTACGGCTCAAACAAATTATTCATAAAAGACCTGCCCACTTGTTGAAAGCAAAATTTTGTTGATGGGAATGGGCGAAGCTGGTACGAATGTTTTCATCTGCCCACAGGAGTTGATTGTGTAAATCGACTATACCATCTCGGGTAAACGATACTTGGTCGATGAACAACACTAAGTGTCGAAAACAAGGTTCAGTAAAGCATCTCTGTAGGTGCCATTGACGAAACTCAGCCCAGTGAGGATAGTCGTTCGGTTGGAAGACGTGCATCCCTTGCAGATGAAATGTCCACGCCACACATGCCAAACAGTCATTTGGTCAGAATTTACACGACGTGAGCTTGTTGATAGATTGTTCTCGGCCTTTTCGAACAACTCCCCATAAAACTCGGGTGTGACGGCCAGCGTCGAGTCTGTGGACCTAAAAATGAACATTACTAAATTGATGCTGCGCAGAAAAATATTGGTAATAAACCTTGACCACGAGCACCCAGTTTGACAAACTTCTGTGCAATGCACCGGTTTCGCACATGCGGCGACCAATCACCACAAATGTTCGATGGTTTGGCACACAACATCCAAGACAGCACTCCGCATAAAGACATGCAGCAGCTCTTGAATTACCATCGCATGCAACATAAACCAAGTACACGTATGTTTATTAAACCCTTGCATACTATTCCATTGCTCTACTTTAAACTCGTGACGACTTACTGGCTGAATGTTGTCACAGCACAGACCTGAATTGGAAACAGGCTACGAAATTTTGTATACCATTCCATCACTCAGCTTCAAACGTACGATAAACTACTGCATGGTGTCATGCCATAAAAATTGCACTTTGACGTAAAGGTGTGTTAAACGGAGTACCTATGTAACAACGATAGTTATTCAACAAAATAATTTTATTGTGGTCTCATCTGTTATGCCTGGACCTTTGAGTACTCACATATTTTACACCCGATTCTTTGAAACGTAATCTTTAGGAAAACAACATGTATTGACTTTTAAAAATCAGTTATGAGTAAGACAGCAAGCAAACAAATATAGAAACATAAATAAAATGATAATTTCTGACTTAATTTCATTGGAAATGGGTATGAAGTATAACTGTGTGTTGGTAAACTAGACAAAAAAAAATATGCTGTATAGTAGCGATATTGGGTATCGCTGCTCTCGTTACCAACTCCACACATACACAGTGACACTAGAATTGAAACAGTAAAAATGACAGCAAAATAATAATATTTGGTGAAAATAAAATAGTCTTATTTTAGGGGGTTTAGATAATTTGCGGGAATTGTTACTTGCAGGCGCACTGATTCGTAATTCATACTATGGATTTTGTAAACAGCAGCTGTGTAATATTTTGAAGCATTGTTATTCCATTGGCTAAAAGGGTGACGAAAGTACTACAGAAATCATATACTACCATGAAATATGCAAAGCAAGTATGTGTGTATATATACACTGACATGATAAAAGTCATGGTATACCCGTCTAATAACGTGTAGGGCTCCCTCCAGGCCGAATAAGTGCAGTAACTCTATGTGGCATGGACTCCACAAGTGTACGGAAGCCACCTGGAGAAATGGTAAGCAATGCTGCTTGAAGAGCTGCCCAAAGTTCCCTGGTATTGCTACGTGCAGCTTCTTAGGTCGCATAAATGCTCGATTGGGTTCGTGTCGGGGGAACGTGCTGGCCACTCCTTTCGCTGGAATTCTCCAGAATGCTCTACGAACCAGTACTGGATATCCACAGCCCGATGAGACGGCGTATTATCCTTTGGAACATCTCATCATTGTCAGGAAAGCTGAAGTCCATAAACGGTTACAAATGGTCACCAAGGAGGGTTTTGTAGCACTACCATTGAGTTTTGTGGGTACATGGACAAGTGGACCCAACCCACACCATGAGAACACAACCCACACCATTACGGAACCACCTCCGACCTGCACGGTGCCTTGTTGACAACTGGGATCCATGGTCTCATTGGGTTTGCGCTATACTCGAACCCTGCCATCAGCCTGAAACAACCTGTATCGTGATTCATCGGACCATACCACATGCTTCCAGTCCTCCAGGGTCCAATTAGCAGCGTCACGAGCCCAAGTGAGGCGTTGTACCCGGTGTCGCGCTGTTGACATGGGCACTCTGCGGATCTTCTTCTTATTTGTCCCATGGAAGCTAATGCACGTTGCACAGATCTGTTAGATACACATCTGACACCTCCTGCATTGAACGTGTCTGAGATCTGAGAAAATGTTCCTGCTCTGTTAGCATTGACAATTCTACCCAACCTCCGCCGGTGACGATCATCAAGTAAATTTTAACGGTCACTGTGTTGTCCATGGTGGATCGTAATGCCTTAATTGTGATATTATCTGTACACATTAGACACCGTGGATTGAGGAATACTGAAAGTCTCCACAACTTCTGAAATTGTAATTCCCATCCTTCTGGTGCCCACAAGCATGCCCCATTATAACTCTCATAACTTAAGTATCCTTGCCATGAGCATGTAAACAACAGTTAATTCGAATGTCACGACCACCTGTTCATAACTGAGACCAGTTTAGGCCGTGCAACATCGTTCTGCAGAGGTGGCGCCACGAGTCATTCACTTACATAGTGCTATCCCATGACTTTTGACATTTCAGGATATATATATACACATATACACGTGCTATGCTTTTGTGTACCATTTGTGGGCAATCACGGGAACCGCGCGCATGACCTAGTCAGACAATCAGCAGGTGCAGCTGCCATTCAAAATTAGTGTTTTGGCTGCTACTGTGTCCGGAGGACGAATAAGGCAATGTAACACCTTTAAGATTCAATCAATCGGATGAGTTCACAAGAGGTTTTATCGTTGGTATCCGTACTACCGATTGGCCGTTGCACCATGTTGCGGAAGAAATACATCGTGATTCCGCAACCATCGGTCGCATTTGGTGACAGTTGTCCCAGGAAGGGATTGTGTGTGGTCGTACTGGGTCAAAAGCTCAAAGAGGGACATCAGAACGTACAACTCACAACTGGCGACAGTTTGCAAAGTGTGTAGGGTGGCCTGGATTTCCTGGTGCCAACACAAGCAGTGTCGCGCCGATTGTCTGAGGCAGATTTGTTCGCATATTGTGGTACTGTGGGATGCGATAAGAGATCGGTTGACTACCCTGTCACCCGCACGAAATGAAGATGAACTGTGGACTCGGATCGACAACACAGGGTCCTCGATAACCCAGGACATTATTCGCACATGCATCGAACGTCGCCACTTCGGGTATCGCAATGTGTCGCCAAAATAAACGTTCCACTACTTAGTGATTAGCATGTGTTTTAGACTACTCGAGCCTTGCCTGTATGTCAAAAAAAATGTTTTTGTGCCTGTTTGGCTCTTTATGCATACAGTTCGGCATGTTTTTGAGCATTCCTTCATGGCATGGCGTTTCCTTTGTCAGGCAGTGCATATTGTTAAAATACCGCACATCACATATTCCGTTATAATAAATTCCCTTTGGATAATACTTTAGGTAAAATACTCTAATAAACGACTATTGACATTATAAATGGTGACTATGCGATTTTTTCGTGGTGCCTTTTGAAGAGCCAAGTCACACTTTGTTGATGTTTATTCCTCAAATAAAACTCTGTTTTATATGCACAGATGAGACCACCTACGTAGTATAATGGTTAGCACAGTTGCCTCTGGACCTCCAAAGTTGCCTTGAGAGCTACAACGTGACGTTACCTAAACTTAGTTTTATTCATCCATAGCCTGTGTAGTACGTGTGCAGTGCGTTGTAGTGTTGTGCTGGGCAGCTAAATCAGAATCCTGTGTCGGTGTGAGTATGCTAACAGAATTGAGAGAAAAGGCTTTTGTGCAGAATTTGCCGATTTTTTGCGGGATAAAGACATGCTAAATGAGTTGTTAGAAAGTAGTTAATGAAGTGAAGGCGATGATAAATTCTCCAGTTTACATAACGTAATATGTATATATAATCCTTCGACTGTTCATCAACATGTAATATCTGAGTAAAAATTATCTGGACATCCTTCTGTAAATGTAAACTCGCACCTACATGTCACTGCGACCGCCGCTGCCATTATAAAATGAGGCAGAGAGCTCGGTGTTGGTCAGTGCTACGCGATACTGGCAGAATGGGTAGAGAAAGGGAGCTCAGTGACTTCGAACATGGTATTGTTATATGCTACCACAGTAGTAAGCAATCCGTCAGGGCAATTTCCGCCCTGTTCAAGTTACCTAAGTCGACAATCGAGATGTGATTGTGAAGTGGAAAATCGAAGACACAACTACGACAAATCTATGGCCGAATAGGCAACTTGTGTTGAACGACAGGGGCCGTCGAGCATTTACGATAGTGGTACGGCAACATCAAATATCCCCGGGTGATATCACCACCCATGAATTCTTCAGTGCCTCTAATTGATCAGCAAGCACCATGACTGCGCGCCCTCAATTGCGAGGACTGGGGTTAAAAGCTCGAAGCATAAACCTCACATATTTCCTGTGAATGCGAAACGTTGCACTCGATTATGTAAAGAGCGCAGCCACTGGAATGTGGATGACTGGAGACGCGTGATTTGGAGTGATAAATCATGTGGTGGTCCAACGGGAAGGTTTGGGTGTGGCAAATTTCAAGTGAAGGCTACATGCTGGTCTCTGTAATCCTCAATTCCAAATTTGGCGGATTTGGGGTGAGAGTATGGAGTCATTTTTCATGGAAAGGACTTGGTCGTCTCGCAATACAATAGGGTGCGTTAAATACGAAAGGCACTAAGGACATCTTCACTGCTTTCGTGTTATGTACATACAGTAGAATACTAATTCGGAGGTGATAACAACTAGTTTCAGCATTACAATGCTCCCTGCCATAAAGCACGGTGTGTTCGTGAATGGTTTGTCGATGATAGGGACCCGGAAATGGACTGGCCAGCACAGAGCCCCGATCTCAATCCCATCTAACACCTTCTGGTATGAACTGTAACGACGAGTGCATGCTAGATTCCAACAACCAACATCACGTATTACACTAACTACAGCACTGCTGGAAGAATGGTTGGCCATTGTCCCGGATATGTTCCGACACCTGTTTAACTGTCAGTCCCGCAGGGTTAGATCATAAAAAAGGACAAGGGAAGGCCTACCCCGTATCAATGTCTGGGACTGGGCAGTGTTTCCCAGAGATACCTATAGGACACTTTAACATGGGTGTCCAGATACGTTTGATCAGATGTTGTGACAGTTACCACATCACTGCATTCACATACACGCTGTTACTATTTACATTGTGTGTCGTGAGGAGACCCAAAGACATGTGGAGGTGGCTCGGTGGTGGACCGCTTCGATGGCGCTGTCTGCTCACATGGCGTGAGGTTTCGCTCTCTCGAAGTGTTGCAGTTTCCCCTCCTTTCCCCTCTGCTAGAGACTACTGTTGGCGGCGTGGCAGGTATGACGTCACGAAGAAACAACCATTGTATCCGACTACTCGGAATTTTAGCATATGGGATACGTGGCGGACGTTTCCGAAGGCGTTTCGTGTGATCATTGTTGTTTCTTCCATCGTTATATTCCGTCACCTCCCCACTCACGATTCGTCTCGCCCTCACTTCTCCAGACTTACTGGGACGACTCGAGTGTGGCAATCGGCTCTAGTAAGCATCAGCATCTTTTCATCTCATCCATGTTGGCTTCTGCATTAAGATGAGAACATAATGTGGATATTGCAGTAATATTAAAATGAGATCAATAAGTCTCATAAAAACAAAATAATTTTTCTGTATTTTGAGAATATTTTATATTTTCGCAATATGAAATCGACGATTATTTGACAAAAAAATTATAAACCCCCTTTATAATGTTTTTTCATGTAAATTTGATTATTTGAAGTAAACATTTTGGTTCGTAAAAATTTGAAAACGTTATTTAAACACAAAGCTTTGTTTCAGTTAGAGTGTTTATTTAAAACACAGTTGTAACGTGTAGCTATCGGACATTAAGTTCACCGGCGGTAAAAGTTTATCTTGTAGCTATTTTGAGTTTAAATTATATCTCAAAACTTTAAATTTAAATAAGGACGAACAGCATAACGAATTTCAAGGAAATAATACACATGATATTATAGTAACATGAACAATTGTTTAGAGCTATAGTCTGACGTATCACATTTGTATTATTTTAAGATTTGTAGAAAAAATTATACGTAAATTTAAGATTTATGTAACTCGTTGCATTCTTTTTTTGAATATTCATATTCTTTATTGTCATACTTTTCTCAAGCTATCATTTCATATCACAACGAAAAAAGACTGTCAGATGCTAGAAACGTAGAAAATAATTTCAAGGAGTTCACGAGAATAAAATTATTTTCTATGTTTGTGCATGAAAATGCAGACTCTATCGTTCTTAAATTTGTCGCTTTTCTTTTGTAACCATTTAATTAATAAATGTGACTAAGAGGAGCGAATTTATAATCGCATAGTTCTCAATATAACTAGTCACTCTCGAAAATGTTTCCTTCTTACTTAATCAAATGTTCCTACCCATTAGATTTAAGAAAATTTCTGTGACAGTAATATAAGAGCATAATTAGAAAAATTCACTTGAACTACAACCTATATAGTTACACATCACACTATACACATTATGAATATTTATTTTATTGATATTACAGAAATCTCTAACCAACAGACAACAATTACGTTCACTTGTGTAAGCCAGTGGAGAGAACGTAAATTGTTTAAACTCCGGTGTCATCAGCGACACAAAGCGGGAAGAACCGGACTTCGCAATGCCTGCAGACGTGAAACAATGCGAGTCAGTTATCAGGTACTGTACACATGGATGTTCGTAGTGCGTACGAAAAACAATGAGGAATCCCCTGAAGATAGTAGTTGTGTTGTTTTCGTTTGATCTGCGGTGGCCGTGCGCTCGTTGGGCAGTTAGCACTGACGTTAGAAATTATTCAACATGTTAGCGCCACGAAGCTGAGAATTAGGGACACGGTGCGAGATTTCTATTGTCTAGTGGAAGAAGGATACGGCCATTAAGTTATGAGAGGCGGAGTGCCGGCGGCGAAAAATTACTGAACACCTTTCGTTAAGGTGATCGCCTGGGTAGGCCGCCAAACAGTGTGCAGAGCTCCAGCAGAAAAAGGTTTATTTAAAAACCACCCAACGTATCTGAGTGAGGTCTACTTGCGAATAGCATTCAATAAACGTTATACGCGGTGGTGTATTACAAGTATTAAAATGAAATTATTCCGACAAGTGTTATTACCATTCCAAAAAATTTAATAAGTGAAAAAACAGAACACTTTAAAAAAACATGCCACGCGTAATATTTCTCATATCTGTGTACATCCATTTAATTTAAAAACATTAAAACAGACTTTAAAATGAAAATTGTGCTCGTGCAGGAGCAAGGCCCTTTACCACTCCGATATATTTCAAGGCCATTCATTAACTTTAAGAGTGGGATGGAACCCCGCTTCCAAGGTCAAGAAACGAGGGAGTGATACGGGCGACACTAACACGCACGCCTAGTGCCTCATCGCTCCTACGCGCAAGGCGTGCAGTGTTTCCGTCGTGACCTTGTACTGTGCAAATTAGATCTGTAACAGTACGGTTTTATTAGACGTGATGAAAGAACACAGATTAAACTTCGCTCGTATATTTGTACTTTTCTCTATCCGCTTAATGAAATTGCATAGGCAAGCTTTTAAAATACGTTATTTGACCGTATTCACGAATTTTTTCCTTCAGTGATACACTCAATATGACAAAAACAAAAAAAGGGCACAGGTAATTTTTTTTAAAACTTTTCTGACCAAAAGTCGTGTTGGCAGAACATTTATTTACCGAGATACGCCTATGCGTGCAAATAACTATTTCACAGAAAACGCGGGGGTCCATCCCACTCTTAATAAATATGCTGATGTGCCCCCGGGGTACCCTAAGGCCCACCAAATCCCGGAATATGAAAGTTACAGAATAGGAATGCACACGGAAATACATATTAAAAACACACGTAAAATATTAATAGAAATATTGCAGACACAAGCCTAAATAAGAAATACTAAATTAATACATAGGAAAACAGGTGGATGCAAAAAATGTGCTGAAATATTAAACGGCAATGCGGGCGGCAGTGCGGTCCAATTTCACCCCCGCGAGCAATTCAAAATATAGCGAGACAGCTAGTAGATAAATGTACGTATTCAATAATTACAACCCTTTATTATAACTGACAGGCAAGAGCAACCATACCGAGTAAATTTACCAAACCAAATTTTGAACATCGTGGAAGTTGATGACAGCCTGCGTTTACACTAGTCCACTAACAGTAGATCACCCATAATTAGCTCGATGTAAAATACTAAAAGGGCAACAACCCACCTGAATTCAAACTCTACCCGGCCTCTTGCTAAAGCAATAATAATCTGGAGTACATTTTAGCTAGCTATCTCATCGCCTACGAGAGGTCGGCGTCTCACTACAGACATGGTGCATCGCGAAGCCGAAGATCAAACGAGGCTAGCTCGACTATACGAGCCAGGTAGTGCTGGTAGCAAAACAGGCCGACTAACAGACACGGGCTTATATTAACGTGTCAGAGGACGTAAGTAATCTAACACGCATGCGGGGAAGGAGGGGAGATGGTACAAGAGAAGGGGAAGGCCACAGAGATACAACCGCGAGCGGAGATGTGACTGAAACTTGGAGAAACTCGAGGAGTGCAGCGTGATCCTCGAAACACTTCTCTATACGTTCCTCACTTCCTCCATTTGTCTCTAAAGCATGTTTTTGTGATTTTGAAATAGCTCAAAATGGCGTTTTCATGGTCTTTTTAGGTAGAGACTGTTCACGATCAAGCGAGCACGTTGGAAATGAACCTTAGAAAAGAGTCACTGCTCCTGCATGCATATATTTTAATGAGCGCTCTGAGTGTCATTCGCCCAGTAAAGTTGGTAACGATGGATGGAAAGTAGTTCCATATCTTAACGTCGAATAAAAAGTGTTAGGCAACCATCTGTGATAACTTACAATTACTTCTTTCGCATTTTGTTTTTTTTTTTTTTTTGGTGCATGGAAGTGTAAAAATAAGCAGATTTGTAAAGCATTTACTTTGTTAATAATGTCACAATTTAATTTGACCGACGCATGAATAAAGTGATGAGGCCTATCTCAATGTTAATTTTACGTAAGGCGGAGAAATACACAACGTGTATACAAGTAGATCTTAAACAGGGCTTTCAAAAGTGCTCATTTTACCGTGAACATCCTATGTGAACATTCTCGTGCAAAACATTAACAAGACTGAGAAAGTGAAGAGATTTGGGCGGCTCTTAACAGCGAGGTCTTGAGAGCCGATGAGGGTGATTGAGGTCAGTATCGAGCATCGCCGAAATGAAAGGGTGGGGAAAACGGGAGATCCCCGAGAAAACCAGCTGACCAACGGCATCGTCCAGCACGATTCTTACATGTGAAAATCCAGTTACCCAGCAGGGGATTGGACCCGGTTCGCCTTGGTGGGGGGCGACTGGGCAAACCGCTGGGCCACCGCGGCCCCCATTAACAAGGAACTATGACTTTAACTAATGAGCCTACTTTCCTCTACAGGAATGCAAATAATTGTGATTACGTTTTTTAAAGTGAACATGTTGGTGGGTCTTAAGGTCATATTTCACATTTTTGTTATTTGGTTATCTGAAACAGCTTTCGAAATGTACCCCCTTAATGCAGGTATTAGTTGCAAATCACTATAGCTTCTGCAGCATACTAGGCTTTATTCCTAGATTTTTTTTTCAATCAAATTGCATTTAATGCAATATGTATGGTGTGCAGAACACACTGATTCAGTATGAGTGCAATTTATAAACAGGCGAGTGAGTATTGGCACTCTGAATTTGTTTGAAAATAGGGGTCAGGCTTGTCATAAATATATTTTTGATAATTCAAGGGAAACTGTTAACATTCAGTAAATAAATTGTTTGAACCATAAACTGTAGAGAAAAAGTGGTTTAGTTCCTTTCCAAGCTTGTAACACAAATTCAGTATGCCGCACTTAGGCTATATTTCAACTTTCTGAACCTGCCTATAACATTCTTGTGTCCGAATTTGAGTGTTATATTTTGAAAACTATAATGATTTGACAACTAACAACTGTATTAAGGAGGCATTTTTCGAAACCTCTCTCAGATAACCAAATTCCATAAAAAATTAGAAATATAACATTAGCGTTTCTTTGATAGCGCTATCATTAGAGACGCAACCACAAACAAATGAAATGCTAGTGATACCACTACAAATACACATGTGCTTTACCTGGGACTCGAACACATAACGCCTCGTATTATAAGATGGCATGCAGACAACTACATTACAGAGGTAGTATTCTGATCATCAACTTTGATAGTAATCCATCTAAAGTTTTGGTCGACTGGGTTTGGAAACTTCAAATATCTACAGGGGCATCATTTTGAAAACCAGTGTGTGAATCACTTCAATCAAGTAACATTACATGGCCCACTATAGCACTACCTATGTGCAAAGTTCGGTGGGGAACAGTTGGTTGGTACCAGACTTGTGAAATAAAACTTCCAATTCCTCATGTGGTTCTATTTTCATTACTGTATTAGCATATTCTATGATTGTCATAGGTACTTCTACATATTAAAGTCAGTTGAAATTATGTGGTGCATATGGTTTACTGGCCTAGAATATTTATATTTATAGGCCTATTACTTGGAAAATATGTGACTACCACCAATGTGTCATATAATTTTTAGATGGACTACAAAGGTATAACTTGTAGTTTTCCAAGAAAGTACACAAATGCTTAATATTTCATGTAGCGTAATATTATCTTCCAAAATGGCTGACAAATCTATTTACAAATTAGCTTTTTGGATACTTGCATAGAAAGACCTACTGCCAGCATACAATATTATGTTCGAACTGGCTACATGGGTTCATAGATATAGCATAGTAGTCTATTATGTTTATGTGGCCGTCTTAAAAATAATATCCTGCCCAACTAAGACATGTCAGTTTGCATGGCGTACTTGAGTTTCAAACTTAGTAAGAATCGATTGATTGTTTCCCCGAGATATGATATTAAAACGTTATTATTCCCGTGGTGCTATCTTACAAAATGGCAGACAAAATATCCTACGTTCTGTCACATTTTGCTCTTGTAAAAAGTAGTTTCAACGTAATAGTTTTGATCGAAATTGGTCAAATTATATTGTATATGTTGCAAATAAACCTAAAATATCTCTATTGCCACCATTTTGAAAATAAGTGTTCTATTCATTTAAATTGCATATGGGCTATTTGAACATAACCTACAGTAGTATTACTTATACTCCAAACTCAGTTTCATAACAAAAAAAAGGAGGCTACTGCTTAAAATGATTTCAAACGATAAGTTTGTAATAAGCTAGAGTAAAATTTTGTAATTATTTTTGGGGCTGAAATGTTAATTATTCTTTGTATGTGTACCCATTTTGGGAAAATTATATTCTGTAGTGAGAAATTCCTCACTTTAATTTCTGTGCAAACCTGAAATGATATCAGACTACCTTTTTTGAACCACACTACAAGGGGGGAGGGGGGAGGTGTCTCTATTTCGTTGAGAAAGAATAAACCAGCTAAGGAAGTAGAGGTGGAGCTCCTGTTGGCATGTGTTTGCTAAAAACCGTCACATGTAGAAAGAAATCTGCGCCACTCTGCTTCCGTTAGTGTAGACAGTTTAAAGGGATATGCACTTAGGGTATTGGTTTTGTTGTTAACATTTTGGGTTTGCTACAGCATTGAGAGGAGTGAGAAGTTTGGTGCACACACTCATTCTAACATTATTTCTGCAGGAGTAGTTCGTAAAGCCTGTAATCAACAACTGGGAAAAGGATGCCTTCAATCTGCGCTTAAGGATGCCGGAATCGTGATCAAACCCGAGGACAGCATTGAAGTGGGTACTAAGGCAGCTGAGCGTAAGTTAGTGCGGAAAGGCGGCGCTGCTGGAGTAACCGAAGGTGAATCCATTGCTATCTCCAAATAACTCAAATATCTGCCTAATAGTATCTGCAATGAGTTGGATGTAGTAAGTAGAGTAAACATAGGTGTGGTAAATGCTGTTCGCGATAAAATGAGCACTTTTGTAATCAACCTTAGTAAAAAGTCACTGCCCCCCGCCTGCATATATTTTAACGGATGCACCGAGTGATACGTGCCCAGTAAAGTTGATAACTATGGAGAGAAAGTAGTTCCATATCTTAACATATAATAAAAGTTGCTATGTAACCATTTAAAATGACTTTGATTATTTCTTTCCTTTTCTGTTTTTTTTTCTTCTAACGCATCGAAGTGTAAAAATAAACCGATTTATGAAATTTTACTTTTCTAATAATTTCGCAATTTCACTTGATCGACGCATGAATAAAGTGATGAGGCACATGACAATGTTAAGCTTACATGCGGCGGAAGAATACAAGTAGATCTTAAGCAGGGCTTTCAAAAGTGCAAATTTTACCGTGAACAGCATTTAGTAAATTTGCTCGTCCAGATGGCTAGAGTAATTTCGCTTAATATCCTGTGACGCGTCTATGGTGTACGCAGCAGTAACGTTCAGAGTTCCTGGACCGTTGCTGTGTGATGTAGAGCAAGCTATTCAGGAGCTATTACCATCCATTTCGTAACTTCTGTCAGGCTATGTTGAGGCAGACAGGTGCCCCCCGATAGCTATTACGCATCACCGAATATTAGAGCGATTAGATAAATTTCAACATCCCGGTGTATCTACGCAAGATTACGCAAGTGAGGCCATTATATTGGTAGAAATAATGGGTTTGCAGTGTGCTGAATCTAATTTGGTGGAAATCATGTTATTTTTCAATCTGTTGCCCGATAACAGTACACTTTTTACGTTTACCACCAAACTGCAAACTTTACAGGATTTGCTAATGCTAGTTAGTCAAGTAGAATTAACGTATGAAATTGGGTAATTGAAAAAAAAAAACCTTACATCAACGTAAGAAATCATAAGGGGGAGGGCAGCCTCTTTGGCCCAGTAAAGCCACCTTTTGAATAAAATACACTTTAAAAATGCAATAAAATATTACGTCGATCGTTGGAAGTAGTCAAACGACCCTATACAGCTCCAACGATCAAAAAGTTGAACAAACAATACATTAAAAATAATTCTAGGCCCCAACGCGTGCGTCGTGGACGCGAGGCAAAATGCCAACTATCAAATTCATGGGCAGCAAACAAACAATACACATTTTAAAAGAAACTGGGAATACAACAGCAATTTAAAATTTTAGTGACACCGAAAAGACCGCCAAAACCACAATTTTGAATAAAAACTACTTTACTGCCTGTCCAAGACAACACAAAATGCCACACAATATAAAAAACAATTAAAAGGGAACAAACTAGAATGCCGACGATTCACGACTCACCATATTAAAAGAATTATGCTGATGGCTGCTCAGTCAAATGACACAGTTGGCTTGGCGTTATCAGTTAATAAATACGGGTGACCCGAAAATACTATCGTTGCATAACTACTTTACATATTTCTCCCGCATTTATTGCATATAATGAAGAAAAAGAGACAAGATGTATTGAAATTATATATGGCAGCAAGTACATATAAATATCCAGAGGTTCTCCTGAGCAAAGGTTCCATAACGACTAAATAATTATGCTACCAAGGATACGATGCACCTGTGCCAGAACGTTGTCCTTCTGGTTTTAGATTTTTCGATTACGCATTGCGACGCCAGCGCCCGCGGCGTCAGCTGTTTCAGCCACTTTCAACTCTTGCGAGATACGATACGAGTCTGTGTGGTTGAGTGGTAGAATGCTCGCCTGCCACGCTGGTGGCCCGGATTCGATTCACGGCCGATGCAGAAAATTTTTTATTGAGTTCTTATTTTGGTAATGCATGTCACTTAATTTTCCAAGCTTACTGCTTAATATAACACGTCATTAATTAAGTCGTAATAGAATACCTTTTGTAATGGAAGTTAACAAATTTCGCTTTTAGTAAACTGATTATTCAGTATTAAATACCAGCCAGTGTCTTATGATTCAGAATCCACAGCTCTCTCAACTGGTTATCCACTGCCCTCCCGCCTCTTACGTCATCAGTTCGATCCTAGGTCTGGGTGCGTGAGGACTGTCACGTGGGGAGTGTAGCGGCCACTGTTGTGTCCTGGAGGGTTTCTTCGGGCTCTCCTGTTTCTTCTCCTATCTTTATTCCGGTTCGTCTCCACCACATGTCATCCCACTTCATCCATTCTTCAAGCTGAGAAAACCCAAATACTCGTTCGCCCCAGATTTAAACATGCAGATGTTATTATGTACAAAGGAATACATAGAATTAATTTAAATCTCTACATAAATATAAAATTCATTTCAATTTTAATATGTAGAAATTTGTAAATTCAAACTTAACTTAAATTTATATATACATATGCCTACAAGCATATTTAAGTAACATATGTTTATGATAGCACCTGTGTGTTTTCATCTGGGGTGAACAAGTGTTTGGGTTTTCTCAGAGTGCTCCCATACCGCGAAGATGAATTGCGAATACGAAGGTCTGCCTTTGACCTCAACGACCATGGAACCACGACCTGCATCATCGCTAACTGGTTGTCGCCAATGCCGATTCTGCGATCAAGTTTTTACCTATATTCAAAATACATGTCGGCATGAGAGGGCGGTCTATAGGAAGACATCCTAAATGAAAACTTCAGTGCGATTTCTGCCAGAGGCAGTTTGCAAGTAGTGACATTTTGAAGAGACATTCGTAAACTTGTAGCAATGGTTCTTTGCAATTACAATCGGCTTCACCTTCGCCTCCAGCTCCACCCCCGCCTTCGCAATCAGGAGTCATTATGAGTGATTTTGGCATCATTAGGGGTCATTTTGGAGTCATTCAGGGTCATTTTTGGAGTCATTAGTAGTCATATTGGAGTCATTAGGAGTAATTTTATATTCATTAGGAGTCATCATGAGTCATTTTCGAGTCATTAGGAGTCGTTTTGGAGTCAGTCTGTAGGAAGAGTAGGAGAAGGATTCGTTTTGGAGGAGTCTTTAGGAGTCATATTGGAGTCAGACTGTAGGAGTCAGTCTGTAGGAGTTAATCGGCTGAGTCACTTGGCAACTCTGTGATTGGCTGGTCGGTGTCCGAACCAATTATTAATGGTGCATTACGATTAGTTCAAAGTCAATATGACTACATAGGGCTTTAATACACGTGTATTATAGGCAGTGGGGAGGTCAGCTGATAGGCTTAGTTTGAAAGCAGTTCCCATGAAAGATACATCGTCTCGGCTATCTTCTACATCTTCGCATATACTTTTTCTCGAGTTTTTTGTTTTCAAAGTCATTCAAGGCCATGGGGTCATTGTTAACGTAGTCTGCTTCTAATATGGTGGCAGTAGTCTGTAATGTAATATACTTGTCTTTTATGCATTTTTCTTATTATTTGTTTCAAGGTTATTCAAGGTCATGGGATCAAGGTTGAGGTAGTCTGCATCCAATATTGTGATTGTTGTTAGTAGTGTGTTATGCTTGCTGACTTTTATATATTTTTCTCGAATTTTTTGTTAAGGTCGTAGGGTTAAAGTTGAGTTAGTCTACGTCCAATATGACGGTAGTAGTCTGCAATTTAAATATGCTTGTTGACTTTTATGCATTTTTCTCAAGTTTTTGTTTTCTAGGTCATTCAAAGTGTTGGAGTCAAGTTCGTGGTCACTGGATTCCAATATGGCGAATGGGTAACGTCTACTAAGATGGCGGCTGCATACCAAGATGATGGTCACCTACCAAGATGGTGGACGTCTACAAAGATGCCATTCGGTTGCACCTACCAAGATATTGGAATGGGTATGGGTGAAGTGTGACTTCCGGAAATTTAATTTTTTTAAAATATTTTTATACATTTTTAATAATTTTTAATAATATTTTTCGTGATTAAAAAACATTGTTCTGAATTTTTTAAAATTCTTGAATTTTTTAAAATTCTTGAATTTTTTGAGATTTCCACACCGAGGAAGTTCTGCGACTTGTCATTACCTGAAAAGTTGTGTGTTAATTAAATTTCGAATAGAGGAATTCAGATCGCTGTGAATGTTCGTAGTAACTGTATTACTGAATGAAAAATCAACTGTGTACAACCTAGGAATTTTCTCATTTTAAGGATAGGGGAATGTAATATTACAGAAATTAATCCGTAGTGTAGAGTAGTGGTTCAGTGGTAGAATGCTCGCCTGCCACGCGGGCGGCCCAGGTTCGATTCCCGGCCGATGCAAGAATTTAAAATGAGTTCTTTTATCAATGCATAGCAGTTAACTTTCCAGTAGTTATATCACGTCACTTAAGCTTAATATAACACGTCGACGAAAAACATGTGAATGTTAAGAAATTTCGCTGTTAGTAAACTGTGATTATTCATAATGACGGCGACTTAGAATTCACAATTCTCTCAGCTGTTTATCCACTGTCCTCCCTCTTCTGACGACCTTACTTCTATCCCAGGCATGGGTGCACGAGTCATGTGGGGAGTGTAGCAGCCACTGTTGTGGTGTGGGGGGTTTCTTCGGGTCTCTCCTGTCTCTATTCCGGTTAGCGCCACTTATATTTTCACTTGTGAATCACTGTATATTATACTTTACAGAGGCATTGGCTCCTATTGTAAAACATAATTTTATTCCCTTTAAGTTCAAACGCTTCATCGGAAACTTACGATATATTATCTTGCAATATTTACCTTATTTGAAATCCGTAGAGGGGATATGGAAATATATGGTTGACTAAGTAAGTCAATTGTGTCTTATTCAATTTCATGTTCCAACTTTTCATTTTTCATTTCTTTTTTGCTAATAGCTCTACGGAAACATTGTGAACCGGAATTTTGGTTAGAAATATCTATATAAATACTTTTTTTGAAAATATTATAACATCACATTTGTCTGAGTCTTAAGACAGTTAGAAGGTATTTATTGAAAACCAAATGTATCTTTTATAAGAGAATGTTTCTGTTGCGAAACTAAATGTAAACAAACTCTCTCGTTATTCTCTTACAGCGTGGCGAGTCTGGTTTGACGACATGATTATAAAGCGAAAATCTGCCTATCTTATTTTTAGTCCATGAAAAGTTCTCGACTAAAAATAATTATCACGAGTCCTTTTAAGCAATTTATTTCCTAGGAGTAACCTTGCTAGGGCTTAGGTTAATGTCCATCCAGACAAGATGACTTGGTTTCACTCAGATAACGGAAATCATTTTAAACACATAAACAGCATATCTGTGAACGTACTTACAAATAAATCTTCACTGTTGCAGGGTTTCTTTTCGCGTGTTATGAAGTTGAATTCAGTGAATAGATCAGAAAACAGAAACCTTAAGGAAGTTAGCACAAGATGAACGACACAGCTTATGACAAAAAAAAACACACATAAACAGAATGGACATGTTAAGTGCATGTTGTGGGTCATATTACAGCAAGAAATGTACAGCTTTAGTATTATTCTGACTGCAAAGACGTAAACTAAAGGTTTTGAAGAAAAAGCTGTACAGTTTTTTTAGTAGAATTGTTGTAACAACGTCAATTCATATTCTGGTATACAAAAACAAACTGATAAACAAGTTTTTAAACTGGCAAAGATATGTTAACCAGCAGGAGCTTCCTCATGAGAACATTTGCAACATCAAAAAGTAGCCAATAATTAATTCGTTGTAGCTGCGAAGGGTGTGATAGCCGCTGCAAGTGCGATCAAGCAGGACTTTTGTGCGCACAAATGTGTAAATGCGATGGACTTCGCAATGATGACAAATAAACCACAAATATCTTTGTGATTACTATCTTATTAGATAATATTAATAATGTGGTGCATTTTAAAAATATTTTTACTCTTTCAGTATATGATTTTTAATAATTTAATGATTTTGATAGTTGTTACGAATGCATAATATGACATGGAGCTTTGTTACCCTCAGCATATATATTGTCATTAAATTTCCTACAAAAATGTTAACTGAAATTATAAGTTCACTATATGTCATAGGAAGTTCAGTTTATTGAAGGTTGCAGTTAGCATTAATAGTAAGCGTCGATCACTAACTGAGACATCAGCTACCACATGAGACATGTTAACAATACTGTTCTGAAAAGGTTTTTTTTTGTGCAATAGCTACTTAACCTTAAGATATAGGCCTACGGGAAAATATAAATTACATTTTTGTTTACAATTAAATTCAAAATATTTTATGTAAGATATGGTGCTCAAAATACATGGGTGCACAATTCAAATGAAATTTCCCAGAAATATAGAGGAAACCATTGGTGATACGAACAAAAAGTATAGAAAACGATTTTTTTTAACAGAATGTTTTGAAAATTTTATGTATCTTGCATTTCCGTGTACGATGCTTTGTTTTAGAGATATTGTCCATCGTATGTGTATGAGACAACTAATGCAACTATCTGTAATCTATTACACTCCCCCCCCCCCCCCGAAACGAAACACCACTACACGCGAATATCGATTGGCGCTGTTCCCAGAAATGCTACGGAGGGTGAAATGACCAGCTTTGCCAATTGCCACATTTTCATGGAAAAATGCATAGTTTAGATGCTTATCCTCTTCACTATATCAATCATTGGGCTCTGTCGTGCAAGAGCGATAGGAGATGCATGCTGGGTGATTGAATACATACTCTACCATATGGATATATTGACTGAATTATGAGTATTTATTACTTGGCTGTCAATACTTTCACTGCCACCCTCTTCTTCCTCCACACAAATGTTTGACAAAATTTAAGTTGTTCCAGCAGCATACTGTAGCTCATGCAAGATGTGTTGTTTTTCTTGTCAGGTGCGATGCCGATTTTCTCTGTGGAGATCCTGTTCTCTGTTTTCTTTTATATGGCTAGATATGCAGGTTGGAGCTTTGAGTCGAGCCACCTATGTGTATAATGCTTCCTTTTTTTTCTAACAGTGCACTGTAGCTCGTGCAAAAGTCATATTCATCTTGCCAGGCGTATTGTTGCTGGTGGCTGGCTGGTAGCACA
Source organism: Dryococelus australis (assembly GCA_029891345.1). Taxonomy (NCBI): domain Eukaryota; kingdom Metazoa; phylum Arthropoda; class Insecta; order Phasmatodea; family Phasmatidae; genus Dryococelus; species Dryococelus australis. The sequence continues at coordinate 216,957,549 of CM056995.1, forward strand.
CTATAGCTCGTGCAGGATGTATTTTCATCCTGTTGGGTGTGTCACCGATATGTCCTGTGGAGCCTGTTGTTTGGTTTTATCCGATGCGACCTACTATTTCACACCTTACAATATCTTATATGTACTTGTCCACTGTATTTGTCGTCTATGTTGGGTCTTCGACCTGGGGTTTATAGTCACTTCCCAGGGGACTCAGTGTTTATCCTAGTGGGTGTTGTGGGTGCAAAGTGATATTCGTATCGTATGCATGCACTGCAGTAACTGGTGGTCGATTCGTACTTCCTTTTCCGCTTAATTTGCGCTGTCCCCAACTTCTCTCTTCATCTGACTATCTACTAGGCTATTGTTCTGTTGTCATCTTACTGTGTGTTTCATGTATCCGCTTTAATTTTTGTTTTTAGGTGGTAAGTTTTATTTCCTATCATCTCGAAAACCTCCTCTACACTGTGCTTGCGACAACACTGTTGCATTCCTTTTACGTAAACAAAAACGTATAGAAAATTTTACAGTGTTGTTTCTTGGCTGGCGTAGTGTATAGCCCTTGGTCCCAAGCCCAGGAAGCCATGCACATGGTAATATCATGAGGATGGTAAAGTGTGAGGGCGAAACGGCGGTGGTGAACAGCAGAAATCGTCATTCTTCTGCAGCAGCTAAGATTACGAAGCAAATAAGACTTTAATTGGTTTTTTTTATCCTACAGCTAGTTATTACAGAAAAAATGTCTCGGGATTTTCAGAATGATAGAATTATAATATTTTTACACATATAATTCTTTATAAATTACCTTAGGTACCAATTTTTTTCCGAATTCTGAGATGGAAATAAATATATGTATTCGACATTAAACATCCTCCTGCCTTAGGTGCCACCGAAGGCTTGTGGTCAGGACTCTCAATTGTTGACCTAAAGGATGCTGGAACGATCCCGCACGCCTCCGGCATTTTTTTTAGTTCCGAAATAACAACAAACTAAAAAAAAAAAAAATGCCAGCTCTCCTACCGACTGCCAATAGAACTAAACTCTCCAATACCAGCGCACCCCTCCAGATGACATGATTACCAACACCGCTACCAGCGCTCCTAGCCACGAATGGTAGAACTTGGAATCAGCTCACTTTGGTGATGAGTGCGAGAATTAAAGATGGCCACCTACAGCAGGGGACTGGCGGTAGGCACGGGAATTAAAGATGGAGGTTGTAGAAGGCGAGAGAGTGAGAGAGAGAAGGGAAGAACGAGACAAAAAGGAATGATAGAAGGCAAGAGAGAAAAATGAGACCAGAAGGCATATGAGAAAACCAAGGGGTAGAGCAGGCGAGAGACAGAAAGGATGAGAGGGCATGAAAAATAGCCAAGCAAAATGAACGAGCACGAAATAAAATGATTGGAATATCAGAGCATGAAAATACCAAGTGTAGGCCTAATGATAGAGCACGAATTCGAGAATAGGGAAAAGAGGGAATTTCCGAGGTACAAAAGGGAGATTCCTAGGGAAAAGTAAGATTGATGTTGCTGATGAGGAATGACAGATCATGCGGTTTCGGCGTGACGTCATCCAAGATGGCCGCCGCCTCGTCCCCAGCCCCTGTACTAGCTCTCTCTATATCGTTCTACTGATAGAAGACAGAACAATCCTTTGTGCGTTTTATTAAGTTGGCATTGCTTAACTAAAGTGGCTAGTGTAACTACTGTAGTCGTCCGCACAGAAAATTATTTATTTATTCCCAACTGTTGCTAACTAAACATCAGTAAACATAGTGAAAAATAACAAATTGATAAAGCGTGAGACGGTATAATTTATGCTGTGTCGTGCAAAATATTTCGTTAAATCACACAAAATACAAATTATGACAAAAAATTTATGAATCCAAGATGGCGTGGACTAATCCTCTTAATACCGCGTGGCGTAACAGCAATTTTACCGTCCGTGGTGGGGCCATGCAGAACTGATTTCCCCGTGTTCTGTCGACCTACGTCATACCGACCTGCTAGAGTAATAATTATGTCACCTGTTTATAATGGATATTCTGTCCAATAAATCAGGCTCTAAAAGCTCATGTCCTTATTGATGTGGCAATTTTAATGGCCAGTTGTATATAATATCTATAGATGAATATTGCTAACAAGTGAAGGTCTGCATAATCACTATCGGCCCTGTAATAACTATACCTTATAACTGTCTCACAACTATGTTTCATTCAAACCTTAGTATTATTTAAATATCTCTATAGTAATCATATCAGCATTCTGTAAAATCTTTGTGTTATGATATATATGCTTGTAATGACAATGAATATGATTATAAAAGCTGCATTGTTCTGTATAGTCCCTGAATACAGCTATGCTGTCTGGGACATTAATGCAAGTAAAGTATCGAAACACGGTACTGTGGGCTATTGTTAATAGATATACCAGTAATATACAAATAATTCAGCAGAAGTAATCTAAGTCAGTTATCATGAGAATAAAAGACACAAGAACGCCGCAATAAACAAATAACAAACAGTAAGAATGGTATATACGGAGAATTACAAAAAAAAAAAAAACTAAGAAAACAACGAGAATTACACAGACATACATAGTTGCTATAACATATCTGTATATACAGACTATACAGAGGAAACGGAAAAACCTTCGTTCGAAAACTTATGCCAAGTTTCAGAGGTAATGGATTCTGTTTCCAACTTCAGCAACACTCACACAACATTATGTGTGTGTGTAGGTTGTATGTATGTATGCCTTGCATTCAGAGTACAGTGCGATTACGATGATAAAAAGTTATTAATTAAGAACAACATTTAATGATAATGTCACAAAATTATTAACAACGTGAAAGTTTAGACTACTTTTTTCAAATTCTTAATAGACTGTTTTGCTATAAATAGATTGAACGTCCAAACTACGTAGGCGTATATTACATGCAAACAGTATAAGTACCTCAAGTCGAAGGCTTGAAACTCAGTTACGCAAGTCCATTCACTAGACAGCTGCCGACCTCCCGTGGCGCAGTCGGTTGGTGTGCCATCTATCTGGGGTGCGGGAGGCTCGGAGTTCGAATCCCGGGTAAGGCATGGGTGTTAATAAAGTTAGGTTATAAGTTAGTCTGTAAGCCGTCGCCTACTAAGCTTTCAAGCATAAAACCGGGGGACGTTAAAAAGCTCTTTACAATGCAATACTACACAGCTCAACCTTCTGCCGACATGACGAAACGAGTACCTGGCTACAAAGAATGGCGACCTAGAAATATCACAGTTTGAGATTTATGTTACCCTGTTATGCACGGAACTTGTAGAAACGGCTTATTTTTGCCATGTTTGTCGAAAGTAAAGATGGAATCAGTACAGCACGTAAACAGTCACACACCATACTCGGTGTAAATTAATATTAATGTGTATAGTTGATGTAATTTAAACATATTGTTAAAGGCTGTTCACGATAAAGTGAGCACTTTATAAATGAACCTTGGAAAAAAGTCACTGCCCCGCCATGAATATATTTTAATGGGCGCACCGAGTGACATTCGCCCAGTAAAGTTAGCAACGATGGATGTAAAGTAATGACATATTTCTAAGTAAAATAAAGAATGTTAAGATGGAGATTTCTGGACATGTGCCATTGCGATGCTGATGTCTGTCATGAAAAAAATAGGACTGAGCACGAAAAAATACTTTAAAAAGACAAGCAATCCATGGACGAGAAAATAAATATACGTATACAACACTGGAAAATTCCAAGAAGGAGTATAGTCAAAAAAACAGAACAATAACTAATTGCGAAAAATATATGTATATATAAATGACCAACCGATAACACATAGAAACAAACACAGGCAAGAAAACGGCTGTTTTTTTTTTCCATGACATACATCTGAGTCGCAATGGCGAATGTTCGAAAGTATCCATCTTGTCATTCACCCCCATTGCACTATTCATTCAAAGATCGCTAATAATGTTAGGTAACCATTTGTGATAACTTACATTTATTTCTTTTGCTTTCGTTTTTTTAATGTTTCGGAGTGTAAAAATAACCAAATTTGTAAAGTATTTACTTTCTTAATAACCCCACAGTTTAATTTGACCAACGCATGAATAAAGTGATGAGGCCCATGGTAATGTTACGGCGGAGGATTATAAAAAGTGCTTACAAGTAGATCTCAAGCAGGGCTTTCAAAAGTGCTCATTCTACAGTGAACAGCCTATAACTACAAAAATATTCTCGTTTTATAGATTCACGTCTACACTTAAAAATTACACCGTACAAAATCTATAAACATGGTAACCTAACGTAAGGCACATTAAGTTCTCCCCTGCAGTTCGCGCCAATTAATTTTTGTTCCAGAGTTATGTACAGAGTTCTTATTGAGCACTGACGATTGTGTGTATACCAACACTGTAGTAATATGCACACAGTTATGTTTAATTAATATAAATAATTTTCTGACAAAATTTTTTTATCATTCTTGCCATAATACTGGCTTCGCTAATACAAGTTAATACCATCGAGAAATTAACGCGGTAAGCACTGCCGGTTTATGAAACTTAGTGTTGTGGTTGATCCATATCTGTGGCATTTCTGGTATTTGAACTCGCTTGACCGTTACTAGCCGTTATTCCTGTTCGTGCTTTGGACATTACTTCGCATTCCTTTAAAAGTAGCTGATAAAGGTTGGAACAGTTTTTAAGCATGCAATGAATAGATTATTTTATTTAAACTGTAAACACACTTGCGTGTACGAAAATATGCATATAACAATATTTTCAGTAATCCGTTGAGAAAATTCTAACCCCAAACTAAGCGTGAAAGTTTTCACCGTCCCCAGAAAATACTGCAACCTGACAAACTCCTTGTTTATAAATTATATTTCATTAATTTAACATGCATTATAGTCGATTCTTACTGTTCGCAATATAATATATATATATATATATATATATATATATATATATATATATGCATTTTAATTTATTTTTTAAAAGTTTAGCATAAGTATTTACCTAACCATGCAATGCTGCAGGAACAAATATAATATACTTTTTTTTTATGTTGAAAAGAAAATTATTCTTAGTGGGGCATAGAGGTCCCACTTCACTTTTGATTAAACAGATTATCGATTTGATATCAAACTGATTGACCCGGTCAATATGGTAATTAATCCACAATTATTCCGTACAAAATGTGGATTATCGTTAACCTGTTAATCTTAATCCGATAAAATTAATGTGATTGATAGATTAATTTTTAAAAATGATTTTTTTTAATTATTAAAAAATATATTTGTTTGATTGTATATTTTGGTATGTGTGATAAGGATTATTTTTTTTTTGTTGGAGAGCTGCAGCATCAATGTTCACCCTTGGACATCCGGCATTGTACTGAGGAGTGCTGTATTGGGGAAGGGGTATATATTGTGTAATATTTAATAATGGTATTGAGGAGAGGGGCATAGGAGTCCCTCCCCTTTTGCCATCTGGAAGGCGACTGGAGGGGGAGAGAGAGCAGCACCAAGTCACGTTCACTGTGGGTGGCATCTGAATGTCGACTGAGGTTATGTGAAATAGCTGAGTTCGGAAATGTGTATTTGGAAAAAACGAAATATAGTATTTTATTGAAAATGAATTAGACCCAAATAATACGATTTATGCTGAAATACACAACGACAGTTTACTACCCCAACCTGTATGCTAGCAATGCAATTTATGACAAACAACAGAGACTCGTACGACGCACGCAACAAACCAACTACTTGACATATTCACTCCTAGACAGCTAACTTACCCTATTTCCACATCAAAATTAAAACTCAATTACCACCCCAACAATCCTGGAGTTATAAATAAACTAAGAAAGGAACAAATTAATAGAATTATATCTACAACGAAGCCAAAAAGGTATTGTAATTCCCTACCAATCTAGGTGTTATAAATTAATGAGTTATTAAAAGCATACACATTCAAAATAGGTACACTTACTAACCAACTGATTGAGTACATAAAGTCCTACAACGCAAGAACGACGTATCCTACAACGAAGTAATTAACAAAGGTGAGTTATTAAAAATGCACAAGTCTAAATTGAAAGTCACAATGCAATGAAAATTATTCATCCCTGCTTACGAATGCAGCAAAAATTCAAAACACCAGTTTATAATTATAATGGAAGCTAATCACAATACCGTTCTAGACGCACACATGTACCTCATAGGATCTCAGCTCTACAATGTAACGTTCAAACTATGCACAAAGGTATTTTACTATCGCGTAGAATTTAACAAGGAACGATCTACCACATAAACACAATTACACAGAACATTTGAAATGAAATGTTAACCATGGACAAAGAAATATTAGCTATAAAAAATGAAATATTAGCTATAAAATCAATCACACAAACAAGCACAAAAAACGAACTACTTACCTCATTTCCACACATTCCCTACAAAAAATTGATTTCATAAAATAATTAACTCACTCGTATCACAAACTAAATATCCACAAACGTAGTTTACCGCTCCATATATTTTTCCCTAGTGTGAGAAGACATATTTAAAATAAATTATTTTTTAAGACAACTTACGTCGAACTCTCACGAGTCCAGCTTCCGAATTCACACGCAGGTTTCCCGAAAAAAATTGCTTATAATTTGTGATAAATGTACAAATACTATCCAAATGGGTCGAATGAAAAATCTTATGTATTATTTAGAAAATAATAGATGCACGTATACATTAAATGTCGTTAGGTTTTCGGATTAAATAAATAGCATGAAATGGCATTCCCAGAGTGTAATTATTAACTTACACAACCACATTTCCTGGATATATAAATTAACTATGCACAAACGTAGCTTATCGGTCCGAATAAGTTTCCATATCATGAGAAACATTTTAAAAATAATTTTAACTTTTAACACAACTTCCGTCGAAAGCCTAATGCAGTGAAAGCTTACCGACTCTCGCGGGGCATAGTTAAAAATTGATTCACACTTTGCACTCACGTTTCTCGATAATCCACATTTTCTGATATTAGATGTTTTACAAAAGATGATGTGAAAAATTTATTAAACTATCACATTGTATGTTACGAAGGGTAGGAGCGAGTATCCATGCGTACAGAGTGAAGTTTGTCATTAAACTGAGATGGCTTTGCTAGGGTACAGACGAGTGGGTCAGGTTTGGAATATCCCGCTAGACATCCCCCGCCCTCCCTCTACACACCGCAAACCAACTTCTTTGTTCGCCTTTTCAGCCCTGAAGCAGGATGCTAATGGAGGAGCAATGACCCCAGTTTTTGTCATGGGGACAGTTGTAAAAATCCTGTAGTCCCAGAGACTGAACTGTCTTTGAACGTTTGCTTCCGGCAAATATAATTTAACAATTCCCACTGAAAAAAAAGGTATTTCCTCAAAATTAAGATTTACATCCCAGATGCCTTTAAACTATAAGATGTCAAGAAAATATATTTCAGTTCCAAGAAATTAAGTCCAAAATTATTTTTTATTCACATAATTATTTCCCATTTCCAAGGAATGTGACATTAAAAACATGGCATCCCACAAAAATCTAATTCGAGTGAGTGAGTGAAGAGATTTGGGCATCTCTTAACATTAAAAGCAAAGAAATATAATATTTCATGTTTCATATACAGTTTAAATAACATTTAAATGGATATGTGCTCAAATGCCTTTAAGCTGTAAAATTCTACGAAATTATATTTGCATTCCAGGAAATTGCAACAACGATTTGAAAAAATATAATCTATCACATTCCAAATGGATTTACTTCTCAAAATTCCAGAAAATGTATCATTACAAGCAAAGAAATATAACCTACCACCAACAATTAAAGATCCAGAAATGTATTCTGATAAACTAAACATCACTCTGACATAAATGAATTAAAATGATAAATTATGTCACATTTACTAATCATACTGCATTCAATTAAACAAATCAATCACAAATACCAATTAAATTACAAATCAATCAAATTACATCACAATTAAAAGGAATCAAAAGGCAACTAAATGGATTACTTATCAAATGTAACGGATTACCTCCTAAATGCGAATAACAAACATTAATCAAACAATAATACAATCAAATGGTAATCCAATCAAACAAGCAGAATGATTGCACAATAAGTGTAATAAACTAAATACACAATAATTGTACATCCAAATCCCATCAATATCGGTATGTTTATTACATGAAAAAAAAATCTCTTAAGTTTTAATCTTTTATTGATTCTCATAATTGTACAAACATTGTCTTACAATCTTTTAAGATCTTCATTCTTCCCCCACGAATCGAGTGATTTTGAGAAATTTTGCTAGCAGACTAAGGAGGTGTGTTTCCCCCTTTTAATGATTTTATCAACTAAATATTCTTTTGTACAGGCAACTTTCTGCAATTCATATTCATAGAAATCCCCTTTAATAGGCTGGCTATCCATCATAGGTTTCGAGGTAAAAAACTCTAAAAAAAACTGTCTAACTGAAATAATTCTAAATATTTTGTAAGACCAATTAGTAGTATATTTTTTTTTTTTCAAATACCCATTTCATCTTAGAGATCCGTACATACTGTCCAACTTTGAACTTTTGCTTTCCCTTGTCGACTACTTTAACATTATTATATATGGTTTTCATTAATCTAATGTCTGTAACCGTTTCGAGTGGCATCTTGAGAGTTCGATGATATCTTGAATGATAAAATTTTAGTATTTCAGGCAAAGTGTCTACCCAATTGTAAGACCCCTTCGATGTTAAATGTTTGTCCCTTAAATACATGAATTTTTATGTGTGTGCCAAAAAATCAGCTTATAATAAAGTTTAATTGCTGAGAACAGAAAAAATTCTTATTGATTGAGAAATGCAATTAATTTTCATTTAGTGGTGCTACAAAATGCACTGCCCTAACAGTGACATACATTCCTTTAATATAAATAATGATTTATTTTTAACTTGACATAGCCTTTGAAATTTATAATTTATTTAGTAATAACAAATGAAAAGTATCTCTTTGTAGCAGAAAATACATAAATATTTATATGTGAAAGACAACAAACTACTATACACAATATTACAACTTCAATTGGCAGATAATGAATCATGTAGGTCTTATGAAAAGCAAACAAGAAACATAGCCTAACCGAACAAAGAAACCTAGCCTAACCAAACAAAGAAACCTAACCTAATCAATAAGAACCTACCCTAAGCATAGATATTACAGTTTGTACTTTTATATTACATAGCTTACATGTCACTGTTCAGGTAATTGGTCTCTTCTTGCTTACTGTAGATGAAACATTTTATAACAGTTTATACCTTTATGGAAGCAGAGTGCAACTGCACATTTGTCCCACTGAACCCATCTGAATCCTTTACAACCAGGCATGTTGCAATGCTGTCTTACATCCAAACTTGACAAAAAAATGCCCAACTTGGTCTTGTCTCGCATCTCGTAACATATTGGCACCTAGAAATGCCTTGTTGCCATGCCAATCTCGTCATAACAATTGCATGAATTCATGTGTGTGGTGGCTCCAGATATTGGCACCTAGCAATGCCTTGTTGCCATGCCAATCTCTTCATAACAATTGCATGAATTCATGTGTGTGGTGGCTCCAGAATATAAAATAATTGAAAAACCAAACACTTTTATATATCTTCCAGTAATAGTTTTTGGGTTGATGAAATAGTTGTTACAATTGTCGATGAATATAGTAAACTTATTAATTTTATAAATGAAGAAATAACTGTTGGTTTACATTTAAAAAAAAACTATAGAAACACTTGCATTCCACGTGCATTGCAATCATAATGGGTATTGTATATAATAGTCAATATGGAAGTAAGGTAGGTGGTTCTTTTAAGAACTATGTTTCTAAGGAATGTACTTAGAAGAAAGTAACTATAAAAATATGTAAATTCAAACATGAAATGCTCACTTCAAATAAGATAGCCATAAAGTTAACTTGGGGCAACAAATAGTTTTTAAAGGAATAAGGATATACAGTAAATAGAAATAGAAGACATACTTAATGTTGAAGAACCAATAATTTATGAAGACACAGTTACGAATGTGGAAATACATGTGAATGAACCATTCCGAGTAGATCTGTACATGTTTCCATCGGAAATAAGGATTTCTATACAAAATAACAATATTTACAGGTTACCATCGAAATCAAGTATAAGCTTTAGAGGAGCAATTAAAAATAGAGTCAATTCAACTAATCCAGTAACTACAGGAATAGTGAGAAATGGAATACTTCATTTAATCGACAGAATTATATATCAGCGGTGTTGGAATTAATTCCACGATAAAGAACTATCTCTCGCAAACTGTAAACAATCTTTATGCAGGGCTTATGGCTGGGTGGAGCAATACTAGCGAATACACACTACAAATAAACCCAGGCAGAAAATATGAAGTTTTATTCAATTAAGTATGGTACTTGGTTTCGCTGAAGCATATAAACATGTCATATTAAATTCTAAACCAGAATTAATTATTCTATTTCCTAACAAGCATTTGAACACCAATATATGATACAGCTAATATTGAGGAAGGCATAACATTTGAATTAAACAGTGTTGAATTGCTGATGCCACATATTGAAATTAACACTCTTTAATGTGTAAAGTTTTTCAAGTATGCTGAAAAAGTGAAGAATTTAGACATTGAATTCAGATCATGGGGGGTTGAAGACTTTTCCAACACTACCAATATCACAAATAATTGTGTCGAATGTAAAATCAAGTTTTTTTAATCTGAAAAGCTGAAATATGTTATTTGTTTTCAAACAAACCAACAAAACAATGTAATATCACATATCACTATTAGATAATTGTGATATGAAAACCATTAAACTATACCTAAACAGTCAAGCCTATCCCTATGTGGATTTTAATATAAACTTTGGTAATGGCGAATTCCGTATTTGCTACAATATGTATAAGATGTTGCAGGAAACAAATTTTAACAAAATCAGCCACGAATCTTACAACCCAATGCATTTAAAACCAGATGAACAATATTTGTATTTTATGTAAGTAAACAAAATAACACCATTAGAAATAATGATATTGATTCATGAATTGAAATAATTGCAAAGATGCCAATTCCAGCAAATATGCAAGTTTATGCTCTGATCATTCATGAAAGATTAGCAAGCAATAATGTAAGAGATAAGTTGGTGAAGATAATGACTTGAGTCATAAGGCAATGAACCACAATTCAGATGAGATTTTTTGCGATGTGCAAGGATTTCAGAATTCAGATAAATTAATAATTAAATAATTAGCTATTACTGATATGGAAGAACACACAACAATATTCAGCTTCAAACCCCAGTTCGAGTGGAAATATCTAAGTCCCATATACACAAAGAAAATAGATGGATTACCAAACACCACCATGGTTTAAAATGGAAGACATTGCAAGAAATACTTAAATAAGTGTTAGATATACACATGTCGATTCATGCAAAAAACACATTTTAGAAAGTGTGTGAAATGGGAAAATAACAGATATTCAAAAAGAATAAAATTGTTCATCGTTCAAACAATTATGTAAAACATATGTATATAAATCGATGTTCTTCTCTGTAGAGGAAAACTCTAAATTAATGCTCACTTGTTCATTGTTGACTGACTGGGGTCAAGTGGATGAAGATGAAAATGATTCTCCTCCTGAGTCTCCAGTGGGTGTTTTATGGGTAATATGGGACTATTTTTGGATGAGAGAACATTGTGAACTATCAAGTGAAATTTAGTATATAAAATATATGGTTTTATGTAAACCAATATTTCGTAACCATGAATCAAGAAGAGTATGAAATTATATGCTCGTGCATACAGAAATCAACGTGTAAATTGAATATTATCAAGATATTTGCACAATGGAGTAAACATTTTAGAACTTGTTTAGGAAAGAAATAGTTTTAGTATATTTGTGACATTCCAACTCTAAACATGTCTTTCTTCCACTCAACTGGTATTTATGTCTCTGTCACCCCTGGAAAGTCAAGTGTGAATTACTCTTGTTTGTCTAGCGGAATATTACATCATTTTGAAGAGACTTGCAATGGAATGTTTCATTTCAAAAATCCAGATCTGAAAAATATAACCTGTATACCATATGTGTCCGAATACAAGTCTACCAGCGAGCATCGAAGAAGTGTATTCACACTTTTATGAAACTTTTCTTGATTTACCAGAATGTATGATATTACACGCACCCAAATGTACGAACAATGTTAACTATCAAACAGATGTGAAGACTGCATGTATTTGTATTGCCAAATAGAGAGTGGAAAATATATTATGTAAAATTTTTTTTGCAAACACCTAGGATTGATAAATGTACTATGTAATAAAAATGTAATGAAATAAATTGTTTGAAAATACTTTTGTGTTTTACTGATTTTAAGAATGCATTAATTTTAATATTCATTTATAAATAATTCTGACAACGAAATGTTATGTAAACTTTGGTTATGTGCATTTAACAATCAAATCTAAATGTGTTTTAACATAAATGTCAAAGGTTTGTGTGCAGGATATTGATTAAATAAAACATAAGTAATTTGAAAGCAAATTAACAAATAAAACTCTTTAAATGCACATACTAGGATTTAGATGTATTGTGTTTAAAAAAATAATACACTCTAATTGGTTCCTATTGTTCGTGTTTACGATAACTAGAATTTACCTAACCCTGCATGTAAAAGGTGTTCAATTTTCAGTTTCATTCTAGACTTGGAATAGTACAGAAGCAATAATGCATCTGTGGTAAAGCATTTACAGTTCTGTGCAGTAAGAAAGTAGTTTCAGCGAGATTTCTACCAGAAGCAGTTATCTAGGAGTGATTCATTAAAGAGACATTGTAAAACTTGCAACACTGATACTATGCAATCCCCACTTACTCCACAATCAGCACCACAATCAGCATCACATCCTAAGACAGGACCACTAACAGCACCACAAACAGCACCCCCATCCTAAGGCAGCACTACAATCAGCATCACAGTGAGCACCATATCCTAAGGCAGCACCACAAACAGTATCACATTTAGTTCCACACTTAGCCCCACAGTTAGCTCTGCAGTCATCTCCGCCATTCGCATTTCCTGCTCCACCTACTGCATTTACTCCATCTGCTCCAAAACATCGATATATTTATTCAAAGATGGAAAGTAATTAGTTTTCCATCTCGTCTTCATAAGTGAAGATTTTATCATCCATATGAGATACTGGCTAGTGTGTTCGCTGATAAATTAACTGATGTGCGAATTTGTAACAACAGGATTAACACTGATGCCAATTTTAAAAAAATATGTGGTGCAGGGCTACTCTTTTAGAAATAACTACAGCATCGCCCTATACAATAATGATTAGCGTCACCATAGTGTGCAAGTACTCGAAATCCATTGTGGTGGAGGAAGGCACTATGGTGAAATTTTATTTTCAAAGTAAATCTCTTCCAGGCCTGCATTCGTCCGATGTTGGCACAATCTACGATGAAACAATTAAGCCTTACCTAACCAACAAACTTGAGTTTAGTGTGCATGGGAGAAGGTGGACTTTGTTACTAATATCGAATATGGACGTCCATATTTCACAATATAGGAAACTTACTGTTGGTGTCGCATACACTTAAGTTGCCCAAGTTTATTGCCGATAGGAAGGCCTGCATTCTTGGCGCAGCAAATAATCGATGAAAATCTACTCCTGATCGAGATGTTAAAGAGCTCTATTACGTTTAACAAGCCTTCATACACTGGTGTTGCTATTCTCGAGCTTTATAAACTAATCCTGTATGAATTTCATTACCAGTATATGCATACAAAATTTCCTCTGCCAGCCTTGCACCTCTTGTATTGCGGTGCTTCATCCAGTCGGATGGCGTATCAACTTTACCCTGGGGGTATTTCAGAATCCTTAACAAAAATTTTTTCTGCAACACTACACTCAATACCATAATAAATTGAGCCCTGCCACCTGCAACACCCACCAGTGAGCTAGTTAACTGACACAATATAATCTACGAGTCAATCAAACTTCCAACCGTATCACAAGTGAGCCAATCAACTGACATCTAGTGGCTTACAACAACTAACATATAATCTGAAAGTCTAACAGCCAACGAACCAACACATCATCTAGCATTTCCTGTGAATAAAAAACTTCACACAGATTTGAGAGTAACGAGTTCATCTCTCTGCGACATCAACTAAATGTTATCAACATCGTCCCCAGATGTGGGACCAACAAATTACTGCACCCTCAACTATATGTTATAAAACATGCAAAGTGTAAATGTTGAATATCAATTTAAATGAATAAAGAACTTTGGTAAATCTCTGGCATATAAAGAAGATTGATTGTTTTTGGATATGTAGATAAATATTGTGGTTGTTGTAAAATGGGATATATTAAAAATATATTCCGATCTGAATGTTTGTTTCCATACAGAGAGTAGATGTGGAATTTTATAAAACATATATTTTAGAGAAATGAGTGAGTGAGGCAATGTTTACGCAAAAATTAATATATAATATATTACTTTATCAACAAAGTGTTATAACTTTACACATTGTTTGTGTGAAGAACACGTAATTATTCGTTGATGTATCCTTTTAACAGCTATATCTGGAAAAATGTGTGTCAACATAACAAAACAAAAATACTCGGTACCTAATATGTTTTCAATGAGCACAAATATTTGGGTATGGACACAATATGTAATATTCATTCACTTGGTTTAATGAGTGTGTTCGCAACAACTGGCGAATCATTTTGTTTTACCGCATTCCAAATCAGCGAGCAATGCTGTCTTGATCTGAAGTCAGTTTGCATGAATATCACCTATAATAATGAAATCGTTAATATTTAAGGCAGTAAAGACTTGTGTTTACAGATAATCGCAACAGAGCTAACGATTTTTGCATTAATTGTGGCCCGCAAAAAAAAAGTGAAATAAATCAATAAATTACTTTTCATGTACGGGGTTTTAAGACGTGCATAATATGTAATTAATGGGTTTTAGCAAATATGTACGGTTTTCACTGGATATTTAAAACACCTAGAAATGTCATTTACTCTATATACGCACATATAGTATAAATCAGATAATTTAGTGTTTCTTCACAAAGCAAATGTGTTTGATGTTGGATTCCATAAAGCTTGCAGGCTTCCTACAAGTAGGAGTGTATTGGTCAAGGACGTAGTCAGGAGTATTGAGGGTTGAGTTTAACAACCAGCCAGTGGTACTTTGTCCAGAGCAAGCCATTTCTGCTGGCCGCTTGAAGACAGCCTTTCATGGTGTTGTGGGACGCCCTGCTAGGGTCAGGTCCTCGGCCCTCCAGGGCTGAATACAAAGTCACTGACAAAGAAACGGGATTTGAAGACAAAGGGAGGGAGGATGAGGTGGTCAATGGTTTCTCGCCTGCCCACATGCTAGCAACTCTATCTTAGTATAACGTTCACTCTCGCTCGGAGACCTGTCGGTCGCTCGCTCCACCCACCACCGGCCGCCACTGTTAGGGGATAGCACCACATCGCCTGCGGCCGGTGATATGGCAGCCTCTTGCACCATGGCGTGGAGGTAGCGCCCATAGCGATCACCCATCTTCATTGCGTTTCCGCACAGACCCCATGCTTCGCCTGGCTCGGACAGCTACCCACTTTCGCTTCGCTCATACCCTCCGTAATATACAATGCGATAGGAGCAAAAACAATATTTACACGTGTTAATATAATAATTTCTGTTTTTATAAAATGTCTGATACCGGAAAACGTGGATTATCGAGAAACGTGAGTGCAGAGTGTGAACTACATCTGGATAAAGTGTACTTTATGTCCCACAAGAGTTGGTAAGCTTTTACTGTGTTAGGCTTTCGACGGAAGGTTGTATTAAAAGTTAAAATAATTTTTAATATGTTTCTCACGCTACAGAAACTTATTCGGACTGATAAATTTTGTTTTTGCGTCGTTAATTTATATATACAGGTAATGCAGATGTGTGAGTTAGTAAGTTAGTTCTGGGATTGCGATTGCATGCTATTTAGTAAATCCGAAAACCTAAAGACATTTAACGTATACGTGTATCTATTATTTTTTAAATAGTATATGCGATTTTTCATTCGAGCCATTCGGCTAATATTTGTACGTTTCTCACAAATTATATGCGATTTTTTTTCGGGAAACCTGTTTGTGAATTCCGAAGCTGGCCTCGTGAGAGTTCGACGGAAGTTGTCTTGAAAAATAATTTATTTAAATACGTCTTCTCACACTAGGGAAAAATATATGAAGCGGTAAACTATGTTTGTGGATATGTCGCTTGTGATACTAGTGAGTTAATTTTTTTAATTTTCTTACCTAGGGAATGCGTGGAGATGGGGTAAGTTGTTCGTTTTCCGTGTTTTTTTTTTGCGTGATTGATTTTATAGCTAATATTTCTTTGTCCGTGGTTAACATTTATTTTTTAATGTTCCGTGTAATTGTGTTTAAGTGGTAGATCATTCCGTATTAAATTCTATGCGATAGTAAAATACCTTTGTGCATAGTTTAAACGTTACATTGTAGAGCTGAGAGCCGATGAGGTACATGTGTGCGTCTAGAACGGTATTGTGATTAGCTTCCATTAGAATTATAAACTGGTGTTTTGAATTTTTGCTGCATTCGTAAGCAGGGATGAATAATTTTCATTGCATTGTGACTTTCAATTTAGACTTGTGCATTTTTAATAACTCACATTTGTTAATTACTTCGTTGTAGGATATGCCGTTCTTATGTTGTAGGACTTTATGTATTCAATCAGTTCATTAGTAAGTTTACCTATTTTGAATGTGTGTTCTTTTAATAACTCATTAATTTATAACACCTAGATTGGTAGGGAAGTACGATACCTTTTTGCCTTTATTGTAGATATAGTTCTATTAAGTCGTTCCTTGTGTGGTTTCTTTATAACACCAGGATTGCTGAGGCGGTAATTGAGTTTTACTTTTGATGTGAAAATAGGGTAAGTTAGCTGTAATTCATGTGGATTTGTGCGTAAATCGTATTCTTTGTGTTTAATTAATTAAATATATTCTGTTTGTCGAGGAGTGAATCTGTTAAGTAGTTGATTCGTTGCATGCATCGTACGAGTCTCTGTTGTTTGTTGTAAATTACATTGTTAGCATACAGGACAGGTTAGTAAACTGCCCTTGTGGATTTCAGCATAAATCTTTTTGTTTGCATCTAATTCATTTTCAATAAAATACTATACTTCGTTATTTCCAAATACGCATTTCCGAACTCCAACGTTTCGCATAACCTCAGTCGACATTCAGACGCCGCACCCGATGCATGTTTTTTGGTGCGCCCCCCCCCCCTCCTTCTCCATCAGTCGCCTGCCAGACGGCAAAAGGGGAGAAACTCCTATGTCCTCTCCTCAATATTACATTATTAATATTACACAATACATAGATTAAACCCCTTACCCAACACGTCACACCTCAGTACAATGCCAGATGTCCAAGGGTGAACATCGATGGTGCCACTCTCCAACAAAAGTTAAAGGACTCTTATCACACATACCAAATATATACATTCACAGAAAAATATTTTAAAGATTTTTTAATAATTATAAAAAAATTTAATTTTTAAAAATTAATCCATATATCTATCAATCACATTAATCTTATCGGATTAAGGTTAGCGGAATAACGGTAGTACATATTTTGATCTGATTAATTGCGGATTAATTAGGTCAATCAATTTTATATCAAATCGATAATCCTATTAATCAAAAGTTAAGTAGGACCCCTACGCCCCTACTGCTATTCTTAGAAATAAAGATGAGACTGTATCATGAGTCCATAGGGTTTTTGAGCAGAATGTTTTCTTTGATTTCACATACTATATATTAGTTTTGTAATATATTAAGAAATATTTCTCATGTTGCGTTAATGATGACAAATAATCGCAAGTGACCCCAAATCCGACCAGCAAATAAGACTCGAAGTTTAATCTTAATGTCCTAATGCTTTTTCTTTCTGTGCTACTTGCTCCAGACTACATGCAGCTGATGGACGATATAGTCTGGAAGTGGAATGAGATTAGGAATACACTGATGTGACTGCAACGAGAGATCGGAACTAGTTCCATGCACAATTTGCGCATGTTGAAGGTATCGAAATTCAGCTTGTCTCGTGCTCAAAAAATTGCCGTCATGACGGAGGGTTGGTTCAAATCCCCGCTGGTCAGGCCTGTTCACAACATGAGCGTGGCGCTTTGGCGATCGAAGTCGCGTGGTCTTGACGTCACCGCACAGCCCGCTGGGCATTTCACAAGCAGAATATTGAACAAATATTGAAGCTCTGGCTACTTCCCGGGAAGAAGCTATTGCGCGGTAATACCGGGAAGCGATGCAGCGTGTGAGTTTTAAAGAAAACAACGCCGCAGTGAAAGCTAATATTGTTAGTGTTTTATTGAGTCGGAAGGCATGCGCGACGTGCTCCTGCATGTCAACATGTGAGAAGGAGCCACTCATCTTGCAGAAATTACTACAAGTGCCTACGGATGTTCACAAACCGTACATCGCCGACTGCAAGCGCTAACTTGTTAATCCATGGTAGTAAAGCAGGATTTTATTCCTTCTTGCCCGTGCTAATGATCATGGAGCAGATTTGCAAGAGATTCTCTTTCTTCAGTTGTTTTGAACCGGAGAGCATGTCAACAGGGCTGAAATAAGAGGACAACTATATCGCTTATTTATGAAGAGTCAAGTTGTGATGTACGATAAGTACTACATCATCCTGTTGCTTCAGTCGCAGTGACGAGTGGCCGCCATTTATAGTACCCCACGAAGCAGAATGCAACCTCAGAGTTGTACTAGGGCAATAACTAGATCTGTCGGTATTTGATGAGTGAGTAGTCCATAAATGACAACACTCTTCTCTTGAAATACTTCATCGTCTTTATCTCGCGTTGACGCAAATATTTTCGGCAATAACATGTTGACCGTATCTGCAAAGTGGACAACGTATGATTAAGCTGCATTCGGCCACACTTAGAATTGAAAATCTGTTAAAATGGAAATTCGTGCATTCCCTAATTGTTCAAACCTTTCAGGACAAATTAATTTATTAGTTACGTGCATCCTTCTCTGTGGTTTTTTATTTCATGAAAATCTGAAAGTAGTAGAAATATTTTCTTACTTCGCCGTATTTTCAAAGATTTCTTATTTACAGTGCCTGTCATAAACATTATTTTTCTACGTATAAGGTATGTATAGAAATGTACGTCTTATACCATGTAATGTACACCGTAAACAATAACAAATAATTTATAAATCCTACATCGATAATTACAAAGTAGAACTATTTAAACAGAAGTAAAGTTATAAGCCATGGGACATTTCTCATTAATATTTTGTTTTTGATTAGTTGAATACTTGTGTTTTCATACGCATTTGAATAGAAGCGCTTCTAATGTAAATAACATTGAAACGCTTTGGTATATTTGGCTCTCTCTTCTTAGTGCAGTCGAAACTGACTTAACTTACCTTTCTGCCTTCAACCCTGTGTTCAGTTCTGTAATTTAGGTAAGTAGCAAGGCTCTTTTGTTTACGGTCCATTTCATCCTACAAATTTTCGGTGTAGTTCAAATCACATGATTGCTGGAGTCTAAATCACTTAGCGACAGCTGTACAGAAACTGCGAAAGTACATCATAAGCTGTGTGCTAGGGATCATGGTTATTGTAATTTTTTAATGTTTTGGAAAGCTCTAACTTTTCGTGCACTTCACTGAAAATCATTCTCAAAAAGATGTACGTTTATATTTCTTGATGACTAAGTTACCGTCTATATACATGAACTCTTCCATTTCACCGGCAGAATTGCACTCCATGCTAAAGGTCACTTTTCTCATGCACTTTATTATATGTGCGCCCTACAATCACACAACCATCCGACCCAGAAGCATAACTTTTTCAAATAATTTTATATTATATAATTAATAACTCTTTCTCCGTACTTACGTGATCATTGGCGGAATTCGGCTTCCTCATTTCATTTAATTAACTCATATATATGCTTTTTCCTTGCTGCTCTTCATTTGAAATGATCTTTTAAGATTGTGCCTTCAACTGTTGGTGAACATGTATCTTTCCTCCAGTCATTGTACTCTTCTGATACGTTGATTTAGTTACTATCTTGTACGTTATGAGCATTATCTTTCAGTTAATTTGTTCGAACGTCCTCATTGTTGTATCATTTTACCAGTGCCATTGTCCTCACAACTCCTTGCCAACTCTACTATTGGGGTCGTTTAAAAAAATGCACAATAATTGGTGGTATTTACGTCTCTACCTTCGGCTTTTAGAGGGAACGAATGTGCATATATTTCCTTATTATAAAATAGCGTTCTTTCATCATCGGCCTATTTCAGCTGTGCACTATTATGAAAGTAAATACATGTTAGAAATCTGATTTCTTTTACAGTTTTAGCGATGACAAGTTATTAGAGGTGATATACGAGAAATCAAATGATATAAATTAATTGTACGTATTTCACATATGTATATAGGGGGTACACACACACTGACACTTATTTTCAGTTTTTATATTTAAAATATGCTGGGAGAAAATAAGAAGAACTACACGGAATACACTGTTTTATGATGTCTACCTATACTTGAGCTATATTTTAATTTAATACTTTAAATTCATGGATGATTATATTTCATTGGTTAAAAAAATGTTAAATCGCATTTGGCACAATGTAACACAACATATAGCTCACTCATGGTTACTTATAACTATCCGAAGCCCTGCTAAATTTATATTTCTGCAATACTTCTCCACCTCATGCAAACAAAGCTTACCGTAGTCGAGAAAATAACACCAAACGGACAGCACACCGCATTATGGCGACTCAATCAGTCTAATAGTATAGTGCATTAGAACTATTTCTCACTAGGTATTACAAATACATCTATTGTTTATCTGTTTTTGCTTATATTAATTGTAAATGAAATATTACGATTTATAGATAAAGTATAAGTAAAAGTGTAATTTAATCTAAAACAATACAGTTTTATGTTAACAGAAGTATAAAATGCTTGTGATATATGACGCACTTAGGAAAGAAACAAATAACCCCATACGTGGGGTAATTTTTCAAAGGTTTTATTCAAAAAGTGTGAAGAAACTGCGAAGATTATTCACACGTATAAATTATATATATATATATATATATATATATATATATATATATATATATATATATATCAACGGCAAGATTGAAGAATTCATGCGTCTTTATTTCATCTGGACTTTAGAGGTTTCGCTAATAACTTATATAAAATCAATTAACTGCCTCTTCCTTGATATTAGGGTAGTTAAACATACTTCGTTTCTCAGTTATGGTTTGTAAATGTAAAACTGTTGCATTCGAATATGTTAAAAATTAAAGAAACATTTTAAATTAAACTTTTGGGGAATTTTCTGTGCTGAGGAAAACGGTTGAAGCAGTCATCACTCTCAATACCTACTGGTCTACGTTACCTTACACGCTAGAGAAACAGACCCATGTTGAAATAGCAATGGTTTGCGGGAAACCGCCGACATGACTCAATTTTTGAAATAGGGTTTGTGTCAAGTTGTTCGCCGCTCAATATAAACACAGTTCAGGCCATTTTTGGTCAAAAGTAACGCTTATAACGTATTACCGCTACATTAACTTTACAGCGGTGTCCTAAACTGCAATTACAAAATTTGTGGGATGATTTCGTTACGGAAAATGTAGTAAAAAATATATAACGACTCATGACCTAACGCGAATGTTAAGGGAGATACAGACCCTTTGACAATCGATAACTATATTTATAGACTGTTCACAGTAAAATGAGTACTTTTGAAAGCCCTGCTTAAGTTGCACATTGTGTATTCTGCGGCTTTATGTAAAATTAATATTTCCGTGAGCATCATCGCTTTATTCATGCGTCAGAAAGCGAAATAAATAATTTAAATTATGAAAAAGGGTTACCTAACACTTTGTATTCGATGTTAAGATATGGAACTACTTTCCATCCATCGTTCTCAACTTTGCTGGGCACATGTCACTCAGTGTGCCCGTTTAAATATATATTAATGCAGGGGCAATGACGTTTTTCTAAGGCTGATTTCAAAAGTGCTCACTTTATCGTGAACAGCCTTTAGTTATTGGTAATTTGATTGGAGATCTGTTTAAACTGCTCCGTTTGAAAAAGCAAACTACTGAGTATTTAAGAACCTGGTATTTCAGTGATTAAAATGTGATTTTTACTGATTCATAGTGACTTGCACTAGCTTGGGAGTGAATCCTCAGTGCACTCCACTGATCCGCCACTAGATATCAGCTCGTTAACTAAATATTCATTAAAATAGTTCTACTGATTGAAACCACAGATTCAGATTTTAAGTGTGCTGTTTTTAGCGTACTTTCCGCAGAAAGAAGACCGTGTCGGATGATGTAACTGTTCCGTGGGTTTTCTCGGGGATATCCTGTTTCCTCCCGCCGTTGCGTTTTGCCATTGCTGCATACTCGCCTCGCTCCTCCCTCACCGAATGTCAAGATCCCGGCGTTAAGGGGACTATGTAGCTGCGCGTCCAAGGTCAAGAAGCGAGGGAGCGATACGGGCGACACTAACACGCACGCCCAGCGCCTCATCGCTCCTACGCGCAAGGCGTGCAGTGTTTCCGCCGTAACGCTGTACTGTGCAAAGTATGTAAGTAACGTAGGGGTTTTATTAAACGCAATGAAAGATCGCAGATTCAACTACGTTCGTATATTTGTACTTTTATCTTGCCGCTTAAGGAAACTGCATAGGTAAGCTTTTTAAATGCGATATTTGACCATTTTTACGATTTTTTTTCTCCAAGAACACACTTAATATGACAAAAGAGAAAAAAAATAGGGGCATAGATAATTGTTTTTTATCTTTTCAGACAAAGAGTCATATTTCCAGAATTTTATTTACCGAGATATACGTTTACGTGCAAACAACGATTTCACAGAAAAAGTTTCAGTACTCTTAAGAGCCACTCAAACTTTCCCACTCCACTCAGAAGTAAGAATGTGCCAACGAGACCATCTCTCTGTGACACTATTGTGTCTCCCAGAATACTTTTGAACACATGAACAGAATTCAACCAAAATTCAGAACATTTAATAGTACTTATTAAAGCCACCCGACTTCTATACTTTCGAATATTCTGTATGCTTATTTTCGAAATATTTGGCTTTTTAAATGTTTGATTGCTCTGTCATCTTATGAACAATTCCAACGATTTGAACAAAAATTGATATGTTGAAAGTCAACACGTTAGCATTAATTTCAAAACATTATGTTCTCATTGCTCTGCCATTTTGGAAAGATGTGCCACTGTTATACTTCTGGAACCATTAAACGTGTTCTTTCCGAATTTGGAATTTTTACCTTAAAAATTATAATAAATTATATCAGACACATCATTTAAAAATGGAGGCCACATAAATATTTAAGGTTTAGCATGATATATTTATGTACCCATTACAACATACTGTGTTACAACCAAACATGGTATGATGGATGTGATGATTGCGAGTATTACAAACGATATTCGACACCAAGTTTCCAAAATTTTTTGTAACGTCACCTAAAATTATCCAATTTTTACCTTTTATTTCCGGAATTACTTAACTGATCGCAGCCAAATTTGCCTCACAAAAATATCCATGGCAGCCCACCATATCAATGAGCGTGTTTTTAAAAACGGTAATAATATGGATGTTTAGGATCGCGTTCCTTAACTCTTGAACAGTAAGACATATTTAAATCAATATTTGTATGTCAGAAGTACTTAGTGGACCATTAAATTCATTTCTACCTAACTTTGGCCATCCTGTATAATATCGCCATTTAGCTTTATGAGATTCTTATTACCTTATTTCAGAATTTACTTATACGTATCCCAACAAACTGCCGTACCAATTAGGCTATTTCTTACAACATTAATTATGTAATATTTTTAATGGAACTTATTTTCACAATTGGTGCCTCATTACAATTTGTTGGATATTATATATATATATCTGTCTGTGTGTGTGTGTATGTAAGAATTAAAAATATTTTTACCCATCTTGGTATACTGGCAGTTCTTATAATTAACACTAAACGAATTAATAATTCCTTAGTTCGCCATGTTGAAAGATACCTGAAATTATAACTTAAATGCCAAATTTCAGTAAATTTGTAGCCACTTTTCAACGTCACTGTCATGAGCACAATACCATGAAAGAACACCAAATATTTATCATTCTCTCATAATTTTCAAAGTGGCCGCGTTATTCTTGTAATGCGGTGTACCATTGCTGATATATACACACACACACAGACACATGTTATATTCCGGGTGAGTCACCCGCGCAATTTATTTCGTATCTATGCAACCCGCAACAATTATAGACATCTAACATAACATCTCCTCCGCTTTAAAATGATAGTCTCGTGTAGCCGAGTCTTATGCTGTGTACGTACTCGTTACGGCGCCTCGTCTTTTGACTGAACATTCGACGTCGTTGTCAGTCTACACCAAACAGCAGCACGAAAATAGACAATCGCTGCAAAACAGCCCGTACCCGTTGATTTACTTTCGTCAATGTAGTAGGCCGTGACTGTATTTTTCTGTCACATGAAGAAATACAATTGAATGTATTTTTATGTCACATGAAGAAACACAATGGCTCGAAGCGAGGCAGATGTGTGTTACTAAGGACGCAATCGTCAAGTACCAACGTATTTGGTAAACATCGCAATAATATGTTTCAACACAATTAGCGGAAGTGCATTCTTTGAAACGCGACTGCTTCTCAACGCATTGATGACATATCACCGTCCATTTACCGCGTACTGTACTGACGACAACAAATTAACGTGCAAATGGTATTCTGCTACGATTGATGATCGGTTAACTGAGTAGTATTGTTTACTGGTTGCTTAGATGCGAGAAAATAGGCGCGGGTGACTCACCCGGTATATACATGTGTATGTATGATATAATCAAACTTGGCATAACATACTTACCGTGTGCACCAAATACAAAATGTAATGTCTTCAAGTGTCCGCCATTTTCTTGAAGTATTGCCACAATATATCTTCCACAGGCTTATAACGTTAGGAATTA
Source organism: Dryococelus australis (assembly GCA_029891345.1). Taxonomy (NCBI): domain Eukaryota; kingdom Metazoa; phylum Arthropoda; class Insecta; order Phasmatodea; family Phasmatidae; genus Dryococelus; species Dryococelus australis. The sequence continues at coordinate 216,982,741 of CM056995.1, forward strand.
CTCAAAAGTTAGAAAGTTCCTTCTGCGCTGCTGGTTACTGAAATTCCAACACCAAGAAGGATGCACCTGAAGAACTTGACATTGCAGCAATGCACAAAGCAGGGTAGGACAATGACGTGATTATTTGTTCAACTGAGTGGCCCAGCACGTGCGTCACTGATAATTTCCATACAGAATGTTGCAAAATTGCATGTCTTCGGGGAAACATTCCTCACAATTGGAGGACGAGTAATCGTTATATGAACATAGTTCTGCAAACATTGACAGTGAAGGAAAAGTCATTGTTGGCACAGAAGAAATTAAAGATACATGACAAAGACAAATAGAACAACTATTTTATGACAATTGACCAGATCCTTCACAAATCAGTTGTGAGGGAGGACCTAACATCCTGGTAGAAGAAGTACGAGCTGCGATAAAAACAATGAAAGTTGGTAAAATCTCTGGCCCGGACTATATAAATGCATAATTTTTAAAGCTTCTCAACGAAGATAATGTGAAATGGGTGACTGCATTGTTCAATGAATTAGGGTCATCCACAACTCATGCAAAAACATCCACAACTCTTGCAATATTCCTAGAGAGTGGCTCAAATCAAAATTTGTTGTATTGCCTAAAAAAAGCTGGAGCTAAGTTGTGTGGAGATTACAGAACGATAAGCCTCATGAGCCATTTGTTGAAACTTTTTCTGAAGATTATTCATCGACGGATATCCAAGATATGTGAAGAACAAATATCTCGTTCACAGTTTGAATTCAGAAGAAAGCAGTTGGAACACGAGAGGGTCTCTTTATCATCCAAGTACTATTTCAACAATGCAGAGACATAATTTGTGACATTTATGCTTGCTTTATAGATTACCAAAAGGCCTTCGATAGAGTACAGCACAAGAGGATGATTAACGTTTTAAATAGTATTCGCTTGAATGACAATGATCTAAGAATTATTGTCAATTTATACTGGAACCAGTCTGCTTCAGTGAGATTAGGAGGTGAAACCACTGACGATATCTATAACGGGGCGTAACACAAGGTTGTATAATGTCTCCATTATTATTTAACATATATTCAGAATACATATTCAGGGAAGCATTAGAGGAATTGGAGAAGGGAATCCTGTTGAATGGGCAATGGATAAACAACATTCGCTATGCAGATGATACTGTCATTTTTGCAGAGCGCCTGGAAAGTTTACAACACCTTATGGATAGAGTGACACAGAGTAGTTATAAATATGGTCTTGATATTAATATAAATAAAACAAAACTAATGGTCATTAGCAAAAAATGTATCCCTACGTGTCATATTGGTACAAATCAGAGACCCGTTGAACATGTTCACAGATATACATGTCTTGGTACCGTCATAAATGACCAGTGGTATTGCTCTGAGTAAGTGAAGTCTCGTATTGGAAAAGCTAAGGCTATCTTCAACAAAATGAGTAACCTTTTTTAAAAATCGTGAGATAACAATGACCACAAAAATGAGACTTCTACTCTGTTATGTGTTCTCTGTTCTATATTATGGCGTTGAAACTTGGACTCTGACGGAGTCACTCAGTAAAAGATTGGAACCCTTTGAGATGTGGTTATATTGGAGAATGTTAAGAGTGCCATGGACATACCATGTTACAAATGTTGAAATTCTTTGGAGGATGAAAAAGTGCAAAGCAATATTGACCACGGTGAAAACAAGGAAGCTTCAGTACCTCGGCCATATAATGAGGAACGAAAGCTGATATCAGCTACTGCAGTCTATTCTACAAGGAAAGATACCCGGGAAGAGAAGCGCTGGTACGAGAAGAATATTCTGGTTGAAAAACATCAAAACATGGACCTCCAAGATATCTACAGAGTTATTCCGAACAGTACTTAATAGAGATGGCACAGCTGAGATGGTTGCCAACATCCGGAACGGATAGGAACTACAAGAAGAAGTAGCATCAATAGATGCACTAACAAACATCGTTACTACTCTAATTGTCTCAAATAAATACAAACAAACTCTCGAGCTGTATTTTCGAAAGAAGGCAGTCAAACGAGTGGCCAAACAAATATATACTGTTTATTCAACAAAATATTAAATGACAGTCTAATTTTTTCTGGCCCAACACAGAGATTTTGTTTATTCCAACATATATTGTGTTAGACGAACAAAAGTAATTTTGTTGCTTTTCAAATTTTGTTTGCTAAACAATATAATCTGTTAGGGCAACTAAATATATAACTAACTCTATACAAACAAATATTTTGTTCGATTTTCTCTCAGTGTAGGTGCCTGCGGCTGCAATGGTGCACGGAACGTCGAGCCTGGAGAGACGAATGGAATGCCATCGTCTTCTCCGACGAATTCCGCTTCTGCTTGCAGCACCTCGGTGGTCGCATCCGGCCCAGCACCTGGAGTTATGGTGTGAAGTGTCATCGCATTCGAGTCCCGCTCGCGTCAGGCGCTCACTGCTGGCACGTTGACCAACAACCATGCTATAGTATCCGAGCCCGGTTACCGCATTCGGCCCTAGAAAGTGTGGATAATGCGTCTCTTATAGCCTATCTCCACTCATGGCGACCCAACGCCACCACTGGGTAACGATGATTAGACTCCGCCGCCCGTATTTCTATCGGAACCAATTTCCTGGTGATGCCGGAATCACATAGCCCCGATGAGCACGGCACGACACGACAAAACCCCGACCACTGCCGTTTTCAATGTGCCTGCTCGAATTTACAGCCCGACAGTTTACTGATGCGGCAAACGAGTATAATTTTTCGGATCCATTTAGAAGGCGCCGATTAACTACGCTAGTTTCAAAGGCGGTGGGCAGACGGGAAATTTTGAATACATGACAAAGTGTTATCTCTAATGCATGCGAAGGTTGAAATTATTATTTTCAAGAGTCACGTACAGTAATTTTCATTATTTGTTTTCTTTTAAGATACCTATTTCCCATTGCAGGGAAAGTTTATCATACAATTTATTTTTGCAAAGTTGTACACTCTGTGCGTCATATCGCACGACACGACGAAGAATACAAATAATTTCTAATCCAAAACTGCTGGTCGTATAACAGAATTGTTGGGCTTGCGTCAGATCTATCTTGTACTTCATTGGTTGTTTAGTTTTAAGTGCCGTGTCGTGCTTGCGGTGTGGTGCTGTTTGGGACTACGTGATTCCGGCATGACTGGTAGTGGGTATCTGCCATGATGGCTTGGGAAAACAGTTGGTACCTAGGCCCGGCCACTTGACGGGGTGTTGGACCACTTGGCATTATTCAGGCCGTTGGGGACGTCTTCCGTACCCGACGCTCCGAAACGTGGAAACGATAGGGACGACACTGCCATGTTTCTAAAGTGTGCCGTCGTCGTTACGAGCATAGCTTTGAACTGACGTGCAGTGTTCTCGTTTTGCATGTACCTATGTAACTTAAAGCGGCGAGCCTATTGTTTTATTGATGGAATGTCTGTGGCAATGTTCAATTCTGTAACCTAGACTATTTCGTTATGTATCAGACGCGTATATTTTAAGACAGGGCGTTTTTACAAAGCCGTTTTAGCAATGTCGGTGGGCCCCGAAATATGTTTCAAATGTGCGTGACGTTTTTCAAAGCAAGGTCTCGTATAAGTATGTGTTTTTTTTCGTAGATCAGGACGTTAGATACACGTTTAATACTGTCTGCATCTAAATCATGCCGACAAGTTTCGGCAGTATGGTCTTGAGTGAACCGAAAGGGCGGTACACGTCTTTGAAGAAGGACCTGAAGCTCCATTTTATTACACATATTCAGGAGAATACTGAAGATGAAACGCTGTTTGAATAAGGTATAATGGAGCAAAATCTGTAAACACAACAACGCTTGTCTCACTGCCATCTAATTACTGCCTGGAAATAATCACTCACTACTCTTATTTCGACTTATCTCTATGACGCTGTCGCGAACTTGTATTTAAGAGATGGATTATTAACTTGCATATCACAATTAACTTCACACATTATGCAGACACGTGGTGAAGAATGTGTAACATGTGGTTGCACACTAGCGCCATCAACCAACTACGCAGCAGACAGTTTGTGTGTTATGGAAGTTTGCTTACACGTTCCTCACGCGTGTTACTTATTCAAGGTCTATTGGTGCCTGAAATATGAATTTCTGACCATTGGTACCCTATTTCAAAATACTCATTTTAAAGTTCTATACCATCCGTATACTTTGAGCCTTAAGCGGCATTCACAATATAGTGACGCGTCGCGTCGAGCATCAGCCAATCAGAGCCTTGACGCCAGTGTCGAGCATCGAAGACTTTGCACGAGCGACGAACATTGATGATTTTAACGCCCGTCGCCAGCGTCGGAGAATAAGAAGAATAAATAAACTGTATATAAACTGACCATAGTAAATAAACTGACGAGAAGCTGAGATAAAAACAATGTAAATATACATAACAAGCAGTTTGCAGAAATACTAATTGGAGTGCAAACTTATAACAATATTAGTTACCTTTAGGAAAACAAAGGTATGTTTTCTTTTCCGATGCCTGAAGAGTCCTTCGTGTTCTACATCACTTCGAATTTTAATATAATACTTTTATTAAAGCAAACTGTAAATGACTACAAAATAACAATTTTTTGACTAAATGGCAAACAAATCCACTGAATTTTGTTCGCTTTTAGCATTTCATTGTAAGCTGCCTTGCAAACTAACATATGGCAGCACGGCCTGTGTCGCTGGCGGCCGGCGTCAGAAAATCGCTGTATTGTGAAGACACGAACACCACTCGGCGCTGGCGGCCAGCGTCGGACGCGACGCGCCGCACCGCGACGCTCTATTGTGAATACCGCTTAAAGGTTACAGATATCCTGTAGAAATAAATTGTGGAGAGGTAGGGCATGGGAAGTATTATGTGAAATTATTATATCTCTGGATGTTACAACAAATGATCGTTGTTGTAGCAGAGAGGGAATGTGAGTTTCTTCCCCTGCATCCATATTCAAACTCGAAAGAAGTAAATTTTTCAGTGACGCGTCTTTGCGTCATATCTATTCATACGAGGTTAAGTGCAAACCAGTCTTAAGGCCCTTGCACACGATCAAATTGTTCTTCAAATTGCCTTCAATTTTTATTGAATTCAATTCATTGAATACTTATGACGCCATAGAATTTTCAAAATCGCAGCCAATTTCTCTTTCAATTTCTTGAATATCTCGTTTACCTTCAATATTTTCGTTTCGAGCATGTTCTATACTTTCTTGAATCCAGAATTTCAGTCTCTTATCACAGTTTTTCTAGAAGTATTAACATATGTATCTCATAATAATATAATTGTGTGCACACATTAAAGGCTTTACAAAATAAGGACGCATATTTTTTTCAAAATAAAATGTACAATAAAAAAGAAGAAAATTTTTTGGGCTTTAACCAATTATTTTTTTGTCGTGAATTAGTCGTAAATAGTTTTAAGGCATATGGGCCACATGCACAGATTCGCCTAGAAATGAAGCACCACTAGCACTTCCTGTAGTCAAGATTCCAAGTGTCACTAGATTTCGCATGCGCAGTCCGTTTTGGCTTCAGCCTAGTGCGGATTCATAAAGGTTAGTGTGGATAGTTCCTAAATACGATGATACACGAGCTTGCCGAACTTAATGACATCAGTATAGATCTCAGTCAATGAAAAGTCGCGGAAACTATGACGTCTACTTCGTCTCATGAGAAATAAAATGGAGACGTCTGCTCCTCTAAATACGCATATTATTCTTGTACTGTAAAAAAATGTCATTTATTTGCTGGGATCAACAGAAAACGCACGTAGAATTTTAAATACTGCCAGCTAACTAATACGATGCTGTAAACGAAAGTTTATGAAATAATATTATTACGAGACTTTTAAGGGGATTTATGAAGGAAGGCAATAATTAATTGCTAGAAATACTTCACACACAGCTCAAGCGCCTAACATGGTACTCTCATACACAGTTGAAATAATCGACTAAATTTAGAAATTTGGTAGCAGGTACGATTTTGTAAATATACTTTGGAAAAATGTAATTATATTCACGTGAAATGCTTAAAGTTAAAACAAGTACTTTATGTTTAAAATGTAGACTTTCTGTAGATATTTATATATTTTATGAATTAATGCACATACATTTAAATAATTTACACCTACTTATAAGAACAACTAAAATCTATAACAATGATTATAATTTATTAACTTTAGCGCTGTCGAGTGACTGAAACGTAACTATTGCTGCTGTATACGAATTACAAGTATTGTTTGAGAACGAAACTGTATGAAAAATTAAAATATTATCGTATACATAGTGTTCCAGTTCCATAAATTCATCCTCTTGACAGGAATGTAGGACTATGCAGCCCCATAAAAATTGAAATATTTAAATGTTTATCTAATACGAGTCTTATTGCCGCCATTTTGCAGAAAATCTCCCCTAAGTGGTAATTTAGGGAGGTCGTTCGGCGACTAGATTTCTACACTTGGAAAACAAGTCGGACTAACACTTAATGTGACGGAGAATACGTAACGAGCAATCTAGTGACAATTTACCTTCGTTTCTAAAGGTACTGGTGACTAAATTTTCCCTGCACACGGTCCTTACTTTTGTTATTTTTTTAACTAGTTTCATTAAAATATTAGTCGATAAATTTTCAAGTGAAAACTTGACAGCTTAATGAATTTAATTCATTGAAAGACAAACGCAGTGACTTTTTAGTTCAATAACTTGAATTCAATACATATTTGACTGTGTGAAAGTGAGTTAAGAGATTTGGGCGGCACTTGAGAGCCGATGAGGGTGACTGAGGTGAGTATGGAGCGGCTCAGGTATGAAGGGGCGGGGGAAACGGGAGATCCCCGAGAAAACTCGCTGACCAGCGGCATTATCCGGCACGATTCCCACATGCGAAAATCCGGGGGTGACCCCACCAGGAATCGAGTGCGGTTCGCCTAGTTGGGAGATGAGTAGTTTAACCACTACACCACCGCGGGCCTCTTTCGAGATGAAGCCCTAACTTTGATGTTGTTTTCAAGGAGGCTATATATTCATCCCATCTGTAAACCTCGCCTTTAAGAAGTGAATTAACTTTGCACAAGTTTTCTCATCGTGTTGTGAATGTCGTGCCTGTGTTTCTTGCTATTAAATCGGCCTTTAGAGAGTGGCGTGTGTGAGGTTAAAGATGGATTCACAACCTCCAAGTAGCGCATGTACGTAGTGATAAAATTTGAAACCTATGCCGGGTTAGTCGCCCGCGCCTATTTATCCGTATATATGCAACCCGCACTAATTCTACTCATTTAAGAGCGCGTTTACACGGTGATAGTAACTACAACGTTAGTAGCTATCGCGAAAGTGTGCGACAGTAACTGCCACGATAGGTCCTGTTTACACACACGATCTAAACACGCTGTGATAGTTAACCTCAAAAGTATCATGTCCGACAGCAATTGTGTAAATACTTTGATAGGCCCACTACATTTATATCCTTTTGTCAGGAGTTTGATATCTGTTGGGGTAGTTTAATATAGTGACAGAGTATTAATGACATGTAAATATATATTGTTCCCGTAGTTTATTATATGACAGTAAATATGCTGTAGATTCTGTCATGTCATACCTATACGATAATATATGTAACGTCATGCCGCACAAGAACCGCGACAGATATGAACAAAACCAAAATAATATTTTGCAATGTTACTGACAAAGTGAACACATGTACAAATTTGTGACCCGCACTGTCACGATAGTGATGCTACACTGTTTACACTACGATAGTTGAATGTTCTGTCACGACAGTTACTATCAACTATCTAGCTCAAGCAGATATCGCGATAGTCCTATTGCGACAGCACAACAGTAAGTATCGTGCAGTTTACATGGTGATAATAATGCAAGAGTAGCTCTCAGGATAGACACTATCGCGATCTACTATCAGCGTGTAAACGCACCTTAACAAAACATCGATCGTAGCAGAACACCACGTGCGCGTTGATTCGTTGTCGTCAGTACAGCAAGCGGTGAACAAATGGCGTTATGCTAGCATTGCGTTGTGAAGCAGTCACTTTTCAAATAATGCACGTCCGTTTATTGTGTCGCAACAGATTATTGCGGTTTTTTTCAGAATACGTTGTTACGTAACGATTGCGTCTTTAGTAACACAGATATGCCCGCGTTTTGAGCCATTGTGTTACTTCATGTGACATAAAAATACAGTCAGCGCTTACTATATTGACGAAAATAATTGAACGCGCTTGTGCTGTTTTGTAGCGATGCTTTAATTTTCGCGCCGCTGATCGGTGCAGGCTGACAACAGCGTCGAATGTTCAGATAACAGACGAGGCGCCGTAACGAGTACATACACAGTACTTGACTCGGGATACACAAGAGAGAATTATTTTGCAACAGAAGAAATGATTATGGGTACCATCGTATACGGGTTGCATATGCACGGAAAAATAGGCGCGGACGACTCGCTCCTTATGTTTTCATGCATCCATTCACATTCACATTTGGCGTACGTACGTACAAAAAAGAGTGTGTGTTGCTCCACTTTCAACTCTACGCATGTACGTACGGCTGCACTCTCAACCAATAAGAATGTCCGATTTAGTAATAAATGTATTATTCTAACTAACACTATAATGGTAATAACATGGATTCACAAAATTCTGTGTTATTTGGTTAATGATTTAAAATTGTACAATGTTTTGAGCAAAGCCTAAAAATTAAAACACAAAATAATAATCTCGCTTCGCAAAATTAGGATGTGTTTGCACGGCGACAGTAAATCGCGATAGTTACTATCGGGAGAGCTACTCTCGTATTACTACCGCCGTGCAAACTGCACGATAGGTACTGTCGCACCGTCGCGATAGCACTATCGGGATATCAGCTCGAGATAGATAGTCTATAGTAATTGTTGTGACAGAACATGCAACTATCGTGTAACTATCGCAGTGTAAACAGTGTAGCATCATTATCGTGATAGTGCGGGTCAAATAATTTGTACATGAGCTCACTTTGACAGTAACATTGCAGAATAATTTGGATTCTGTTTGCATCTGTCGCGGTTCCTACAATGTGGCGGTGTGACAGGATATATAGGTATGACACGATAGTATTGACAGCATATTTATTGTCATACAGGATGAGTATAAATGAATACCCCAACTTTGCAGGTCTATAATATCGAAACCAAACAACTTACAGCCTTGGTTGACCAATAAAATGAACCATGGTAGCGTGAAATTTGTTTACCATGTGTCCATAAATGTGCAATGTGACCACCACGAGCGGCCCGAACGACGTCTAAGCGATACTCAAACTCGTTCTACGCTGTTGTCAGCATGTTCGGTGTTAGGGTTTGGATGGCGTCCGTAATTCTCGTTTTGAGATCGTCAATGTTAGCCTGCAATGGTGGACGAAACACTTTATCCTTCATGTACCCCCATAGAAAAAGGACGCACGGGGTAAGATCCAGGCTTCTTGGGGACCAGTGATAAAGAATCTGGTCACCAGCTGCTTCTCGACCAATCCAGCATTGTGACAACGTCTCGTACAGGTATCCGCGAACAGCTAGGTGCCAATGGGGTAGGCACACCATCCTGCTGGAAAATGAAGTCACCCGCCGCTTCTTCTAACTGAGGAAACAACCACTCTCTGTACACACGTCCACATAAGGAATTCAGGTAACAGTGGGCTCGTGAATAAAGAAAGGACGGAAAACAGTGTCTTTGGATACAGCGCAATACACGTTAACTCTGGAGGAAGCGCGCTCGTGTTCGGTGATTTCATGTGGATGCACCTGAACCCATATCCGCACGTTGTGCCGGTTTACCATACCATGATGTGGCAGGTAAATGGATTGGTTGTGGAGCGGCTGGTGACCAGACTCTTCATCACTGACCCCCAAGAAGCCCAGATCTTACTCCGTGCTATTTTTTTTTTGTATATGGGGATACATAAAGAATCAAATGTTTCGTCCACCATTGCCGGCTAACACTGACGACTTCAAAACTCTAACACTGGACATGCTGACAAGATTGTGGAACGAGTTTTAATTTCGCTTATACGTCGTTCGGGTGGCTCATGGTGGTCACATTGCGCATTTATGAAGGTATGGTAAACAAATTTCACGGTTCCACGTTTGGTCAACTAATGTTGTAGGTTGTTTGGTTTCGATATTATAGACCTTCAAAGTTGGGGTATTCTTTTATACTAATCCTGTATAATAAACCACTGAAACAAGATTACTGATAGTTGAAATTTTTAATTAATAATTATTAATTTATTAGTTTTAATTAGTAATTATTATCTATGTATATTGTTCCTAGGAACAAGTCCATTAAGTTGGGTGCGTAGGGACATGTAATAATTTAATTTTAAAAAAAATTAAAATATATGTTTACATGTCATTAATATCCTATCACGATATTTAAATACCCCAACAGATATGAAACTATTGACAAAAGGATATAAATGTAGGGTCTATCAAAACTTTTATACACAATTGTTGTCGGACATGTCCCTTTTCAAGTTAACTATCACAGCATGTGTAGATCGTGTGTGTAAACATGACCTTTCGTGGCAGTTGCTGTGTTACACGTGAGCAGCCATACTGGAGACACGCAACTTTGTTTATATGAATAGCCTTACGATTGCTATGCGAACAAACTAGTTGTTCTGAATTTCCTCTAAATTTGTGTTATGCTTGCATTTGTGAAATGTGAATTTGGCATGTAAATACGCCTCAAAACTATATATTTTTTATTTATTCGGTTACAAATAAAAATTAATACTAATAGATGAAATTGCGTACGAGCCCAGCCATGCGAGTCCAGAAGTAATGTGTTTATGTGCAATCTGAAAAATAAAAAAAGTGACACTTTATACCTAAACAGGATATTACGGGAGGTATGGGCGCTTAAAAAAAGAGATTTGAAATCGTATTTGTGGAAAGTATTGGCTTTAACGCTGAAGGTCACGATAACATGCAATAATGTTCCGAGAGTTGTTATTGTATTTTACTTCGTTACCGATATTTTGCATAAGCACGGTTTAAAATCTCGATTTTTAAGGTTTCTTACCTCCCTTAATATTCGGTTAAGATATAAAGTGTCACACATGTTTTCCTTTCACTTTTTCATGCAGAACCACCTCCCAAAGTTTGTCGATCTAATTGAGAATCGCTCTGTATATGCGTGTGCTTACTATGTCCAGTGTATAAACATTGTATATTGTAATTTGACTTCCCCATCATCTTTTTACAGCTATGTGTTGACAAAAGATCTTGCGGGCGCAATAAAACAAACTAACAGTCGCATACTTTTGTGATAGCTGCCATCGTTATAGCTAATCGCCGTGTAAACGCGCCCTTACGAAGAGTTGTCGGCCCGACGGAGGCGGTTTGTGGCAGGGCAGGGCAATGCATGGCTAGGTCTGAGGCAGAGGGGTTCGTCACGTGACGTCAACACGTGCTGCCACCTCCACACCGGGTCTTCCCCCTTCCACTGGAGAGCTGGAGGACCAGCGGCCTGTGTCACGTCAGTAGCGGCTCAGCGGCCACGCAGCACTGACCTTGAGCGCAGCTTCTCCTGTACGCTGTGAGTACCACACTCGCGCACACACCTCTTTACTCTCTATAATACCAGTAACATTTTTACAGCAATGGCAAATCTGTTTTTAAAAAAACTGCTTTCGCCATTGTTTTTAAAAGTAGAACTTCTAAAATTTATGCAAGCACAATGTTAGACTGCAGTTGAACAGTTTTAGAACCGCCGCCAAGAACTTTCTTTGAAGTCTTGGGTCAAAGCAACGTTAATTTCCACGTGCAGTGAAAGGATAATAAACGGGAGTGTTAATTTAACCCTGAATGATCCATGCAATACTTACTACTGCATACAACGATGAACAATTTAATGGAACATTCCATAAAATAATGGTTTAAAATTTTCATTACGATGAGCTACGGAAATTGTATGCCTGTAATATAAATTATGCCAGTAAGTTGAAGTCGAATAGTTTATGAATGGAAAAGTAAAATTGATGCAAACTTGTGCGTAGTTGCTTGTCCTAACTTCCCCAGTCTGTGCTCTTTTGTAGATAGCAATAGTCATTTCGTCTTTGAGCTCGTAGTGTCCCGCCTACTTGAGGGCACCAGTTGCTACGTTGGCGTGTAGTCTTATAGTAATGAGAATTGCATGTCTGTCGACATATTAGCGTCTTTAAAAAAATTTGCTTGCGTAACTCTTAAAATCGGTGCCCGTTTCTAAGCTGTAAAATAAGACTTAAATAAAACGAGTATTTGCAAGTTTCTAACGTAAGCCGAGGTGACTTTGGACATGGCGGGTGATTTTGTGGCGCAGGATTTTTCACTGTTATTTACATTTCCTTCCATTTAAAAATAGGCAGTTTGTAATGTTCAGTCATTCAATTGGCACTACTGAAGTAGGGGGACATTTAAATGCGATTTTTTTGTCTGTCACCCCAACTTGCAATCGAAGTGACCCCCGCTTGCTGTAACTTGCACCAAACTATTTTATAAGAATTGAAAGTTTGAATTAATTGTTAACTTCTAAACCTTCGGAAATGTTCGCAATGCAGAGATACGGGACTCCTTCAGGCATCCTCCAGTACGCTGCACGTTAATTTCTCGCCAAATAGTAGTTAAAAACAAGTGCATGTCCCCCCACTTGCTTACGTGAACACTTCAAAACAAGTCTGAGACGTCTTAAGAGGGTCTCCTGCGTGTTAGAAGCAGAACTATTGTGAACTTCGCTACCGGCTTGTTCACAAATTGACTATAGTCACCAACTGTAAGCTAGAAAAGACTGCATAACCAGTCAAGAGACTTGGACGCAAAGCGGACGAGGCATTAGTTGGGCCTTGATCCAGGATATCTACTAATACTTGAAATACTATATTAATCCATACATGCCGTAACGAAGGGAACATACTAGAATTGATATTTAAATACTGGGGTTTTTTGTTGGTTGACTTCGTTATACTATCAAATCGCCTCATCAAAAGGCATCCGTGTGCATCTTAATATAAATCAGTTTTATTCGTGATATTTTTTGGACGATGCATGTTTATATAAAACCGCTCTGTTAAAGTTATATTCGGTGAGAAATCGCACTTAGCACTGTACAAGATCGCTTAACACAAGTCTCAGTTAAATTTTAATTCACACTGGAAATGTAGGCCTACCACAATTCAAAATCTAGATCTCGGTAAACATACTTTCATCGCTGCATAGACTTTGTTCTTAAAAAACGACGTAAATGTATGCTTTAGAGTTTGCGACCGATGCGTTGGTAGTTTTGGCTTGCTTATCACTAGCCAATGAATAGTAGTTGGCTACGCGGAATTTATTTACCCAGTAGTTGGCACTAGTTATTGTTGGGTATATATAAACTCCCTCCTACGCACAAGTACATATGTTAGGTTAGCTGCTTTGTTCGTTTGCAATTTTTCGAGTGTTCGCAACACGGAAAACTAATTCTGAAAGATTACGGCAGTGGCGATATTTTGTTGTCTGAAAATGTCGCTCATGATCGTTTATAGGATGTTCGCGGTAAACTGAGCACTTTATTAATCCCTGTAGATCTGTTTGTATGAATATTTTGTATTCTTACACCATATGTAAAATTAACGAATTTATTCGTATGCCAGTGCAGTAAAACCGAAATTATTATAAACGCATCAATTTTGCAAATTTGCTGATTATTACATGCCTATGCATTAAACGAACAGTAAGCAGAAGAAATCTTTTCAGCATTTACAATGTTTTATCTGACTATTTTAATCCCACGTTAAGACATTGAACTACTTTTTCTACGCCGTTGCCAACTTTATAGTGCGCATTACATTCGGTATGCCCGTCAAAAATGTATGCAGGTAGAGGCAGTGAAGTTTTTCATAGGTTGATTTCGAAAGTGCTCACTTTACCGTAAACAGCCTTTAGCTTGTTTGCAGTTAGTTGTCAAGCAAGGAAAGAGGTGAAAATTCCTTTTATATATTCCTGCCAAAATCGTGTGAAATTTCTTCACACTTTTTGAAATAAACCTTCGAGAAATCACCCAATGTAAGACGTATTTGGTTGTTTCTTAAATACTTTTATATCGCGAGCATAAAAGTGTCATATCATGTATTACACTTTTACTAAAATTTTGTTTATAAACAATAAAGCTCGATTCGTAATAAATACGAATAAAAACAGTGAGAAAATAGGTGTTGGTAACGCTTGTAAGAAATGGTTCTTATGCAAAATATCGTTGAACTGAGTACGGACGAATGCAATGCGTTGTCCCTTTGATGTAATTTCCCATACTTGGTTAGTATTTGTTTGCGTGAGGCGGAGTAGTAGTATGAGAGTAAAACTTTAGCAGGGCCTCAGAAAAGTTGGAAGTAACCGCAAATGTCCTAAGTACACATTAGGACACGTATGTTTTTGAGAAACTTTGTTAGCGCAAGATGTTGCACAGTTTTTGTTTACAAATGTGTTTATATTAACCACCAAATCTGCACTTGTGCGTTTCACTAGCTATAGAAATATACGCTGTTCAGAGTAAAGTGATCACTTTTAAGGCCCAAGTTACATTTTCCCATCAGCCGTTTTCTTGTCTTTGCACCACTTTTTTAAAATAAATAAAGCCATTTAAGTAATATACAGTGTGTATATGTTTCACCGAACTCTAAAGTTAACGTCAAAGGCTACAATAAAATATATTTGACTTTTATTAAAAATATGAGGACTTCAGAAAGTGCTCACTTTACCTTGAAGAACATAACTAGTTTTATTTATATTCTTAAGACAACACAGCTTTGATGTACTGTGTAAATATGTGAATGGGGAAAGTAAGTTTCCCTCTAACAGTTTATTCTTAACTTTACTGCCGGTAACGCATCTGTATTCCATGTTGTAAATACCCTAGCATCGTTCACGAAGTATGCAACATTGTGTATTGGTAGAGAACTTGAGACATGTGCAACACTCTGTAAGACATCAGCCAGGTACACGTCCCATACACGATTACTCGAGCAGGTGAGGTCAAGGAACGGTTTACATCACTGGGACGCTACTCCGTCAGGCGGTTTTCATTTGAATTGTGGAGGGAAAGAGGAGAAGCTAACCCCATCTCCTCTGCACACCCGTCAAAACTTTTCAATTGCTGCTAGACTATCAATTATTACCAGTATCCCAAGGTAGCGCCTGGTAACTGTTCCAAATCTGTATTTTACCTCTCTTTTCCTTGCCTGTACGGTGAAAAGAGATGCGGTGAAGTTAAATGAATTAATCGGTGCGGAATTTTTTTAAGTTTAGGACTTTTGGAGTGCTGTCGCGAGCCCATGTGAAAAAAAGGGGGGGGGGGGCAAGTGGCAGTTTGGTACGATGAAAGCGGAAGTTACGGCCAAAATAAGTTCAATAAAACTATTAGATGTTGCTTTGACAGGACCGGAGTGACGTAGGATGGCAGGTATCTGGACTCGTAAGCGCCATAGTCTTGAGGGGTGTCCCCTGCCCTACCTTCCAACCCGTTTTAACCCTTTCTCCGGCGACCTTGCTACCCCGCGCTGAAACGCCACCACATAACTACCGGCCACTGTTATATGTTCATCAGCGATAGACTGTTCGCGATAAAGTAAGCACTTTTGAAATCAACCTTAGAAAAAAATCACTGCCCCTGCATGCATATATTTTAATGGGCGCACTGAGTGACACTCGCCCAGTATAGTTTGTAACGATGGATGGAAAGTAGTTCCATATATTAAAGTCCAATTAAAAGAGTTAGGTAACCATTTGTGATTACTCAAAATTAATTCTATAACTTTCTGCTTTTTTAATGCATCGTAGTGTAAAATCGAGCAAATTTGTAACGTACTTACTATCTTAATAATTTCACATTTTCATTATACCGACGCTTGAATAAAGTGATGAGGTCCATAGCAATGTTAATTTTGCATATGGCGGAGGAATACACAACGTGTATAGAAGTAGATCTTAAGCAGGGCTTCCAAAAGTGTTCATTTTAACCTTGAACAACCTATACAAGAGGTGCACGTCGGTGTACTGTAAGAGCCCACAGGGCAACGCTCACAGATCTAGAAAGTCTATAAAGTGTAGTATGTTTAGTTAGTAGCCTTGTTCACTCAGAGGTTACTTCTGTCTGTCGCAAGTAACTTCTTGATATTCGCGGATGGAGATATGGAATATGTAAATTCTGTATTCTTATAACGTGATACTCAGCAATATTTTAAGTGAATAGACTGTGGCAGCTACGTAACGCGTAAATATGAGAGATCTGCATTTTGTTTGTAGTCAATCGATCAGAGGATCTACTAGTTTTATCCTCTTTAGACTTTTTTTTTTCTGTTTTCTAACACAGTTGTCTGTTTTTGAAGTACGCAAATATAATCAGTTTAGTCTGCTTTTCAGCTTCCTGAATTGTCTTTTCTGTCAGGCAGTTATGCCGCCCTGGGTTCGGTGCTGCTGTGTTGTCATTACTCGTCGCCTTTTCTATTCCAATTAAATGCCCACTTCACAGCCTAACGACATGTTAGTCTATTAAGTGAACATTTGTTAACGAAATATGTACGAAGTTCTTATGTTTAGTGGTAAAAGTAAAGGTAATTTGTTAATGTCAGATTAAAAAGTTGAATGGGATGTACTGCAGAATGGATGCAACCAATGATCTCGCATGCATTAAATGTGATTTTTCCCCCATCTATATGTCAGGTAAACGTGAATGCAAAACTATCACATTCGACACGATTGCGGACGGATATATGGTACGCACGTAAGCCATTGCGGCATAAAAACAACCTAACCCGAAACGCACGAACTCTATTCGCATATTATCGTTATTCAAACTCCTTTAAATAAAGTTAATGGTCTTGAATTGTGTGTTCTCGATTTGCTTCGTTCACATAATGCAATTCTTTAGACTTTTATTGAATGAGGCGGAGGAGCATCCTGAAGGTAGAACTTAATCAGGGATTCATAAAAGTTAGAAGTAACCGCGAACAGTCTATATTTAAAATTGAATCTAGAGATTAAGTTGGGGGATAAATATACGTAAATCCTGTGTGTCGGGGTACTTTCCCGTTAACGGATGCCTGTCCAGGAAAGGGAAAACTTGTGGGCTCATCTTCCAATTTGGGGGTTATTCTGTTGCTAGCTGTGGTCTTATCTTTCCCGCATATCATGCTCGATGGTCCACCGGGCACTTCGGCCTTCATGAGACATCGTCCAACTTTTTCTGATTCTTTGGAACTTTTCCTCGTGCCTCGGGCTGGGCGAGTTGAGCACAATTTGGCCAACTGTACTCAACTCGCCCAGCCCGAGGCACAAGGAGAAGCCCTACTTACTGGGATTCCTAATCCCCTTCGTACCACACACACACTAGAGCTAACGTAGTCTCGCCTGCCCAGAACTTAGTCACTAATATTAATTTCAAACAGAAAGTATAAATAACCGTTCATGCACTGAAATTTGGTCACTGGAATAATTAGTATGGTTTCATTGGCTGCAATTCAATTTCACGTATACCTATGTAGTAATTTTACTACTTGGTTTTCAGAATGTGGATATAGTGTGGCAATACTTCGAAAAATATCTTCATGTAAGACTGTCTGTGAAGCCCATTAATAGGGCATGCCAGTAGTATGCATGTCGTAGAACCATTGAGTAAGGATATACGTAGAGTGCACTTCCCCAGGTTCAAGTTTCTCACTCCAGCAGGTAAGAATCTGTAGTTCATGGGTTGAACACCATGTAGCGCTAGTCCATTTTCGTGAATCTCTGTTTTTCGTTCCCAGACCAAACTCCACAACAGTAGAACGTGTTCTGAATGTCTGATATACTCACGAAGCTGGGACAGACAAGATGGCAGACTCCCGAGTAACTAACTAAGCCAGTTTACAAAAAGATTACGGGTTCTATAAAATGTATGTACAACTGAAGATCTGCCGCGGAGCGAATCCACGACCCCTCGACTACAGCCCATATGTTACTATTTTATAACAGTTTTATATGTAGTTCATAGTTATTCTTAATATTTCATAATTAACGTGTGGTATGGAGGCATTAATTTTCGAAAAAAAAGTTCTTAGCGATATATACACTTTAAGAGGTAATTGTCTAGAAGAGCCGGGATAAACATACTGTTTTCTCGGTTATGTGATATCAACAGCGTGCGAAAATTAATTTATAGTTTATATGCAGTGCAGTGAGAACACTATCAATTTCTTTACAAGGCTAGGCATGGATGAGTGTAAAAGTTACATAAAAATTCGAAAATTAATTTTTATTCATGCCATTATTAGTGTTAAAATAAAATTTACCTCTAGTTTTTGCCAGTTTTAATAATACATTACAGATAACTGCGTTTACTGCGTCAAATACTTATTCATTCCTTTCTTGAAATAATGTCTATGATTTATTAATAGCAACAATTTCATTGTCATGTACTTTTCAGCTACAGCTCGACATGGGTTAGTAATTTAAATTTATTTACCTACGTTCCAGCACAGATCCAATATTTGTTATCTGACAACATGCGTGTTCGGAATCTTATCAGCTGGCTAGATGCTGTAACGGATGCAAACAAGTATGCCAGTTTGAACGTATCAAGTAACGAGACGAGTGGGGTATGTGTATATAATAAGTGCATTTATAGGTTCGGACACAGCTTTAATAAACTTTAATGAACAAATTTAACGTACAGATTATTTATACGAACAATCACCTTTGTAGTAAATCACAACCCCAAACTGTAAACACTGTCACATTGTAGACTGTCGTGCGCCTAACACATATTTCTTGGCCAGTGAACTATCCTTTCCTGTCAATTTCCTTCCACATAAGAATGGAATGAAACCTCTACCATGACGTAAGTTATAATTTGTTTAAATAAAATTTGTAATTATAAATGCTAACAGTACTCTTATTTTAACATGTGCACCTAAATTATAGTAAAATAATAAATATAAATAAATAGTAATGACCATTATGAATTTATAACTCACTGCCACAGAGGCAAATAAAACCAAATAGCAGTTAATATCAATGTACATTTCAGCACATACAGAATTCTGAAACAAACACAAGACACATGCAATGGTCGCCACTAGTAAATCATGAGTTGGGTATTCACAGCTGCAGCGAAAGCTGATAACTCGCCTGAAACAGGCTCTCCTTTAGCAGAACGTGAACGAATATATCGATGAGCAGAGGCTAGTGTGAAGGCCTACTTTTGCCGGCTGCGGAACTAGCAACACCGCACGTGTGGCGCGGTATTTTGACTGCTGCC
This sequence comes from Dryococelus australis, assembly GCA_029891345.1. Lineage (NCBI taxonomy): Eukaryota > Metazoa > Arthropoda > Insecta > Phasmatodea > Phasmatidae > Dryococelus > Dryococelus australis. The sequence goes on from CM056995.1 coordinate 217,002,062, forward strand.
TCGTCTGCTATCTTCCAGTCGAGAACCCTAGCGCTCCTCACAATCGTCTCAAGAACTAACATAATCGCCTGGTCAGACTTTTCCCTATCACATGGTTGCTCTAGCGTATATTTTACTCCGATAGGGCCACATTCACCCCGCAGTGCTGTGCTATCGCTTGGAGGTTTCGTTTAAGCAAGATACTTCACTTAGAAATATAATGAAACACAGTCCTTCTAACCCACACTAAAATTAATTAACTGTAATACAATTTGTAGAATAATAGTTGATTTCGTGCTTGCCCTAACAGCACCTCAACAGAAAGTGGTTTTGATGCCAGAGGGCAAATTTTCCACATTTGAAAGGTGAAACGTAACTAGCTATAGGGGCAGGAGATAACCACTTTCTTGAAAATTGTAAGAAAAAGGACCTAGATGGAATGCATGTTACTGATGCTTGTTAACTGGCAAGCCTTGTTTGAAGTTGGCAAATGGTTCGCACTGGTTGTAAACAACTTTTCCACAGAGCACAGTACCACGTTGTCAGCTAATTATTGCACATTAATGTGCGCTGGTAAGAGACAGCAGCAGAATTGGCGCCGTCTGCACAAATCTCCCGAACAGAAAGCGGAGGTTCTGTCGTATATAGTCTAGTCTATTCGCGGTTTCATCACACTTTTTTTAGTCAAACCTTTGAAAAATCACCCTATGCATGACTTGTTTGTTTCCTAAACATGACATGTATCGCAAGCGTTTTATAATTGCGTTATTATAAAAGTACCTTATTTTCGGATAAAATTGGTTTTCACTTCTATTTTATTTATTAACCTTAATATTTCCTTTGTATTTAACACTAATAAAAGCATAAAAAATAGGTGTTGGTAATCCTAGTAAGGAATAGTCTTTATGCAAAATATTATTAGTGCACACGAACGCGGTGCGTTGTCCCTTTGGCGTAATTCCCTAGACTCGGTTAAGCATTGTTTGCACGAGGCGGAGGAATATCATGAAAGTAGGACTTTGGCAGGGCTTCAGGAAAGTTTGAAGTAATCGTGAATGGACTATAGTTTTCATTTAAAAACTCGTAAACGTTTTTGAGCAGCGTCTACTTACGAACAGCGCTTAAGAAATTTCACATTCCCGAATATAATTTTGTTTTCCATTTGTCTTTAATTCAGGGTGTTTCAGGAAAATTGTGAAAATAAATGGCACTTGAGAATAGGGACCGCAACACGGGACATTTTAAAACTAGTAACTTGTGGTCCGCGAGTTAGGCTAAGGCCTAGTCCACAATAGCTGATCCGCAGTTGAGCGGTCCGTACCAACTTTGTCCGCGGAAGCATGCCCCAACATGCGTGTCTACAATAACGACGTCCGAAGCTAAGCTTTCCAACACTGAAACTAGGTCACCCTAATCGGCACCTCAATAAATTGTATGCTATTACTCATAAATATTGATCTTTCTAGCTTATTTTATTTTGTTTTCTAATTTGAGTATGCGGATGAGTAAGTTTTGATTTTGCTTTTGCTGTCATTTAACTTCATTTGGATTTTTTTTTCCCCCCTCTAATCAGTAAATTTTTGAATTTTTACTTATTAAAGTTTCGTTTTCGCGGTTACGAGATTGAAGGCCATTGCTTTGGACAAATAGCGAGTTTTAAGTATAATACCTAACACACCCTCAATCAACTTTTACCGTTTGCGCCAGATAAAATGTAAACAAGAACTACTTGGAAAATGTCCGAGGACGAAAGTTGAAGTTGGCGAATGATCTTGGGACATTGGGACGGCGAACTATGACGTCAGAGGGTCACATGCACCAATCCGCAGTTAGGCATCCGCGGACCAGTTATTGAGGACTAGGCCTAAAGGATACATGGACGTAAAGATTTCCAACGCGTACACAGGTATCCGGATTGGTTACGTGTATTATTGACATTGCGCGTGTACGCTGATAACGGGTAGTACTGGTGGACCACTCTATTAACGGACCGTTGTTAACGTATATTTCCTGTACCTGGAAACAGCTGTTCAAAGTCACTGCTACCAACCTCAACGCGAGCATGGCAACGGCGCGGTACGAGATTCTGCCGCACCCGTTCAAATATCCCATGCGTGTTTAGTCTGTCGATAATACATGTACTGTGGCAATGTAGGGATAAGAGCCACCTTGTGGTCAATAGGTGAAACATACATATATAACTATGGGTCTCCCAAATGTATATGCCCATGTCTCCTTTATAGGCTGTTCACGGTAAAACCAGCGCTTTTGAAATATCTGCCTGTTTACACGTTTAGTCCTCCGCCTTAGGTAAAAATTAACATTGCTATGGGATCCATCACTTTACTCATGCGTGGGTAAAAATTACTGTGTAACGTTTAATAAAGTAAATACTTTACCAATCTGCTCATTTTTACACTTTGAAAGAATTAATTTTAAGTTATCACAATGGTTACCTAGCACATTTTATTCGACGTTAAGATATGAAACTACTTTCCATCCATCGTTACCAACTTTACTGAGTGAAGACCACTCAGTGCGCCCATGAAAATGTATGTATGCAGGGGCAGTGACAGTGACTTTTTCTAAGGTTCATTTATTAAGTGCTCACTTTATCGTAAACACCCTTTGGAGGCATTTTTTGTCAGATTCCTAGTCACAGTGGCACTAAGATGGAAGTAGACCGGCTTACAATTGAGTAATGCATTCGCAAAATTGAAAAACATTCAGGACTCGTCAAAAAGTATTGCACACGCCACTTGTCAGTTTCTTTGTTCCATACGAAAGAGGAATACACTTATTTTGTAACACGGTAAAATTTCTTGCTATATATTTGTAAATTTCTCTTTATAATGCTTTAAAAATACTGTTAATAGATAATTTTCAATCATGTAAAAAATATTTCCATCTCGGATGTTTCAAAGAGCACATTTTGCATTAAAACCTTCAAGTAAATACTAATGTTAATAAAATGATTTTCTCTAGGTATGTATTAGTAAGCTTCCGTAACTAAAAATAAATATTATGAAATTGGGTTTAGCTGTGTTGGGGACATGGCCGCTTGTTTTACGTGAATCTGTCTACGTTGACGGGCTCAGACGCCTTGATGATTTTTTAAGTTTCCGGCACTGCTTCGCTCGATCATATAGGGTTTTATGGGTATCACTGGATTACTTTTGAGATGCTCTTTCCCGCCTTATAAGATTTCTGAATTTCAACTTGACTTTTTGACTAATATAGGCCGACATTGTTTTATGTTTGTCTTCATTTTACATTAAACTCGTACAATTTCACCGTAACCACGCCACACAAATGTTTTTATACACGCAATCGATTGAACGTGACGAGAGCTGTCGATTGAAAACTCACACGCGTGCCGTAGCTTCTAGTCGAAAGTAATACTATGCGTAAGTTGAGACGCAGCGAAACGAACCAAAATTGCGCACCTCCTCTCCCTCCCTCCCTCCACTCCCTCCTTCACCCCACCCCTGCCCTCTCTTTCCCCCCACACCACCCTCCCCCCTCCCCACCCTCCCCCTCACCCTCATTCACCACTCCCCCTCACCCTCATTCACCACTCCCCCTCCCCCCTCATTCACCTCTCCCCCCTCCCCCCCTCATTCACCACTCCCCCCTCATTCACCACTCCCCCCTCCCCCTCATTCACCACTCCCCCCTCTTCAGCGAGCAAGACGCGATGCTTCGCAGTTTTCACTCAATGTAACATATTCCTTGATCCATTGGCGATCGAGGTAATTGAATTTTGAATGTAGATGATATATTCGGAGCTGCAATGGCAAACACTATCCCCGATTTTATCATAGGAGTTTCTGGATTGCCTCCCACTATGGTTGCAAATTTAAAGACTTATTTAAATCGAAAAAAGGAAATTAGATCTTGCCTGTCTCTTGGTATAATCACTGGCTAAGAGCAATTATATTATAATGTATACGTTTGTTTCGAAAGCTGCAGTAGTTCCACTCCGTACCGCTGTGTGCATGTGTTCACACACACTTACGCGTAGAGGCGTGATGATATCCGAAGCATGAGTCTCGATCGCCCTTAGTGCACCCGCGCTTCCATGCCTCGACCAGACGTCACATCCGAGCCATGACCACGTCGGAGATGTACATGCTCGACATGAAACTGTAGTCACAAGGTCGAGCGCGACACCTTTAGATCCGCAGCCGCGTGATGAACATGCGTGACCTTAGAACCCCGGGGGGTCAAGCGCAGGACGCAGGCAGAATGTGAGAGAGAGGTCACACCCTGCTGACCCCCGCGACCTTCGTCTAGACAAGTGAAACTGCTACTCCCGGTCCCGACCATATCCTATAACGATGATGTAGACAGATGTTTGTCTCCTGCGCGTGTCCCCAACAAACGTATACTTGCCCATCGCCGGTACTCGCGCGTTGAGCGGTGAACAACGTACATTTTTGGCGTGAATAGGTCTTTAAGATAAAAAGTGCGGCAAGGCCTGTTCACGATAGTCATCACTTCTGAAATCAACCTTAGAAAATGTCTACTAGACCTGCTGCATGACGGGCGCACTGAGTGATACGCGTCCAGTAAAGTTGTTAAAGAAGAATGGCATCGTAGATCCACATCTTAACATCGAAAAAAAAGTGTTAGGCAACCATTTGTGATGTCTTAAGTTATTTTTTTCTCCTTTCTGCTTTTTTAATGCATAGCAGCGTGAAAATAAGCATATTTGTAAAATTTATTTTATAATAATTTTACAGTTTCACTTGACCGACGCATGAATAAAGTGCTGAGGCCCGTGGCAATGTTAATTTCACATAAGACTGAAGAAGGCACAATGTGAATAAAAGTAGATCTTGGGCAGGGTTTTCGAAAGTGCTCACATTACTAAGAACAACGTATACCGGGACAGAAACGGCCATGTAGTGTTTGGTGGGTGATCCGTTCTAACGCTAAAACTTTCCGGCTAAATAACACTAAGTGTGTGGTCTCGTTCGATTGGTTGCGAGACTAAGACACCGGCACGTGACCTCGAGTTTGTGCCGCACATGCGCCGGGCGCGGGTTTGGGCCCGCGCCGCCTGGCAGCAATTTTCGGGCGTGGGCGAAAATTTCCGGGTGGTATATCTCTCGACTCGGACGTGTTAGCGCGCTGATTTTGGAGCCAAACGAAAGATCGCATAAACATTTGTCGAGTCATGTTACAATGGGTCAGTATCTATTTAGTTTCTTTAATTTCATCCACATATCCTCCCCAGAAAATTTTAACCCGCTAGCATAAACGTATTCACGTAAAACTTACGGTTGTGTCTTCGACGCCACCTCAGACTTATTTTATTTTTTTAAATATAAACTCACCCTTTTATACCAGGGTGTCTACTGATCATGAAAATTATAAAGTAATCACATTAAGCAGGCGGCAATGACAGCATTTGAAATGTAATTAAATTGAGTGGGTGATCATGAAATTAGTTTGTATCGGTCCAATGTTCAAATCATTGTCTATTGATGTGCCATGCTAAATGGTAAAGGATGAAACCATGGGTAATTTATGATCCTGCATAAATCATGCATTATACACTTAATGGTCATTATTACACCGATATTATCGAAAAGTCGAGAGTTTTATTCAGTGGAAAGAAAGACATTCTGTATTCGAATAAAACAGTTTTCTGACTATTAAGTCGGAGGAAACTCTAAAACATTTAAAACAGTTACTTATAGTTTTATGACCTGGGGCTTTGTTCGTTTTGATAGTGCGGTTGGCATGAAACCAGTAGAATGATGGGACACAAAGAATAGATATGCGTGGCTCTTGCTCACTCTACAAACATCCCTCCTACTGTATGGACTCTACCACACACAGACAAAATGTACGCTCTAAGAGTCCATCCGCAATCAGCGCGCAGATCAAACATACCCCGCCGCGGCTGAACCGGCAGCAAGTCGTTCAGCCTGACAAGGCTAGTCTCGAATTAAGCTACACGATTTCAGTTGACAGTGTAGAGTGAGACGACCATAATCTAAAGATGAGGTCGACAGATATAGTCTTTGGTGCATGTAGCCAATATTGACCAACCCCAAACCACCGCGACTGCCAGTCACATGGACATCAGATGAAAGTGTTTCGTTATATATTACTAGAGACCAGCCACGAGGCATGTTTTACAAATAGGACTCTGCTCAGGTTTACAGCACGTGTATGCACTAAATACTTAAGGTAAATAACATAGGATTAATACCGTGTTGTTAAACAATTCTTCGTAAGTGAACTTTAAAAGACAAAAATGGTACTGTGGATCATCCTTAAGAGATACATATGCTGTTGCGGACGTTTTTATGACCTTATTGATATCTGCAATTATGTAGTACATTAATTTCGTGTATATCTGATTTAATCAGCGTAAACCGTGTAAGCGCTCAAAAAGATGCTTTTTCAGACTATTAGAAAACGTCTTCTCTAATGTCCTTAAATATTATTTTATATACCTAAACATTCCTCGAAAATTCTCTAAATGATAGAGAAAACCGCCACGAAATCGATCAAATAGTTTTGAAGCATTATCCGCGCGCCCACACGCGCGCGCGCGGCTGGGTGACTGTTTTATGCTATGTATAGATTCATAGTTTTTCAGTCTCTGCAAGTATCCGCAAAACATGCAGTTAAATACATGCCGCATAGTTTCGCTAGTAAAAAGTGGTATTCAGTCTGTATTGGGAGTTCTGGATTGGGGAAGCCGCAATTTTGAGTTCGTTTCGCCGCGTCTCATAACTTCCTCGTAGTATAACTTTTGACTAAGAGAAGCTACGACGCTCGTTAAGTTTCAATCGACAGATTTCGTCAAGATCAATCGATTGCGTGTATAAAATAATTTTTGTGGCGTCTTTATGGTGAAATTGTAAGAGTTTAATGTAAAAAAATTAAGACAACTTGACACAATTTCGACCTATACTCGTCAAAAATTAGTCGAAATACAGAAATCGTATACGGTTGGAAAGAGCGTCTCAAAAGTAATCAAGTGATACCCATTGAACCCCATATGATCGAGTGAAGCGGTGCCGGGAACGTAAAATAAATACAAAGGCGTCAGAATGCGTCAGCGTATACGTATTCACGAAAATCAAACGGCAGTGTCTCCAATACAGCCAAACCCAATATTTTTTTTTAATAACCTAAACGATTTGAAGTGCGTAGACAAATAATATTTAGTTGCTTATTTAATGTCTAATAGTTTTGGTAAGCAAATACTAAAATAACACATTTGTTATTGTCGCTATACAAAGTATTACTTTAGTTGCACATTAAATACACAGTTTAATTCAAGAAAACTTTCTTCCTTGGTGTAGGTATGTAATGAGCTCGCTGTCGACGCGATGTAAAGCCCTGACAGATCTTGTCCTCGAGGTCAATGAGTGTGTCAATGTTGCTCAGACAATGTCGCGTCCTCCCACGTCGCGGACCCTGAGCACAAGGTACCGCGAGCCTCTGGCTGCCTCACCCGTCGCTCATCACCCAGTCGACGTACTCGTCCTTCGTCTGGCGAGGCCACCCGAGAGTGGGTAGTCTGAGGCCAGATTTACAATAGCGTGTCGCGTACGTCCGTCCGTTCGTTTCCCAGACCAGTTTTCGTACGTCCGTCGTCAGTTCATTGTTGCTAACTAATCCAAACCAAACTGTTTACAAATTGAAAAAAAATCTTCATAAATAATGCATTTTTTCGGCGGTATTCTATTTGTAAGTATAGGCTGTTCGCCGTAAAATGAGCCCTTTTTAAATCCCTGCTCAAGATCTACTTATACGCAAGTTGTCTTCTTCCGCCTTGAGTAAAATTAACATTGGCACGGGCCTCAGCACTCTATTCATGCGTCGGTCAAGTGAAACTGTAAAATTATTAGGGACGTAAATATTTTAAAAATTTTCTTATCTTTACACTTCTATGCACAAAAAAGAAGAAAGAGAGAGAAATAATTCAAGTTATCACAAATTGTTACCCAACACTTTTTCTTAGACGTTAATATATGGAACTACTTTCTATCCTTCGTTACCAACTTTACTGGGCGCATGTCGCTCAGGGCGCCCGTTAAGATGTACGCAGGAAGGGACAGCGACTTTTTTCTAAGGTTGATTTCAAAAGTTCTCACTTGTGAACAGGTTTTATCCAAAATGCGCATACATGCACATAACGAAAATCTATATAAGAAATTTTTAATAACATATAATACACTATTTTATTACTTTTGCTATTGCAAAGAAGGAACTTGTGATTGAAAATGTAATTATCAATAGACCTTCAGGAAAAATGTAACGTAATTTCATTTTACTGCTGCATAAACAAACATGTGAAAACAAAAGACGGCCAAAAAAATACTGCACAGTCTTCTAAATACAGGATGAACGAGTAAGAAAACATGCAAGTTTAGAAGGCTGCAATTTCATCCACCTGTCCGTCAAAAGTTAAAGCTTGCCAAGGTTTTGACGGACGGATGGATTGAATTAATGGCCCCCTCTGATTGGTTGTTGGTCACGTGATGGACGCGACTAGTTGTAAATCCTGCCAGAGACTACAACTACACTACTTGCTACGTTAAACCCCTCAATCCTCTACACTTCGCCCCCCCCCCCCCTCCTCCTTTTTTTTTCCTTATCCACCTTCCGCGGTTCGTACACGTCGCGGGGTCACGGAGGTGTAGTTGCCAGGCTAGGATACTCTACACACACCTGGGCGAACAGGGTTCGATTCCAGCCCCCCCCCCCTCCTTTTTTTTTTCCTATCCACCTTCCGCGGTTCGTACACGTCGCGGGGTCACGGAGGTGTAGTTGCCAGGCTAGGATACTCTACACACACCTGGGCGAACAGGGTTCGATTCCAGCCCCCCCCCCCCCCGATTTTCGCATATGAAAATCGCGCTGGTAGCTGGGTTTTCTCAGGGATCTCCCGTTTTCCCCACCCTTTCCTTCTGGCGCTGCACCATACTCACCTCGCTTTATTCTCGATGTTAAAAAGCACTCAATTCTCTTCAGTTACTCGCTCATGAAAGTGTTTATAGTAAAATGCTTTGACAAACTTAAAAGTGAGCACTTTTGAAATCAACCTTAGGAAAATGCCACTGGCTCTGCCTGCATATATGTATTTTAACGGCTTCACTGAGTGACATGCACCCAGTAAATTTGGTAATGAAGGATGAAAATTAATTCGTATATTAAAGCTGACTAACAAATGTTAGACATCTATTTGTGATAACTGAAATTATTTCTTCCCCTTTCTGACTTTTTACAGCATTAAAGTGTAAAAATGGGCAGATTTTTTAAATATTTGCTTTCCTAATAATTATACAGTTTCACTTGACCGACGCATGAATAAAGTGATGAGGCCCGTGGCAATGTTAATTTTAGATAAGGCTGAAGGCTGCACAACGCGCATATAATTATATCTTAAGCAGAGCTTTCAAGTGCCCTTGATCACTTGCCCTTGATCCTTCCCGTTTCACGAGCCCTTGTTTCCGTCCATAGAAATATTCGTTAGTGAATTCGGACGCTTGTGTTAGTTTCCACCTAGAGTTTTATTCTGTTAAATCTCGCTCTATGCCAGTTTTATTTGTCTTTGTGGCGTTTGCATGTGTTTTATGTGGCCGTGCAGTGTTCTTAAGGCAAAACAAACACAAACAAATGAAATATTTCAAACAATTGCGAATCGAAAACCATCTAGGGCTCGATAAGGTAAAGTTGTTCGTACCCTTGACTGAAGGAGACATTCTAGGATGCATAATGTGCCCTCGCTGTTAATTCCGACAGCGGCAATGTGACAAGTCACATCCGGGATGCACTTTTCAAGGGCATGAGGCCAGATAAGGGCCCTTAGCTGGCGAATTAGAACACATCCGTTGTTACTGTGTAGCCATCTTGCGACACCGCCGAAGGACCGTTGGTTTAAGGCTTGGCCTCGCCCACCATGTTGAATTTTCCATTTGTCATAACTTCCTTTTCAGTGAAACATATTTGTTACTATAGCCTTATCACAATTGGCAATCCCCTTCAAATTTAGTCGTCAAACTTCATCCACATGTGATATGGTGATTGTACAATGGCATTAATCATTTCATAATTCTCGAAAAAAAATATATATATATACGGCACGACGACTAAACGAATTTTCAGACTTTAGGTTTGTACTTCAGCGTAATGTATATTGTCATGATTGTATAGTAGCAGTTTCGTAATAAGTGTCGGTATAAAACTGAAATATGCTAGAACCAATAATTCAACATGGCGTGCGAGGCCAAGCCTTGAGCTGTACTGCCGTTAGCATCGCAGGCACCTACGTCATCCGCGCCTTGCCTCACAAGGCTGCAGCGGAAGTCTTTCTTCACTACTCGCTTATCGCTACGTATACTACAGCGCCCTGCCTAGTCTTCACCCGTGGTGTTGCGCCGTATTAGCCTGCTGCCGCTTAATAATGCTTCTCGCCTGGCCGCATTGTCATTGCCTCCAGACCTGCGCGGCCATTGTCTGACCTTTCGCGTGGCCAGTTGTGTTCGACAGGAAGTTAATCTCGAGTTCGAACGTTCCATGTATGGAAACGGCGCTCCATGAATTATAAGCTGTTCATGGTAAAATTAGCACTAGAAAAGCCCTGCTAAATGTCTACTTGTATGCACATTGTGTTTTCTCCCATCATTCGTAAAATTAACATTGTCATGGGCCTCATCACTTTACTCATGCGTCGGCCAAGTGGAACTATGGAATTATTTGAAAAGCAAATATCTAACAAATCTGCTCATTTTTACACTTCGATGTATTAAATAATAAACAGAAAGCGAAAGTAATAATTTAAGTTATCAGAAATGGCTAACTTAACACTTTTTATTTGACGTTAAGATACGGAACTATTTCCCATCTATCGTTACCAACTTTACTGGGCGATTGTCACGCAGAGCACCCGTTGAAATATGCAGGTAGGGGCAGTGACTTTTTTCTAAAGTTTATTTAAAAAGTGGTCACTTTATCGAAAACAGCCTTTAGGTATACATGGTTATCTCGAACTCTAGGTAGAAAGGTTTGCAAGATTGGTTGTGGAAAATAGGGCCAAATGACCTATGACGTAACATGATTGGACACTCCCTTGTCACTTGATCTCCCATCTGTGAATATTAAGCATTTGATAATATATGAACGCCCATAGATACCAAATTTGGCAGTTATCACCTGCCAAATATATGGCTAATAATATCCACGACGTTTAAATTTTTGCAGACAACTTTGTATATGAAGTTGTGGATAATCGTGCAAACTCTTCGAAGTAAACAAATTAAAAAAGTTAATTTGGAAATTTATTTGTTACGCCATAAATCTGAAAACCGAATGGCACGTCTCAAGTTACGTAAGCAGGAATTGAAGATAGTTCCGTATCTTTAAATTGGTAACCTTTGAAATTTGTTTCTATTTGTCTTTCACGTACTGGAATGAGAGTCGTAGTAGTGTTATAATAGTGATGTATTTCATTTACTAGCGAATTCTCTGCAGTATGTTCGGCGAATGGAAGATAAATAGTTAGGTCTGTGACAGTGTAAAGATTTAGGTTAGCGCTGAAAGGACACTGGCTAAAGGAGAAACGAAACAAAAATAGCAGTCATCCCGTATCATGCTGTTAAATCCACTACACATTCATGAATTGCTATTTATAAGGCACTGCTCGTATTGCGATTCAATATTTATCAAGTGTTAAAGATAGTCTTAAGAGGCGGCTCATTAAATGTAGAAATTCCTGTCTGACATAATTGGTAAATTACATCATGTCGGTTGGGTATAAATAAGAGCGTACATAGTGAGGCATTAAGAAGCGGTCTCCTCCACTATAGTGCATTTACGGTTACTTCCAAATTTCTAAAGTCCTGATGTTCTACTTCCAGGGTACTACTCCGCCTTATGCAAGCAAAGCTTCAATGACACCAAAGGGACAGCGCACCGTATTCGTGCTCACTCAGTGTTACATTATTTTGCGTAGGAACTATTTCTTCCTAGGCATTATGAACCTACCAATGTTCTCATTGTTTTTATTCATATTAATTACAAATGAAATAATTTGATTTAATGATGAAATATAAATAAAATTTTAATTTAGCCAAAACTACCATAGTTTTGTCAACACAATTACATATAAAACACTTGTGATACATGGAATATTTTAAAAATAACCTATAACACATCTCTCACGGGGTGATTTTTTATGTTCGATTTCAAAAAGTGTGATGAAACCGCAAATAGACTGCACTTTATAGTATCTGGCTCGAATAATTTTGTTCCCGCATTTTATACACTATAAGATGTGCCGTGCTCTCGTGCGAATAGCTTTTCTCAAAACAATGGAGATGTAGGCCTATATTTCGATAAGTAATGCAAATAATCTGAACACAAAATCTGACTATTTTTGTTACAGTACCTGAATGAAACATTTTCTATCGAGCGGTCATACTAGGCAATTTTCTGGCATGAATTATTTTGCGCCACTCCAGTTTAGTGTCTAGTGTACAAGTTTAGCAATAATGAATACCTTGAATAAGGAAAGGACGTCACGAGAAGTGTAGATAAATAACAGAACGTAGTTTTTAGTTATGACTAACAAATTACAGTAATGAGCTATAAAATTTAATGGCATTGAATCGGGGTGTAAAACTTTATCACAGTAAAATTAATAATAATGATTACAAAATAGCGACGGCTTCTTTCTAATGATCCTTAACCCAAAAGCTATTTAAGCAATGCTCTTGTTAGCATTGCACTTAAGCCCTGAGAAATAGCTACGCACAGACTGAATTTATAGTACTGCCCCATGTGACAAAATGGTGGCAGATGTAGTCATATTGCCTCAATTTTTTCACTTCAAAATTCTGAAAGATCAGAGAATATTAGTTACTGTTGAAGCTATTAGTTAAGCGCCATGTGGTATCAATTTTAGGCATTTAAGATTGGGCTAAGTAAGACGTAAATTTTTGTAAACTGGTGTCTTTGCTGGTACATTGATAAATGTTTTGTAATAAAGAATCTTGGAACGAAAGCACTTGACGCAATGCTAACTGCTCAAAATTTTTTCTAATGTACGGAACCCATATCTTTCTTAAATTCTTCGCGCGTGATCAAAATGAAAATTGTACCGTCCACATCTGCTTTGTCTTTATAAGCGTAACAACCACCTGAAAGGGTGGTTATTAAAATAAAAGAACAAGTAATAAAACACTATTTCTCACCGGTAATGGTGTAGGCACTGGCCTTAAACTCCTTTCCTGCCGAAATACACTGACCAAACGTGTTTACTCGTGTCATCTTGGTAGCCTTACAGCTCGCTAACTTTCTTACGAGCAGGATCTAGCGCACGCATATAATCAGATTCCATAAATTCTGTGTGTTCATGTAGAGTAAACATGGCGGCCATTCTCTTCAAATTAACCGAGCGGAGTGCTGTAGTAACTTTCACTGTGTCATTAGGGAGGACCTGAATTCGAATCCCGATCAGACTATTCTGATTTCGGTTTCCCAGAATTTCTGGAACCATTTCAGTTGAATGCTGGGATTGTTCTTTACTACAATCCGCTGCTTATTTCTCCCCCGTTCCTGATTCTCCGAATAACTTTCACCGAGGAAAAGGTTTTGTTGAATCAAACATAGTTTGGCGTAATCAAATTGTTTGTAAAGGGGTAGTTAAATATTTGTTCGTTAAAACCAAATTATGCTCCTATTTGGTTGCTACAAACAAATATTTGGTTAAAGAAACTAAATGTGTGTTTTTTAGCTCTACGTATATTAAACAGTTTCGGTTAATATTTAATAAAGCTTGTAGCGCGACCGGGATTCGAACCTACATCAGCTGCGCTCGAACCTCGGCTAAAGTGACTGTAAATGAAATGGCAATGTTTGTAAATATAGGCTGTTCACGGTAAAGTGAGCACTTGTGAAGCCCCAGTTACTTTTTCTTTTCAGCCATTTTTCAATCCTTTGTGCGTAGTTTTAAACAAATATTGCCACGTAAGTAATAGTTTTTTATATTCCACCACACTTTGAAGTAAACATCAAAGGCTACAATTAAATATTTATTCACGGTTATCCCAAATAAAAGGGCTTTTATAAGTCCTCACTGTACCGTGAATAGCCTATAAATACACATAAAATACTCTACAACGTGCGCAATTAAATGATCCACGTTTTAAAACGTTCCTTTTTAGTTTCCTGTTGGTTATTTTATTACGATTTTTATACCATTATTAAGCGTCAACAAATATCCTAACAAACATTGTTACTATCCTATGTATTACATAAAATACAAACAAACTTTTGAGCTGTATTTTTGAACGAAGGCAATCAAATGAATAGCGAAAAGAAAATGTGTACAGTTCATTAACCATTTTAATTTGTTGGCAGATACATTTCAATTGGCCCAACACAGAGGTACAGTTAATTCACTCGTGTAACTTGTAAATGAAGAAAAAAAATTTGGTTTTTCAAGATTTGTTTACTGAACAAAAATATTTTGTTGGCACAACTAAATATATTTATGGCCCTATACAAACAAATATTTTGTTAGCTATCTCTGTGTGATCATTCTGTAATGATCTCTCTGTAGGCGAGACGTTAGGCCGCAAGTCAATTCGCGTGTCACACTTTTTGAACCCGACCTTTGAAAAATCACCGCATGTATGACTTGTTTGTATATTTCGTAAATATGCTATGCATCACAATCCGTTTTATACTTGTGTTAACCTAGTGCCTATTGTTTGGTTAAATTAAAATTCTATTTATAATTAATATGAATAAAACGGAGGAAACAAATGTTAGTATTGCCTGCTTATAATAGTTCTGATGTATAATATTACTATACACAGTGCGCACGAATGTGATTTGCAGTCCCTTTGGTGTAAATGTCTAGACTTGGGTAAGACTTGTTCACACTAGGTGGAGGAATACCCTGCAAGTGGAACTTTAGTAAGACTTCATAAAAGTTGGAAGTTACCGTGAATGTACTATACCTACCTTCCTCTCCAGAATAGTTATATAATCACCTCTGGACAACATGAGCCTGATGATACGGAGTTTTGTCCTGCTATATTACAAATTATTTGAAATTACGTGCTGTCTAAAAACAGGCTGAAGATAGGGTAAAAGCATTAGAATGTAGCTATCCCCATACAGACGTAATCGGGTGGACCAGAATGGCCCAAACAATTCCACGCACAGATTTAATATGTGGCCATCGCCAGCCTGCGTGGTCCCTGCAGCACTTTCGGATCATACTAACGTTCATTCTACTCAGATTGACAAGTTCAACACTTAGTTCTCTATTTTTGAATTTGCGTCTTTCCCAGTCGGTCACTAGCCGTTGGAAAAGAAGGGGGGGGGGGGGTCTGCGTCCCAAAGTGCGTGGGACGAAAACGCGTTCCTCGGCGACGCCCATCTCTGTCAGTTCCCCCTACGCTCCATAGTGACACCTGGGCCGCCATTAGAAGGCTTAATGTTGCGCAAACCATATAGTGACTAAACAATTCGGCTCTATAAATAACACTTTCAGTGGTGACTCTTTAAATTTAGTGATCAAAATCGCGATTCTGTGTTTGACCATAGGATTAGGAATTTGAATAACCCCTTTTGTGTTGCTAATTTAGGAAAAAAATTATATAATATAGTCCGACAAGATCTCTATTATAGAGTACATGATAAATATTACCGAGCGAGGTGGCGCAGTGGTAACTCACTGCGCCAGTGGTAACTCGCATTCGGTAGGACTCTGGTTCGATTCCCGGTCCGGCCATCCTGATTCCGATTTTCCATGGTTTTCCGAAATCACTCCAGGCGAATATTGGGATGAGTCCCTAATAAAGGTCATGTCCGATTCCTTCACATTCCTTACCGAATTCCTCTTCCCTGTGCAACTTGCACCGTCTCTAATGACATTACTGTCGACGAGACGTTAAGCCCAATTACCTATATACCTACCTTGATAAATATTTGTTTAAAAAAAATGGAAGCAGCAGCTTTGAAGACAGAGGCTCGATGGAAGACCAGCCCGGCACTAGTGGCTCCGGAATGAGCGGCCTACCAAAGCAGACAACGTAGTGACGTCTCAACAGACCCAGCTCGTTGACATAAGTCCTTACCTACTAGTGTTTCATTTCCGACCTAGATACACATCGAATTTCATGGAATATCTACCGGTAAGAGTTCACTCCTATCCACCATATATTTTTCCCCGTCAACTGGTAGAAGTTGTGTCGAACGTGTACTGGATTTTCTGTTTTGTATGTTAACAAATAAGTGAAATTTTCATTAAATGTCTTGTATGTAGATATTCCTAAATGTTTTGTATTGGAATTTTTGTATGGAATAAACTTTGCTCTTCGCACTAACGTATACATTTAACAAAATATATTCACGTGTTATTATGTCGAAAAATTATTTGATTTATTTATTATATAAAATATGCAGCTAAAATAAGCATGTTACAATAACTTCATGCCAAACGTTTCGCCGTTTAGGAATTTGCACTATTTAAGAGGGTGCATCAAGACTTGGGCAAGTATATATTCCAATTTGGAAGAAACTATTTTTACCCACTAGCAAAATTTGTTCAGTTAAACTTCAGCTTGAAACCTCTTTGAAACACCTGCACACGTTGCGGTGGAAATTTTCTCTATGCCACACTTTCCCATTAGCAATCTATTTTTCTTCCGAACGTGAGTAGAGGCGCTAAACAACTGGAACTGGTTCATAGCGTGAAATACTGACAAACATTGTCAGTCTAGCGAAGCCACGAGCTCTGATGAGGCACTGTGAATAGTGCCTGAGCAAACTGTACAGACTACCGTTGAAAAAAGTCCCATTAAATATAAAAATCACTTCACTGTGGTCCAACTCAGTTGAATGCTGATGTGATTAGGCAAGTATTAGTCAGTTACAACGGATAATTCTTGTCGAACGCTGCTTGTTACATCTTAAAACATCCACGGTTGGCCACTGTGCTTGTCATTTCATGTCGTTTTAATCTGTTTGCTGAGGTATTCCTGAAACACAAGTGGCATATTTGACAAATTAATTTCAAATACATGCCCATCTTCGGAAATGTCCAATATCCTGCACCTTTCATCTCCGAATTTAAAACGGTTCGTAAGCAACACTGTAAAAAAATTTGTATTTTATACGAATGTACATGGCAGCACAATCTCCACACTGACGAACGTATTTTAATACAAAATAAGCGAGGTTGTAAAAACACACAAGCTTAGGGTTTTAGTGCCTTGCATTAGTAAATTTTATGCATACTTTTGCAAGTGTAATTTTACGCCCTTTTAAATGTCAATATACCAGTACATTTCTTTTTTTTACAGTATGATTGTACTACATTTTGAATGAAACAGAACAATATGTACTTTTACATAGATGTACATGTTTCAATACAATATTGGCGTAGTTGTAAAAACACACAGATTTGGGTTTTAATAGTTCATGTTCGTGGAGCTTTACACGTACTTTCAAATTTGTACATTTACACCCCTCTTACTGTTTATACAACAATATATTTGTGTTTTTTTATAATAACATTGTACTATGTTATGGATAAAGTTGTACCTTGGTGTAAATTTACAAGTACTGTACTGGTTTTTTTAAATTACACACAGAAAATGTAAAATTATCAAAAGGTTGTTCATGTATTTCTACACTTTTTTTTACAGTGGAGTTGTCAGTTAAAACCTAAGACACTTTCCACCCAATGCTAAACTCTGTTAGCATAAGCAACACTTTGAGTTAAAGATGGCAAGTATAATTATAAATTTAGCGTCTCTTTATATTTTAATTATATTCGCATTCGTGAGATTTGACCTTCATGACCTAAGGTTATTGAATTTTAATCATAAATAGTTATCTAAAATTAATCTATCGGCGTTCGCTTGATTTGGTAGGTTGGTTGATTGATCGATTGGAAAGGGCTTATTAACGTACCCGGTGTTATGCCTGAAGGCTTACCAGGGGGACGGCTTACAAACGAACTTATGACGTAACTTATGGAGACACCAAACCCATAATCTCCCGCAACCCAGACTGGCGTGCAAACACTGCGCCACGAGAGGTCAACTTTTGCATTATAGAACGCAGCTACTGCATGTGCCATTTAAATATTTTCCGTGTTTATTCATTTCTCCATATTATACCGATAATTTGCGCATGTCACTTGGTGCAATGTGATATAAAACTTTTGTTTATACAATTAAGTTGAATTGGAAATCCAAATTTCCAATTCGGTTTGCTTTGTTTTGGTTTTTTACTTACAAACAAAACCAAACGCACATAGGGAAAATATAATGAAATAATTTCAGACTACAATAAAGCCATTCACCTTTCTGCAGAAGGTCTGCCTGGGCCAACAAGTTGGTTATTCTGTTCTACTCTCACAGTCGGCGAGTTTCTTTGTGAAATAAACCGTGTCAGTACCGTGGTTGATTCGTCGAGGTGCCAGCGTTCAAACATTTCCGCCAATTATTATTTTAGATTGGTCAAGGCTCTCGTTGTAAAAGGAAACTGGTGTATGGTATGCGTTTAACAATTACGCGACACACAAAATCAATTTTCCGTCCTACATACAGACCTGCGAGTGTGTTCTTTTTCAGCTTCAGTATTGTTGGCGGACCTTGACGCACACTTGTAGGTCCTGTGTTGCACACTTCTAGTAGTAATGTGTTTTAGTTCTAACTGAATATTTATTAGCACTGTAGACTAGCAATTACCAACCACTAGTGCATATATATAGTTCCTAAATACGCCAGTGTTTTTGTTAACTCGCAACGTCATATCGGAGTGAGTGATTAAATTGTGATGCAAAATGAAATGACTGTGCATTTAATGCTGTTAAATTACTAGACATTTTCTTGTATTAGTAACTGTTAGTGAATGAGTTGTCTATGAGAATTGTATCAGTTTATCAATCGCAGCGTAAATCATAGCAAGAAGAGGAATGAATGTTCGGGGAGATGGAGGGAAATTTTTTTTCGATATAAGATTCGAATGATAGGCTTATTTTCGGTGGTTTGTTTTATCATGTGCAAGAACTATACTGACTTGGGGCCGCGGTAGTGTAGTGTATAGAGTACTCGCCTCCCTAGGTGAACCGGGTTCAATTCCCGGTGGTTTCGTTGCCAGGTATCCGCATGTGGGGAATAGTGTGCTAGATGGTGCCGCTGGTTGGCGGGTTGCCTCGGGATCCTTCGTTCCTCCCCCCCTCCTCCAAGCAACAATCTGGCGCTATCCAATACTCTCCTCAAATCACCCTCATCGGCTCTCAAGATCTCAATGTTAAGAGCCGCCCAAATCTCTCCACTCCACTACAGGTACTTGATGTCTCACGGGAAGGGAGAGCGGGAAGGTAATATGGCGTCAAACATACGTCACACCAATACTATGCGACTTCGAAATTAAGTATAGGCTATTCACGGTAAAGTGAGCACTTTTGTAAGACCTCTCACTTTGGAATAATAGTCAATAAATATTTAAATTTAACATCTAAGGTTACAATAAAGAGTCCGGTGATATATATTAACTGTTTTATTTACATTCAAAATGTATTTTTGAAAAAAAAAAAAAAAAAAGGGTGGAAGTATAAAAAATAGCTGACAGGAAAAAAAAATTACTAGACCTTAAAAGTGCTCAACTTTGCCGTGAACAGCCTATAGAAAGGAATTGATAGTGTCTGCCGAAATATTTAATCGCTTAGCGAGTTAGGAACTTCACAAACACGAGTAAAAAACACCATGGCTTGACACCTTCATAACATTGTTTCTACTTAATCACTAAAATCCATTATCCATTTCTATAACTAAGATGCCATGCGCCAAAACTTGGTGTTATTTTTCTATTGAAATATGCACGTATTTGCAAAGTGGCATCGTGAAGAAATTAATGTAAAAACGTTCAGATATTTGTTGCCGGTTTTCTGATCAGTATTGACCTTGGCTTTCTCAGTGGATGTTTCCACTCGTACTATTGTAGAATGATGACATTTGAAACTTCACTAGATTGAGATTTTTGGACGTCATTGCGATGTAGGTGTGTCACGGAAAAACAGGACTGAGCACGAAAAAAAATATAAATAATACAAGTTACCTGTGGACTAGAAAATAAATATGTATAAAAAACAGGGAAAATCCAAGACGGAAGTGAAAAACAGAACAGCAACTAATTACAAAAAATGTCTTTTTCATAATTTGTTGTTTCTTATTCTATTCCCTCTTGGAATTTTCCATTGTTGTATATAGCCTACATATATTTTCTCGTCCATAGGTAACTTGTCTTATTTATATATATTTTTGTGTTCAGTCCTGAATATCCATGAGCCATCCGCATCGCAATGGCTAATGTCCAAAATTAAATTCGCCCCCGTTGCACTATTCATTCAAAAATAATTTGAAACTCTGCGATAGGTATAAAAAATATTTTTGTTGATAAATTAATTTGTTAAATTATATAAACTAAGAATATTTGTTGCTGTAATCTGGAGAGGGTTAGTTTTTCTTAATTTCGCTAGTGTTTATCAAACGCAGTTTTATTGCTGAACTAGCTGATCCCGGCGAACAATCTTCCACCTCTTTTCAGCACCTGTTGTTGGATTTCTTTGTTTATAATTGAAATTATATCCATCCTCTCCTTCCCATAATGAAACATAACTAAAAACATTACTCGCCACCTCAGTAGCATATGATGTGAATATGGTCTCAATTGGTACAGTGGTTTGTCAGCGATGCGGTTTACTCACGCATAATGTATATATATGGCCTATTCTCAGTTTCACATAACTTCAGTAAATTTTGACAGTTTTCGAAAAGAAGTGCGGCTACGATGTATCTCTCAGCTACATCTGTTCTGTCGGCGAAGAAAATGGTGTTTGTAAACAAACTAAGAATCCAATGCCAGGCATCGAGACTGAAAAATTCAGTCCAGTACTTGTGTGACGTGTATGACCGTAGTCTAAACGCCACATGTATGTAAGTGGTGTGAGTAAAACAAAAAGATACAGTTTTAGATACTTTTGCCCGAGGTAGGTATTTGCTTACAAGGACCAGAATTGTGAGAACTTGCACCTCCTGGACACAGGTACCCGGTACCAGGAACTCAGCGTATTATAGGATACATTTAACGTTGGTCTCCACAAGGCTTACCATAGGAGAGAGAACACTTACCACAGGTAGGTCATAGAAGACACTTAATTCCCTTTTATTTTACTTGTTAAATTTTTCTATGCCTTGGTGGAACTGTGGACAGGTTGAAATAAAATTCAAAGACATGGGGAGACTAGTAATTAAGTTCACACATAGAATGGATAACCCTTTAGAATATTTACAACTGGGGATATTCACAAAACTATGCAAACCCACAATGACTAATTGGTCTAACATTGAAATATTAACATTGTACTCAATTATATACTAGAACTGATCTTATAGAAATTATGTGGCCGCAACTGAGATTGACCATGCCAGTATCAGCCTAATATCGTAATCTTGGAATGTCTGACGGAAATACCTAGTCAAATTAATATGTTGGTTATTACAAAAAAAAAAACACCACATTTGAAAGAGAGGACTCTTAAAGATTACTTGTGTTTTTGTGACCGCAAGGCTGTTAATTTAATAAAGTGCAAATTTCAACATGGCTGACTGGATGGCATCTCTCTTAAATATAATTAAAATTTTCGTGCATGGTGAACATCTTTTACAAGTGGACGTGGTCGTAGAATAATTTAACTCACAATTAAATGAAGCGTAGTCGCTGATGGTAGTCGGCCGCATGTAGTCCTGTTCGAACTCGTGATCTTGCCTCATCTTAAGCCAGCGAGCCTGGGTACAAGAAGAAATTACAGTTTATAGATTAAGTACCCCACGTCACTCGCGGACTGTGAACTCCTAATTAAATGCGTATGTAGCACGGGCAGACTAAATTAATATATATACATGAACCACCGTCTTCTGTTCTTCATGTCTGCTATATTTAAGTAATGGAACTCTACTTGAACCCTAATAAAATAAAATCCTATTGGGTCTAAGACAACTAGTCGTAGCACTTTCCTAACCGTACAATCCACACAATGGAGATCGCTCCAACAAAACGTAAAGCGTCCCTCTTCTCAACTATCATGGCATGGCAACCTCAGTTCAAATAACACGACACTGCGTCGTCAAGACAACCAAATAAACAAACATTTAACTTATTTATGGTTACGTAACCCATAGCAACTAATATTACCAACTTTGTAACAATTATAAAACATAGACGAATAAAATTGAAAAAAAAAAACCTAAAAAAAATAAAAACTAAAGAACGTGAATATTTACATACTACACAAAACAAGATACGTAAATCGTTGGGTTAATCATAAATGTAATTATATAATTAATATGTAGTGTCCATAAAATAATACTTCCGATGTGGAAGAATTGCAGCAGTTCAATTAAGCTACTATAGCTGGTTGCCATTCCCAACTGTTTTTTTTATTTTTATGACCACATGATATACTAGTTAATGTCCCGGTTATTTCATTGACGGCGAGGGGAACTCAAGTTTAAGGTCTTTCGTTAGACGTAATTGTTTTACGGTGCTTCTTATGAGAAAGCGGCAATTCAAACTTGCATTGTTTTTACGGTGCACTGGAAAATTTTTTTCGTACGGAAATAACATTCAAATTATCTATTAAACTTCTAACTTCATCGAAAGAACTAAATGCGATAAATGTGTCGCTGTCCGTACAGATGCCAGAAATACTACACACACAATTAGTATTGATTTTTTTTATACATAATACATAATCTACACTAAAAGGGTGTTTATTTTGGCCACGTACATGTGAAAACCTTCCTTAAGAACAATATGCTTTAAATACTCCACTATTTATACAGATGCATGAAATGCATATTGTAAAAATTTTCAGGATATTTAACTTGGCATTATTAAACGTTCTGATGAGATTTCTACAGACATGGTAGTTGATTGTTCCTTCTACCTATATTTCACTTTCCATTACGAAATTTAAAAAAAATACTTAAGTGATATGTACGCTTTGAGATTTAATGTAACCACACATTAGCACATCACACAAGTGAAAAAAATAAGTCACTGTTGGAAAAATAAGAAATATAAAGATATCAGGCTGGGCAACCTTCGAATAAACGTAATGGCAAATTGCCCCCTTTCTCGACACCACCTTTCAATTTGACTTAAGTGTAGAACTTAAGGACAAAACATTCATAACTTTTCCTTTGAGAGAGAGAAAGAGTTGTTACAAAATATTTACAGTTTAAGATTGTGCACATTGTGCAACAGTGCACAATGTACAGTTTCCCAGGTTGTCATTCCTTCAACAGGAAATTTAAAGTGCTTCTTAGCAAACGAAATTTAGTTGCACCTAATGGTTTGGTAAAAATATCTACCTTTTGTCTACTTGATGAAATGTACTACACATCAAAAATTCTTTTCTGGGACAATTTACACACAAAATAGTTATTAACTTATACATGCTTCATTCTACAGTACTTATGTTTTGACATCAAATTTATAAAAGATTGATTGACCTCGAAAAAACATAGGTTTTTTTGACACTAAGCTTCAAATCAGACAAAATTCCCATGATCCACAATGTTTCAAAAACACCTTCACTAAATGAAATAAACTCTGCCTCTGATGACAATGCAACAGTTATTTTCTCGTGGCTCAAACAGTACAGCCAAACATTTCCACTACATACCTAGAGATAGTCTTTATATCGGATATGTCGCCTGTCCACTCGTAGCACACAATTTAGTTATTGAGAACTGCTTTTAGGGTAAAACAAAACATGTTTTAGTGATCCTATGATGTAACGGAGCACACGTTTGAGCGGTTTCCATAAGCTCTCTGTAGGTCTGCTTTGGTGTCTGCTTAATAAATTCAGAGAGACAAATCTAGTCGAGAAATAGTCATGAATACATAAGACAGCCATTAATGCCTTGAACGATTTATTAGTAATCACTGGTTCATTTTCGCAGGCAATACGAGAGGATTTTTCCCCAATTGGAGACTTTACTGCTTTACACTCTGCCATACCAAATCTGTGTAACAAATTTACCATATAGTTTGTGACGCATTCCCTTGTGTTCTCTATCTTAATCGCTAGGAAAAACTTAATTTCCCCCAGATCAGTCATGTTGAATTCTTTTCATAACATTTGTATTTAAATTAATTGTCACACTTTAACCAGTACTTACAATGATAAAATTACTAACGTAAAATAGCAAATACATCAATGTATTTATTTTCACTGTAAACATACATTTATCATGCCGATATTGAACAAACCCCAGTTTCCTGACAATTTCATAAAAACAAAAATGCTATGCTCTACGGGCTTGTTTCAACCCATAGAAAGGTTTATTTAATTTACATGCCAAGTTTCCTTTGACAGTAATCTCTGCAGATGGTGTCATATTTCCTCGTGAAGGTTCCCTTGTAGAAAAGCATTCTTCACTCCATTTGATATACAAAGAAATTTTTGTTATTAATGAAAGTCAAGATTATCACACATTCGTGCAACCGGTGGCTATCTCTTGGTAATTGTATTTTCTTTTGTGCACATCCTCGCACAACTAATCTTTCCTTGTATCTTGAGGTTTCACAATTTTCATCTTTCTTCACATTAAAAACCCACTTAGTGTCTATAGGTTTTTCGTCCTTTAAGCACTTCGCATAATGTCCATGTGTTGTTTTCTTGTAGTGAAGTTTTCTTACTCCGCAGCTTGCTTCCACGTGTCTTTCTTCTCTTCTTTCCAGCTCTTACAGTGCTGTTGGTACATCTACGTATTCCTCGGCACACGGAGCATAAGCTATACAATTATCTTCACTGACGTCACATAGTTTTGTAGGAATTTAGGTGGGTGCTTATGTAGTTTTCTTCCATATTCTTCCGTTTTGGTTCTTACGCAGTTTTCTCATTTAGATAAACTTCCGTTAATTCACTAGTTTCTTCATTTAGTGGCTAATATTAAGTTTCTGATTCGTCTTAACTGACCGTGATTGGGTAAACTCGCTCGCTTTTTTTTTTAAGGATGTCACTTTAATTTTCATCAAATATCACATCCCTTCCAAACACTGGTTTGTTTTCTTTAATGTCCCAAAGTCACCATTGGACAGTAACCAAGCATCCGAAAAACCGATGACAGTGTCTAATTTCCCCTTCCTAACTTTTGGTACATGTCTTCCAAACACTTTGTTTTTCTAGGCTTTGCTTTATATCATTTCCCCGCAAGAACAGAATCTTAGAGCTGTTGTTGGACATATATTATGTATACAACACTCATTACTGCTTCTGTCCAAAACTTTTATTCCAAGTCTGAGTCGAGTAGCATACATATTGCTTTATCCATTATAATCGTGTTCATTATGCTACACCATTTTGTTGGGGAATATGCCTTATTTTATATTAAAGCTAAATACCTATTTTGGCACAATCTTCCTTAGACTGAATCGACACACATTCTCCTCCATTGTTGAAACGGAAACGACTGGTTCTTAGATTAAAATGAGCCATAGCTTCATACAACTGGAAATACTTGCATACTTCATCCTTTGATTCCATTAGCTGCATTGCTGTAAAAAATGTAATATCAATAAATATTAATACATACTGCTTACCATCATGAGACATGGGATTTACACTATTAATTACACTATTGTTTGTGAAAATTGCAGGACCCTGAAAAATGGCCCGAATGAATCCAAACTCTGACT
This sequence comes from Dryococelus australis, assembly GCA_029891345.1. Taxonomy (NCBI): domain Eukaryota; kingdom Metazoa; phylum Arthropoda; class Insecta; order Phasmatodea; family Phasmatidae; genus Dryococelus; species Dryococelus australis. The sequence goes on from CM056995.1 coordinate 217,027,808, forward strand.
ATGTGTAGAACAGCGTACCAGCAATAGGTGATAACGATTGTAAATAAATGGTGTACACATAGGTACAGCAGCACCCTCTCATGTGTGACCAGAAAGGACAGTGTTAACTCAGTCGTTGAATAGCCATGAAAAAATGAAAGTGCCAGCATGCCCTGTAGACATCAAAGGGCTCCATATCAGCATGTGTTAAGAGTTCGAATGAGACAGAGTAATTAGTCTCCACTAAACTGGTTTGTCATACCATGACATTTCGGCTCTATGCTGCTGTGACAGTGGTGTGTGTGAAACCAGTGAATGGAGGAGGGTCGTACACAGTGAAGAGCAGGTACTGGAATAAGCAATGTGGCCACAGCATGGGATGACCGCCATCTTGTCCGCATGGTCGTAACTGACTGTACAGCCTCGTCCATGGTGTTAGCTCGACACTGGAGCACTTCTCTCCTGTCTGCAATCACTATTATAAAAGAGGGGGGGGGGTAAGACACAGAAGGAAAGTATGTACTGTTCACGACATTTAGACCAACTTGATTCCTAATGATGGTGCACGCCCTTAAAGGTGGAGATGAGCAACAGGTTTGTTGCAAATATTATAGTATCAAATTTACGTATACAGCTGGAAGAACACGGAATATTACCAGTAAATTGACACTTCTACACACAATTGCCGTCGTTGTACGTAAGTAATATGGTGTAAAAGCGATGAGCGCTTTTCAAAGCCCTGCTTAAGATCTATTTGTATGCACGTCGTGGATTCTTCCGCCTTATATAACATTAACGTTGCCATGGACCTCATCACTTTATTCATGCTTTGCTCAAGTGAATCTGTAGAATGATTTAAAAAGTAAATGTTACAAATCTAATTATTTTTCACTTCGATACATTATAAAGACAGAGCAAAAGAAATAGTATACGTTATTACAAAAGGTTACCTAACACCTTTTATTTGGCGTTTAGAAATGGAACTACTTTCCACCCGTCATTACCAACTTTACTGGGCGCATGCCACTCAGTGCGCCTGTTAAAATATAATGCAGGTAGAAGTAGTGACATTCTTCTACGGTTGACTTCGAAAGTGCTAATTTTATCGTGATCATCCTTTATCCCAGTCACAGATTCAAAGAAATACAATAAATCGGCTCTTGATGAGCGATAGTGAATAAGAATGGCACCCCTCAAAAAAACGGCGTACTTGAAGGCAGGGTTCGTGTTGTGCATCGCAGCTATAGGCTGTCCACGGTATATTGAGCACTTTCACAACAAACCTTGGAAAAATCAGTACTCCTCCTAAATCACGCACAGTGTGTAGACTGGTAGTAAAGTTTGCGGCGAACAACAAAATATTTTTTAACACTTGCCCTCGTATTGGGAGTATAATGTTAAAATGTACAGACCTGAAGTTGCCAGTTATTTTGTACACGTTAAGAGTATCAATTTGCACATAAGCCACATATTTGCGTTCATAAAAATTCCACCATTTTAATAACATGGTGCATTAACAAAGTGATGAGGCCCCACGGCAATGTTTATTTCACAAATGGCGAAAGGATACAAATTGCAAGTTAAAGTAAATCTAAAGCGGGACTTTCAAAAGCCATCGATTAAGTCAACAACTTGACGTGACAGACTCGCGTATTTGGCTAGTGACTTATTGGTTACTTTTAGTGATTAAATGCAAATGTTGGCACTCTTGGTTTTCCGACCAGGTGCTTTGTTGTATGAACGTTTAAGACTTTGAACTAATTGTATAATGTTTATGCTACTAGTTTTTCAATCGGTTGGAATGCCATATTTTTTAACTTATAATTTATTTGAATTGATACTTCTATGTATTTCTATTTAGACAGTTACATATGTGTAGTTTTAGGAATATTGTGTTTTAATTGTTAGCCGCTAGGTGGAGGGCCTATCGTGCACTCAGTCCGGTGTGTCTGATTTCCTAAGAGCTCCTCCCAACGCCGTAGAAGACGGTTGTGATTTTTGCATCTTTGCGTTGAGACATCGGCGTCCCTTTGTGTTTCTGCCCTTTTTTCGTTTGTGAAAATTAAATTGTGCTTTTCGATTTTGGATATTTCGATGTTTGAGGATTTCGTCGAGTTTGTTGAAGACTCTGAACTTCTAGTGCTTTGTAGGCCTGGAATTAGTTTTTGTGCTGTGAAACATTTTCTGTGCGTTTCAATATTTGTTGAAATTTGATTATATTTCTGGCTGTACGAGGAACCAAGACCATTTCAACCCTGAATACTAAATACTGTTTTACATGTTCCCTCATAAGCAGGACAGTGATGCCGCGATCCCTGCCTCTATTGCTTCTCCTGCTTGGCGTAACCATAGACTAAAGATGAGGTAGACCAATTATTCGTCTTCTGCTCATGTACCAAACATTGATCTACTCTGAAGGAACAAAACTGTCAGTCACATGGCAAACAATGATGAATGTATTTGTTTATATCTTAATTTTCAAGCGACTTTTGCCATTTTGAATAGGTTTGAGGAAGTACAAAAACTTTTCAAAGTATTAGTTTACTTAACAGTATTCGAACCTCAAATCCAAACTACGCAGTTTTTGCTAGACGTGTTGGCAGAAAATCAGTTCAGTGTTGGGACACTGAGATTTGGTTGTGCGCAGCCAGCGAGATCGGTCTACCTCATATTTAGTCTATGGGCGTTACAGTCGGGAGCCTATGCACGAATTCTGTATTCTCCATCGTCCCGGCTCAAGGCGCAAAGAACTTTCTGAGCTGACCTAATCTAGGGATAGACATGTGATACAAATGTATGGCAGTGGACAGTTTGATCAGATGATGTAAATAATAATTTGAACTACTGACTGTAGTATACAGAATGTTGCACAACTGAATGTCAAGAATTCGGGGGAACATTCCTCGCATCTGGAGGATGAAAAAATGTTAAATGAACATAATTACGCAAACACTTAAGATTCTTTACTACAGCAGTAGGAACCGCACAGGAATTACAAATGTGTGAAAACTTATTGTCGGCACTAAAGGAAATGTTCGAAATGCTCTCCATTAGTAGGAACACATGCCGTTGCATGGACACTCGGATGCGTTAATTAATCCCTGGAGTATGCCTGAGTTTCGTAGCACGCCACAATACGGTCACGAAGGGTGTCTACATCGTCCACTCTGGTTGCATACATAAGTGCCTTTAAATGCCCCGACAAATAAGTCTAGTGGAATTAGATCAGGTCTTCTTGGCTGCTGGTATGAGGCTGCCAATTACAGCTGTGATGGCATTCCACGATAACATGGTGTAACCCGCGGGCCATACACTGTAAGTTATGTATTAGGAACTAAAGTAAAGAAACAAAGCGTTATTTCACCTATGTTCATATAACGTATATTATAATCCTCCAGATGTGAGGAATGTTTCCCCGAAGTATTGACACACAATTTCGCGACATTCTGTATAGTGTAATTATGGCTTTAATAATAACTGAGGTTAGCATAAAAATTGCGCTCACTTAGAGATAGCATGTGTTAAGATTAGCGACAGGTATTTATTTTTAAATAATATGTAGTTCTATTTCATTGAAAATAAATTGAGTTATGTTTCGAGAGTACAAGCCCCCTCGAACCTGAAAGCACCCTGGGAAATTTCCAACAGTAGTAAATGAACTTCCTTCCTGGAAGTTGAACTGCTGAGGCCGAAATCTCTGAACGGGCGCAGAGGCAGTGCGACTCGACATTCACGCGTGCTGTTCCACGGTATTTATTAAAGTGCCTTTAATTCACCGGCGGCCCCTTGTTTACTCGGCGATACGATCTCTCTCTGCTTCCTGCCTCAACGGGAAATATGCAGCTGAACAATCGTCCTGCCGTCCGCCCATGTAATAACTCTCTTGCAATATCTTGGCGTTCTAGCTCGAGTTCATACCTGGCGATGAAACTTTTTTTTGCAGCGTATTTGAAATAAGTTTGTTTTTTTCCCCACGAAGCTAGTAAATGTGTGCCTAATTTGCTGACCTATGAAAAAAAAAGCCCAACTTCAGACGATGTCTGACCATTACTTACAAGAAATAAGGCACATTAAAAACACATTTCGAAACATGGCTAAATTATTTCAGAGCACCGTATCTCAAAATATTTTTGTCAGATAGGTGCAAAAGTACTCTATTGAACTTTACTATAGACTTGCCACAAATAACCTATTACCGATTAGTCTTCTAGGCCTATTGAGGTGGTGTAAGAGGACAATGCACGCAAATTCAGAGCCTTGCACGCAAGTGTGATTGCACACTTCATGGAAGAGGCATTGTCGCCCTTATCGCTCCCGGGCGTCTGCGCCTGAATCAGAACAACTAGGCGAACCCCTTAAGAGTAGGATGGAGATGTTGCGCGTCCAAGGTCAAGAAGCGAGAGAGCTATACGGGCGACACTAACCCACACGCCTAGTGCTTCATCGCTCCTACGCGCTCGACGTGCAGTGTTTCCGCCGTAACGCTGTATTGTGTAAATTAGATCTGAAACAGTGGGGTTTTATTCCACGCAACGAAAGGCCACGGATGATAAAACTACGCCCGTATGTTTGTACTTTTCTCTTGCCGCTTAAGGAAATTGCATAGGCAAGCTTTAAAAATGCGAAATTTGACCATTCACGAATTTTTTTCTCCAATAGTACACTTAATATGATAAAATTATAAATAGGGGCATTACCTATGCCCCTATTTTTTTTTCTTTTATGACTGTCGTATTTGCAGAACATTTATTTACCGAGATACGTCTATTCGCACAAAGAACTATTTCACAGAAAATGTTTCAGTTCATCCTCTTAACAGCAAGCTCTTTACAAATAAGTTTCAAAACGCACCTCTGCCCGTAACTGCGTATTGTGTAAACATACTGAAGCTCTTACAGTAAAGTCAGCCAGTGAAAAAGTGGATATATTACATGTCTTACAGCCTTTTAAGAAATTCTAGTTAAATTATTAAGTGAAATATAGTTAATAATTTTAAACATATTTAAGTAAAAATATATATTTTAAAAATATTTGTTCCTAGTCTCTTGATAAATATATGAAAGTTTCCAGTCTTTCCGCAGTAGTGTATACTCTAAAGCACTGTACACACTACCCATAGTACCTATTACACTTAACACGGCATTATAGAGTACCCCAGCTATGTTCGAATCTAAATCATGAAATCTTTGGTAAAGTGCACACAATCCATTTGAGATGAAATACCCAAAGCGTATCGTAATACGATATGTAAGTAGTCGGGGAAAAAAACTAACGTAGTTCCGTATTGTTAGTCTTGTGAACAACGGCCTTTGGCAAGGTTTTTTTTTTGTAAAAGACACGGCAGCATGCATCAATGTGCTTTAATTTATAAATCATTAGTTAAAGCTCTCGTAGAGTACCACGTATGCGCAAGTAAAGATACAAAAACGAATAGAACGTATTCCATCCGTCGAGTACGAAAATGAAGCTCCTACAATCATTGTAATTCACAGGGTCTTGGTTACTTATAACGTACGTTGCGTGTACCGGGTCTTAACGTGTTGTTCAAAGATAATGGTTTCGAAAGTGTTCAGCGAACCGGGAACCACATTATACCGGATGTTCACAAAAATCGTAGACAAACTGTAAAATGATTTCCCCGCAAATATAGAACATCCAGACAAAAGTTCTACGCATGGTATTTAGCTAAACTCTCTGAAGATGGCGCGCCCCAGTAAAGGTGGGGACTAGCGTCAGATTTAATGCGAATAGCATGGGAGTAAATTTACCAAGACCTCTCAAAATACGTGTAGTGTGCTAGTAAATGTGGTACCGCACGCAAACAGTATGGAGTAGTCGCACTTTCCTCCAATGCGACTGGACAACACCTGACCTGGGTGGCAACCACAATTTTTTACACCCTATTACTTAGGTACAACGATCACAATTTTGTGTAGAAGTGTCAATTTACTGGTAATATTCCGTGTACTTCCAGAGGTAAATTTGACCCGATGATATTCGCAACAAACCTGTTGCTCATCTCCACCTTTAAGGGCGTGCATCATCATTAGGAATCAAGTTGGGCTAAATGTCATGAACAGTACATACTTTCCTTCTGTGTTTATGTAAGTTTTTTGAACATTCTGTATATGACGTGCGCGTGTGCCCGACAACGGGAGAGTACAACCGCCCCACGCAACTTTCAATTTCAACCTGGGTGGAGACAGGAATTTGCGGCACCACCACCCCTCCCTTCGCCATTATAACAGTGATTTCAGACAGGAGAGAAGTAAATTAAAGTTCTGTTGGAATACTGTTAAATTGAGGCGAAAGCTTATCCGGCTTCACGTAATAGCTGGTATACGCAATTACTTGAGCTCACGACTGCAGCACTCATCTTTGAACGTAAATAAACTATAAACCAGGGAATAACCTTTACGGAACGAGATTGATGATAATGTTACTCTGTGAGAAATTGCTCGCCATTAATATCCAATTTTAGAAGCAGAAACGCATTCTTTAATTGCGCATAAATAAAAAAACTTGTATTAAAGAATTGATGGCATATTGTTGGCAATTTGCGAACTGTAATTTTAGATTGTTAGGATAAAAATTTCGAACTGAAATGTTTTTACCTGAAGTTTCATTTTGCTTAAGTATTTTTAATTATATTTTAATACTCATTTGTAACCAGCAATCTGATCTCTAGCCTCATTAAAACTCCAAAATTTCATAAAAAATAATTCGTGCAACACAATACTCAAACTGTCTTGAAGCAACTGGCCTGGCGAATTGAAATAAAATGTAAGAAAACGCTGTTGCTACGCTGAGAGGGCAAATAAGGGTGCCATGTGACATTATGCTAAAACGTCAAGTTTGAATGTTTGTAAACAAATTGAGCTTGTTTCCATTCTGTTAAAAGCTCACAACTACGAAAGACGCTTGCGGAAGGTTGAGGGAGATGGTCGAAAAATCTATAATTATTTAGTGGATGCGAGATATTTTCTCCATATTGAGATCTAAAACCGAAACTGGGAATGCACGAGATTAACACACGCGTAATAATACCACAATTTTGACGGCGTAGTCACGGATCAGTTTCTTCTAGGTTGTACTCCATAGGACAGACTTGGAAAAAACAGCGATATTTTTTCCGGAGGGCATAGTACTATTGAGAAAGGTCACGTGGTTCAGACCGTGGTGGCGTCAGCTTGCTAATACATAACAATCGTAACATAAATGGAACACAATTTTCAAAAGTAAATCAGAATGCATACTCGCAACTTTTTTATCGCGAAAATTAATCTTTCGATATGATTTGGAATGCCACATTTGTTTTGCAAACGTAGTTACCGAATTTCAATTTTTTACCTTAGGCATAATGGAAGAAAGGTTATCTCTGTAATAGTGCTTAGAAATCTCTTCAAACTTTTTCATGATTAAACTAGCGGTGCCCACATCGTGTAATACTCGATCAAAATAACTTCTTTACTTTTAGTTTATCTATTTTTAAAATCAAACTTTGAAATAAATCCTTGTTCTTGAGTCAGTGTGAAAGATGGTAGGAATGAAAGTTTATTTATTGAAATTAGTGATGGTAACCAAACAACCGGAACAAAAAGTTCATAAGATATGCAAAGATATTTTTAATGTTTCGCAATGTGTTTGCGTATCTGTTTGTATTTCAGCGTGTGGTTTGCATTACCCCTATTCCTTCTCATTCCACACGCTTCTTGAGGCCACGTCAAGCAGCTGTGTTAGTGGTAGCAAGTACAGTTGACGACTGAACAGCTGTGTTGGTCCAGCAATGGCAGCAGTGGGCTGTGTTCGCTGGGACTCGACTTTCCATCGTGCTCCCGAAAAACATTTTCCTGCCAAGTCGCTGACGAACTAATAAAAACACCTAGTGGTACTTGTTAACGCGTTGATGCAAAATTCATTTAAAAGACTCCACGTACGCCGCTTTCAGCCCTTATTTTCAGGTAGAACCTACCGGGAATAATCTGCAGTTACGTTCGAAACGAATTAATAACACAATTTTGCCTTGACTTTTATTAATTGTGATGTTTTTGGCAGCCTTGAGTTAATTATCTTAGCACAAAATTAAGAATTGGCACGGTGGTAAAAATGAGTGGTGTTGTCAATCTTGTGGTTTCTCGTGATCAACACATGGATGCTTATATGGCAAGGTTAATTATTACTTTGTTATTTAAGGATTCACGCAAGATGGAAAATACTAAGCAGGAGTTCAAGAGCAAGCGTTAAATAAACGTAGCCATTTACACATCGTCTGAGTTGATTTCCCCAAGTGATCGCACGGTGCGATCGGTTGGTCTTACCAGACGTTGACACCAACAACCGAGCATTTGAGACTGAGTTTACACATGTTGGTTGACACTCCGCATGCTGGAGGAGAGCTACAGGATAACCCATACCTCCGTACTTAATACGGTAGACCAGTTTGCCAGAAAAAAAACTTTTTTTTTAATGAAATACCGTAAACTCTTTCTGGTACATTATGGTACCACACGTGGAACTCTGTTAGTATGACTACTATCGTAGCAATAACTAACTTTGGCTACCACTCTGACCCTAGTAAAATACACAAAAATGTAATTGTATTACTAGAACAAAACTTTTCCAACAGCTGCTGCTTCATACACAAAATATAATAAAGTATTTTTCAGCTCAGCCACAGATACCTTTCCCAGTTTAATGGAAAATATTTAAATTTTAACCATTCTCAACAGCCATAGATTAAGACGGCAATGAATCGCTTCAAATTAAAAAAAAATACTTTAGCTTGGTCAAATAAATAAAACTTAACTCAAGGTAAATTAAATGCAACTACAATTTACTGTGGATGTAAGATCATTGGCTTGCAAGTTTTTCATATGAGAAACTTAATAAATTGTTTTGAAGGAGATAGAAAACCGCAATCCGTAAAAACAATTATAAAAACGTAAGACTTGAAAACCCTAGCACCTAATTTCATGTTAGGAATGTTGACAGTTGTCCAGAATGCTGTGGAATATGCACACTGTTTTTATTACTTCTAAGGGGAATATTTATTTTAAAAAGTGTTCCAAGGTTAAAAAGTTATTGTTGAAAAAAATGTAACTAAGGCCTCCAAAGTGCTCACTTTAGCGTGAACAGCATATTGTTCATTCGACTGAGTAATGTTGGCGAAGCAGTTTTCACTGGTTCGTAGTCGAGTATCGCTAATATGATGCCATGTTCTCAAGTTCAGTTTCAGATTACTGACGTAAGTAATTTCGGTATTTTGTTGAATTTTCAAAATGTGAACGCGAGGCTTCAAGTTTAACCTCCCATTTAAGGTTGTGCAAGGAGAATTAATGTGCAATAGTAAGTTAAGGTTGCAAATGTGGAATTTTTATGACTCAAACTTCAGCGACTGATGGGAACAGCAGTCTCTTGTAAACGCGAATAACACGATCCGTACAGAACACGGCATAGGCGTACTTGCTGGAACCCACTTTCATTAATGCTGCTATGGATGTTACGGATATTTCAATTGAGCAAAACAACAAAGCGTATGAATGCACCACATTATAGTTTTTCCTGGCCAACAGCAGTGTATGAGCGTATCTTGAACCTCTGGCCAAGATGCCATGCCTCGTTATAGCCACTACGGGAAACTACAGCCAGACATATAAAGCTCGTGCGCTTTGGAAATTCGTAGTCAGTATGAGTATTCTCGTGAATGAGCTGGCAGCAATCTCGTCACAATGGTTTGTAAAAAAAAAGTTTGCACTTGCAAATGAGTGTGAAAATGAATGTGGCCAACAATAATAGCTGTAACCGGGAAGGAATTAGTGTCGTGTATTGTTGGAAACGGAAGTAAATCTACGGACGTACTTTTTTATATGCAGGCACCATCGTTCATTTGCATGTCGCTACTTCTCCGTGTCGAAAAAAGATTGAATGTTGTGTGTTAACATAAACGATGATGGCAAAATTTTTGCAGTTATTTTCAGATGGCATATTATTACATTTCCCGGTAAAACAGTTTGTTCAAAAGCTGACATCTTCATTGTTTCATTGTTGTGAATACAACGTTTCAAGACTTTATATAAACAGGAATTTAATTTTAATGGACAACCTTCAACCCCAGTAAGTACTTAAAATGTACTTGTGCAAAATTATCGTACAGCTTTGAGTGACCTCCGACCTTATTAAATCTGTGTAAAGTATGAACATCTACAAATATCAGACGAAGTTTTTGGCGTTCCTTAGTGATTTTGGGGCAGGGGCGAAAAAGCAAAATATACCTAGTAAGGTGGCTCATTTCGGACTCGTTCTTAAAGACAACCCGTGTTTGGTTACAGGTACAGCCAAACCGACAGCAGTTTTTTTTTTAATACAGGTTGTGGCAGACCCCTCCACCGTTCTTGTCAGAGTACACAATTCCAGTTTTAACGATCCCACTGTCAAAATGTTAAGCAATAAGTTGTCAACTGTCTGTGGTTTGGCGCTTGCGGATGCAGTGCCGTCTGCGGAGTTCGCAGAATGCCATGCTACCTGTCGACCCGCGAAAACCCACAGTTGTGTGCGAGCGTTGTGATGTAGGATTTGCGTCGTGCAGAGCTTGTCGCACAGCACAAAGCAGTCCTGGCCCACTCCCCAAGAATTTAACGCACGGATTGAGATGCCGTATTCGCTACAGAGGCTGTTCACGATAAAGTGAGAACATTAGAAATTAATCTTAGAAAAAAGTCACTTTCCTGCATGCATATATTTTAATGGGCGCACTGAGTGGCATTCGCCCAGAGAAGTTGGTAACGATTGATGGAAAGTAGTTCCATATCTTAACGTTGAATAAAGTGTAAAGTAGCCATTTGTGATGGCTGAAAATTATTTTTCATTTTCTGTTTTATTTTTTTATCCTTCCAAGTGTAAAAATGAAGAGATTTTTACTTTCTTAATTATTTCACAATTTAATTTGACCGACGGATGAATAAAGCGATGACATTATGAAATTTTTCATAAGGCGGAGGAATACGCGACGCGTATACAAGTAGATCTTGGGGAGAGCTTTCAAAAGTGCTCATTTTACCGTTAACAGCCTATAGTATAGGTAGTTAACATTATGAAAACTTGTTCTAAATCAGATTAGGTAGTACCAAGAGAAAATCCGTGACTACTTTATTATATCTTCAGGATAAGAAAGGCATTTTGGCGCAGTGAATGTTTGGTATAGGTTGTTCACGGTAAGGTGAGCGCTATTTAAGGCCCTTGTCAGATTTACTTTTCAGCCAATTTTTGTCTTTCCGCCACTTGTCGGTGTAAAAATTGCATTTACCTAATAAATACAGTGTGTACATATGTACACTTTCAAAAGTTAACATCTGAGGTTACAATATAATACATAAATGTGCTATTATTATTCCTGTTGTGAGGGCCTTAAAAAGTGCCCACTTTACCGTGAATGGCCTATAAAATATAAAACGAATAGTATTTTCTAAACATGTGAATTAGCAGATGCAGGATTCAAATACTACAGTCTTACTAGAGATCATTTTGAAATAATGCACAAAACATTGAAGAGGACAAGTTAAATCTCGCCCCATTGAAGCCTGTGCGTCCGATTTGTGTGCGTACGTACAAACAGCAAACTGGATCAAACACAAAGACGAATGCAAACTCGGGTGGAAAAATTACCAAAATCCCAAACTCGAATAAAATAAAATTTTAAGGCTACAGAGAGAGATGGGACACAAGCAATGGTGTCGAGAAAAGAAAAATTAGATACAAAAAATAAAGTGGAAGAAAGGGAGGAGAACAAATTGCATGTGTAAGGAGAAATTACGGGTATGAGGCCCCGAACAACCGGATGTGTAAAAACCAAAACGGGAATGCAAAAAAAAAAAATAATTAAACAGGAAAATAAAAAAAGTGTTGGTGGGCATTGTGAGTATACGGCTCCACACAACCATAGGTGTTTAATATTGTAAGTGAAAATAATAATGGAAAGGAGAAGTCATGTTTGCATTTTCAATCACTGTGCAGTACTACAATGATCTCTACCACTACGTTCCAATGAGCGCCCAGCCTTACGGATCGTCCCTAATCGAAAATTGTATAAAATTACGTAGAGTAACTTGCATACACACAATGTCTACAATCGGTGACGGAAGTTTGTTTAAACTGATTTAGAGTAATCCCACGTTATACCCTTAGTGCAGGAGGGAATTTGCTATGCTGTTCCAAGCATTTATTTTAAATCGTTATGTAGACACGGAAGGCGATCAAGCAATAGATGCAGAAGAAATATTTCATGTTTGTTTATTTAGGCAGTACTTTTTTTTCACAGTTGATCACATAGCTGGCCTAAGTCCCTAATGTTCACTGTAAACTAACCACTTTTTGCAGCCCTGACTAGGGTCTACTTGTATACATATAGTGTATTCTGCCACCAAATGTAGAATTTACGTTGTAATGGCCCTGATCACTTTTTCCCATGCACCTGTCAGGTGAAACTAAAGAATTAATAGGAAAGTAGATATTTTTCAATTTTTTTTTTCAATTTATATGCATAAAAAACATATTCCAGCATTCGTAAATGTTTACATTGAATTTACCTTAAGACATAATGTATATTCTCTCAGTCATTAGCAACTTAACTCGGCACATACCAGTAAGTGTGCCTCCGGGGTGACGTTACCAACTTTCAGGGATGATAAGGGCACCAGCATCCATCCGATAAGGAACCTCTGTTCGGAAAAGTGCTGGACGCTTCCCTATACTGTTTCCAGTGGCTTTTCTGTACACCAACGCCATATCCGCACTTTCCGCGGCAGTGCACCCCATTTCACAGTGACTGGTCAAGTGCTCTCGTCTGCAAACTTACTGCAGTGTACCCATACTTGTAACTCAGGACCCACAGCATGCCATCTGCCGTGCGTTATTGGAGCGTTAGTTCCCCACCACACAGTTGTCGTATCCCGCTGCAATAGACATCCCAACACTGTTCTTGTTGTAACGTTCGACGATGGAGTTACCGTACTGGGGTTCCCTACTCTCTGATGGATGCTGATTCCCTTCTCCATCGTCCCTGGAAGTTTATCATCTCGGATACACTTGTATATGCATGTAAGGGCTGTGACCATTTTCAATGGTTAACGTCAAAAGTACTCAATTATAGGCTGTTCACGGTAAAATGAGCACTTTTGAAAGCCCTGCTTAAGATCTACTTGTACGCGTGTTGTGCATTCCTGCGCCTTATGTAACACTAATATTGCCATGAGCCTCATCACTTTATCATGCGTCGGTAGTGTGTAGCTGTGGGATTGTTAGAAAAATAAATGTGATACAAATATGCTCAATTTTATACTTAGACGCATTAAAACAACAGAGAGGAAAATAAATGATTACAGTTTGCAAAATGGTTACCTAACACTATTTATTTGACGTTAAGATATGGAACTATTTCCCATCATCATTACCAACTTTACTGGGCGCATGTCACTCAGTGCGCCCTTTAAAATATATGCAGGCAGGGGCAGTGACTTTTTCTAAGGCTGATTTCAAGTGCTCACTTTATCGTGAACAGACTTCACCGAATATCATTCTATAAGGGCGTGTCGGCCACGGAAAAATGCTGTTATAATTAATTCACGATTACTTAACACTTATGACGCCCAGCTAACGTTCTACTTCCATGATAGTTAAGCTTAGTTTGCATATTAAGGCGGAGGACTAAGTATAGAAAATTACTCCAAAGGACGACGCACTGAATTCGTGGCGCACTCGGTTGTAATGATAGTTTGCACGAGATCTATTTCTTACAAGGCGCTACCAATACACGGGTTTTCTCACCGTTTCCCTTCGTATTATCAATTATTGATCAGAAATTTTAAATATAATGCAGGTAAAACTTCAATTTAACTAAAAATTAGATACTTTCATGCTAACAGAGGTATAAAACGCTTGTGATACCAGGCATAAATAGGAAATAAATAAACACGTCGTACACGAGGTGATTTTTCAAAAGTTTGATTCAAAAAGTGTGAAGACACCGTAAATATATTATATTTTCTATTCGTACCATATATTATTCAACTTTTAGACATTATCAGAGGAATTTTTTCCCTCGTAAAGAACATTTTTTAAGCTCGTGCAGTAGTTTCCACACAAACATGTCAAAATCACAATTTTACTATTTTAGTAATATACAAATAATGAAAACCCTCTTACGTACAAAAATTGGGTAATTCACACTGAAAGAAGATTCCAAAATCTACTTGAAGACGTGTATAAAATTGCATAGGTGAATTTTGCATTTTCGCGAGATTGCTAAAAATGGGAAAATTCTTTCATCTTTTTTATTTGTAGCTGTAACTAAATTTATAGAAAATAACTTATCAAAACGAATTAATATAAGATTTCGATTGTTCATTTTAAAGTTTCTTTGAATAGTTTGGTTTGTTTTATTCTTACTCTTAAAACAAATTTAAAAAATAAATAACATTTTGACTTTGAGATGTAATTTTGCAGAAATCATGATCTAAAAAAAAAAAATATCTGGGGAAAAGGTTGTCAGGATAAGGCCTAAAAGCTGAATAATATATAGTATAAATGTAAGATAACAAATATTTCAGTGTTGAATGCCATATAAAATGATATTGCACGATGCCAGATTCCGTAAAAGTTTGTGAAAGGTCCGCCATAGCGGCCGGTATACGGGTTAGTGCGGCCCCGTCATGGCATTTCCCGCCTTGTACGGCCAGATTTCACATCAGGTTTGGCAATTGGACAAGTCCTATTTTTGTGGCAGGTTTCACACCGGCTTTCGTACCTGGCCAATCACATCGCAGTTTCAGAGCGTAGGGCGCTCACCGTGGCGGCTACTACTTGAAACAAGTTGATGAAGAAACCGAAAAGGACGCCTCCATCTTGATTATACGTTCGTGATGCTTAAACTATTTTAAATATGACTACCAGTAATATTGGCTGTCAACTTTAAATTACTGTTTAAAAACGTTCTAAATTCTTAAAACTTTACCTACGCTATGAAAGTATCAATTCGAAATATTTATCGTATTTAGTCTGAATAAAGTTGACAAATAGTGTTATCTGGTAGTACAGTGGTTAAGTTGCGGCGTCCGCATCAGAAGTTTTTTGGGCTCGGGTTCAAAACTCCGGCGGACCCAAATTGTTTTTGTCATTAAGTTTTACATGCTGGTAATATCAGGGTACGTAAAGAAAAAAAAATATAGATGCTGGTATACCGGCTCGTGCACCAGGCCTTGTAGAATCTTGTACAAGAACCAAGTACGGCTGCAGGTAAAGGCTGTTCACGATAAAGTGAACACTTTTGAAATCAACCTAAGAAAGCCCACTGCTGCTATCATATTTACCAGGCACACTGAGTGACATGCGCCTGGTAAAGTTGGTAACGATTGATGTAAAGTAGTTCCATATCTTAACGTTGAATAAAAAGTGTTAGATAACCATTGTAGTTACTTAAATTATTTTCTTCTCATTACGGTGTTTTTAATGTATCGAAGTATAAAAATGACCACAAATTGGTAAAATATTTTATTTTCCAGTAATTTCCCAGTTTCACCTGACCGCCGCGTTTATAAAGTGATGAGGCCCATGCCAATGTTAATTTTACATAAGGCGAGAAAATACACAACGGGCATACAAGTAGATCTTAAGCTTCTTACACAACATAAAACTTTAGCATTTGACTTTACGTTTTCTTTCCTCTGAAGAAATCACCAGTACACAATACAGTAGTAGTCAGTTTAGACAATTGAATATCGGTTTTGCGAGCTTCGTAAAAATGTATATCTTATATTAATAATCATATTATCTGGGAATGCATTTTACGTACCTAATTTAAAAATTAGCTTAAACTTTTTAATATATATGCTTATTTTAAAACAAACTAATTTGTTTACTTTATTAAAATATGTCAATTCATATACTTCCTCTTCATATTATATTTGTTTTGACATTTATTTAATTTAAGGCGAGCTTTGTTTAATATACCAAGATTTAAATCGCCCTACAATAAAATAACGCACTTTATCATAACGTCTGTTAGATTCTCGGCAAAATGGCTGCTTGACTTCGATTTCAAATTTCAACTTTTAGAAATCGTATAGTCAAGAATGCTTGACTTTATCTTTTGACAGTTACAGTGTGTCAAGCTCCATAAAAAACATGTCGGAAAGCAAACGTAAAGTCAAATCGTAAAATCAAATGTTAATTTTCAATTGTGTAAGGGCCTTTAAACAGGGATTTCAAAAGTGCTCATTTTCCAGTGAACAGCGTATATAGTACATTCACGGTTTCTTCGACCTTTTTGAATCAAACCTTTGAAAAATCTCCCTATGTATAGCGTGTTTAGTTATTTCCTAAATATGCCCTGTATCTCAAGCGTGTTTTATACTTGTTTTCGTAAAAGTTGCTTTTTTCTGTTAAGATATTAATAACATTACAATTTATATATAAATTGTAATGCTTCATTGATAAATAATTAGAATAAAAGACGGAGAAAATAGGTATGTCCCTCTGGTCGTCCCTCTGGTGTAATTCTCCAGATTTGTTTAGTATAGTTTGCACGAGGCGGAGGAATATCCTGGAGGTAGAACATTAGCAGGGCTTCATAAAAGTCGAAGTAACCGCGAATGGACGGTATAGTGTAATATTGGCGCAATGTGAAGTCACGGCATGCGGCTTGTAGCCGGGCAGTGTAGGCGCCGTGGCTGGATACTCGTGATAATTGAACCGGGTCCAGCACACTTGGCCGAGGAGAAAGCTCAGGTACGTTGTAGGTCGAGCTGGTGCGAGAGCACGATCGCCGGATAAGACGTGGCGTGGTGCAGAAGTACACGAGCAGCGGAGCAGTCAGCTGCTGGCCGCCCCAGGGTGCGCGCCAACCAACCCGTCTACATCACCCCCCCCCCCCCCCCATCCTTTTTTCCTCTCTCGTGGCAGGTGCCGCCGAGTGTCCTAATAAAGGGGAATGGTTCACGCAACCCGTACATTTCTATAATTTTTGTGATCACTTCTAATATAGCAAATGTTTCAAAATTTGTGGTTTGGCAAGACGTAAATAACAATTTTGAGCACCTTCTTACATAGCTACAAATGCACTGCGTTCATTATTCTCGGAGCACTGATTAAAGAAGAAAACAAAAATTATTTATTTTCTTCCATCAATACTCCGAGAATGATCTAACAGTGTAAAAAGGTGTTGGGAACCATTTGCGTCTTTTCGAGTCAAAAATTTCGATAAACCCTTTGGTAATCGACTTTTATCCACAATCGGATACATATGCTTTCATCCAACATTCCCATTAAGGCTCCGCTTCATCTGCTATGAATCTGAAACCGACACGAAAACTGAATAGTTTCTGCAGAGGTGTCACTGGAATCGCTGTATTATAGAGCATTTTAAATTCATTAGTATAGTTTTCAGTGTGCATTTTCTGCCTGCAAAGAGGTAGGAACTTGTCGATAAAATAGATTTATGTTCATGACATTTTACAACTAGTAGTTTACATAACACACAAATAAAATGACGCGCAAAAATATAAAAAATATAAAACAACTCATAAAATATAAATTTTCATATAATCATACATTTTCAGTAATTATGAATCCGAAATTATGATTCGAAAACTCAGTATTTCTCCAAATGATGTGGAGGAGCCTTAAGGTTCCCGCCTATGTGGCACTTGAACTGTGTTGCAGTGTGATTGAGATAGTGATTTTTTCATTGTGCTGATCTACTTAAAGAACACACTTCAGATGAAAACTGTTGAGTGATTTCAAGACGTCACGTAGGGCCTACATTAATAAAAACCAATTCAGATTAGGCCTACTCCATAATGGGTCAACGCGGCCTTTTAAAAGCGCTGTATATCAAAATATACCGATCAGATACATACAAAAGTACACAAAGACCCAGCACTGAACCTTCCTACAGAATTTCCATAAATAAAAAAATAGGTTCACTGCTGAAAGTCTCATAAGCACACGCCTTTTGCTTAGCGGTGATGGGGGCACTTGATGAGCGTGGCAGTATCGTCTTTATCGCTCTCAAACCAGGGAATAAGCTTAAGGTATGCGGGGCCCTTAAGGCTGCTGTGGACCTTAAGCTGTTTTGAGCGTTCAAGGCCCAGAAGCGATCGAGCTATAAGGGCGACAGTAGCACACTCACGTAACGCTCAATTGCCCCTACGCGAAAGATATTGAACTGGTTTGAAGAGTTTCCGCCGTTGCGCTGTGCTGTGAAAGTTAAGTCTATTAGGCGAAATTTAATTTGCCCGTGGTGAAAGCCCACAGATTGAAGTACAGGCGTATAGTTGAATTTCTCTCTTGGCTATGAACTGTCATTGCGTGTAATACTCAAGATTACATTGTTCTGCAAAGGTAACCTCTACTAAAGGCTGTTCACGATAAAGTGAACCTTAGAAAAAAGTAACTGCTCCTATCTGCATATATTTTAACGAACGCACGGAGTGACATGCGCCCAGTAAAGTTGGCAATGATAGAGGGATAGTAGTGCCTTAATATTAACGTCGAATAAAAATTGTTAGGCAACCATTTGTGACAACTTAAATTATTACTTCCGCTTTCTGTTTTTTTTAATGCATTAGTGTAAAAATGAGCAGATTTGTTAAATATTTACTTTTCAAATAATTTCAGTTTCATTTGACCGACGCATGAATGAAGTGATGAGGCCCATGGCAATTTTAATTTTGCTTGAGTTGGAAGAAAACAACGTGCAAACAAGTAGATCTCAAGCAGGGCTTTCAAAAGTGCTTATTTTACCGTGAATAATGTTTACAGGTTGGGAAGATGACTGTTAAAATGTTTTCTAAGGAAAAATTTTCGCCACTTTAGGTAAGCGTTAGTGTCGGCAAGGTTCCAGATTTTCTTCACTTTCTATATTTTCTACGTTAAACAGGACAACTGTGACAGTCTTAAATCAAATATAAAATAACTTCGTAACTTAGTAATACCTTTCTCTTGTATAATTAACGCAGTTTAAAATTGCAATAAAGTTTCTTTTTGGAACACTGCACACGTAGCAGTGGAAATTTTCCCTAAGCGAAACTCTCCCACAAGAAATAATTTCTTTCCGGACCTATAGTATAAACTGCCTTACTCTGGCCAAGCACCACTGTAAACGGAGCTGCTGCTGTTGCTACTTTGGAATATTAACGGGAGCATACGAAACGGGAGCTAGGATCGCAGTTTCGCCTTCGCAAGGGCACCAGCACCGGCCAAAATTCTAACCGGGTCGCCATAGTACCCATCACCCCTTTTAAACTATAAGTATCGACGTGTCCCTTAAATATTCCTGCTGAAGACGAGCCTTAACATCTACAGCGATCGTCGGCAAAGTTCGCCAAGTTTCCACGCGGACAAAAATACGAAATAGGATATGCCGCGGTTCGAACCCGGGTCGCCGTGGCAGGATACCACGTAGACGCTCGTTTATTTTATATACGGCAAGGCAATTTTCGCCTTGCGTGTTTGTAAAAGGCAGAGGAAATTGCTGAGGAAGGCAACAAACCTAACAAACCGCAGTTGCTTATGAATACAAGCTAAGCTAGTTCATTAGTCGTAGTTTATATAGGCAGTTCACGGTAAAGTCAGAACTTTTTAAGACCCTTCCGACAGGCTTTAACCTCTAATAAATATATTTTATTGCAGCCTCAGACGTTAAATTCTGAGAGGGGTGAAATGTATACATTGTATTTATTGGTCACGTGGCAATGTTAATATTAAAAAGTGGCGGAAATATATAAATTGACTGAAAGGAAAAGTTTTTCAAGGCTTTAAAAAATGGTCTCTTT
The DNA here is from genome assembly GCA_029891345.1 of Dryococelus australis. Lineage (NCBI taxonomy): Eukaryota > Metazoa > Arthropoda > Insecta > Phasmatodea > Phasmatidae > Dryococelus > Dryococelus australis. The sequence continues at coordinate 217,047,610 of CM056995.1, forward strand.
ACAGTGAATAGCCTATAGTATAAATAATAGCTGTCTGCGTGTAATCCATACGTTTTTTTAAGTGCTGGGATGTAATTCACTCGTCCGAAGATATTTTTGGTCGGCCACAGAACCTGACCACGAAGTGACTGACTGTCCAATGTCTAATTTTATCAAACTATTTCGTGCTTGAAGATAAAAATTAATAACTAGGGCAATAATAGGATAAATTTAGGCTAGTTTAGGGGTTCGAAAAGTGCGTCGTACCCTGTCCATGCTCACAGCCATCGTAGTGGCAGTGGAGTGGATTTCACCTCTTAAAGGTTAGTCTTCACATTGTGTTTGTTTATTTAAGCTTCTAAGAAGAAACATTTTTGGAAATCCTCCCTCAAAATGTGTAGTTTCCTTCCATACTAAGGAGGACATGGCTAGGTTTTATCCTTACTGGAAGTCATCGCAAATTCCTCCCTCATTTGCCTGTAACAAACTCGTTCCTTCCATAATGGCCCCGCTGTCGATGACACGTCAAACCATGACTAAAGTTCCGTTGCTGAAACCGAATTCTAAAAATCTGATTTGGGGTAGTTTGGAAGTTGTTAGCTTCAATCTGCAACAAAACTGTAATTCTACATGGTGATTGAGAGTTTTAAAAGCGCTGAAAGCGATATGTTTCCAAATTAATTTTCAGTTTTTATACACACCTCAGTTTCGCACCACCGGGATTTCAGGTACTATATCTCTCGCAGCCCAAGAGAGTATGAAAATACAGTCTGTACAGGATACCGCGCCAGACTAGACTATTTTCGCAGAGCGCCTGTACTGTCCCAACGTACATCCTTAACATGCAGCCTATTTCAAGGGGTGTAAAATGTTTTGAGGTGTGTACTTTCTCGATGTCTGGAAGACTCCTACTAGCACAGGTCATGGGCTACCTAAACTAATCTCCAATATACTTACTGGTTTTAGACAATCACATGCTTAGTTCTGTAAAGATAATAAGAATTTTCATTTGAACTACTTCATACTCTTATTTTAGATATTAACTATATTTACGTCCTGAAATTGCTAATCCGCAGTTATTTTTAATCTTGACTATTTATTGTGGCATTGCGTTCATTGCACAGTATTTTTTCTCTTTGCGAAGAAAGCAAATGTAGAACTGCAAAAAGAAGAAATCAGCATTTAATTTCAAATATTCTTTGTAGAATGAAGTTTTAGATCTGTTTTTGGATACGCTTTTGATGCGGGTTTAATAATAGCTTTGACTGTGTTAGCTGTGTTTCACAGTATGATTCTACAAATGTTACTTCTGTTTCTACGTATAGCTCGTCTCAGCTCGCCTAGCCTTTCCTTAGATATTAGCCAGAAATATATTTTAATGGGTTACCAAAATACCAGCTTATTCTGATAATTGTATTTTTGTTGATAGCTTAGTCGAACATTTAGTAACCAGTATCTGGTATTACGCTGGTCCGCATTTCGCCGCTGCGACTTGTACCTTTCGAGGAAAACTTTCACCATTCTGCGGTAGGTGTTTGCAGGAATTGGTTCCCGTTAATTTGACAACACGAACAGCTCTGGTGTTTGGTGGGCGATACAGTATGGCTTGGAACCAGCGGACCAACTCGTACCAAAGACGTTCAGTGGTATACTGCATTTCATATACGTACACAAGAGTTGGACAGCCAGTATCGACCAGCGTACTTACTACGTGAATAGTAAATGCTCTCGCTTGCGAAGTATAGTCTCAGATGACGATTTATTGCGAGATGTACGTTATGTTGGCGATATCGATGACAATCGTGGAAGAAAATAGTACTTGGAACTAATTGTAGGAATTCAAAACTTAAATCATACTTAAAACATTTGTGATTGAAATTATATTTTTTAAAGTAATTAAAATTTCATTTTGGTTTTTATAGAATTAAGTAAATATTTAGCAATTATGGCGGAGCGTAAGGACAGTTACTGTCGGTGAAAGATTCCAGCTCTCTGAACGCCATTGGTTATGTGATTTTTTCAGTCTCAATTATGCGAGTAGTTTAATGGTGTTGTAAATATTAAATTTCGTCGGTAGTTAATAATTAATGTGTATTAATTTCGTTAAGCAAAGTTGGCTGCAGAGGTGCTTTTGTCGTGAGTTTTGTTAGGCGAAATGAAATATTGACACGTATGGTTTGGTCCACCATTTTCGGTACCGTTTGTGTTACAAAGAGCCAATCTGTGTTTTCGTTCCGCAGTGTTCTGAATGGGACTACAAATTATTTCGTATCAGCGGCAGTTATACGTCTGAAGGATTGGCACAGAACGTGTGTTAGTTGTAAACAGAAATTACGGACTCTAGTCAGCGTTTTGTAAATAATGTATTTCCAAACGGCTATTAGAATGTGTGGAATGTACGTTGCTTGGAAAACTACCATTTCAACTCTTGTTTGTAGCATAAGAATAAGTTTATTAAATAAAAAATCCAAGCCTGAAGTTAGCTTCGCCAAAAATATTTACGTACTTACGGGATGTGTTTATTATTCGCATCGGTACGAACAACACAAAATATTTAACGCGTTTTTTTCTTTTGGCGAGGTTGAAACTTAACATTCGTATTATTATAACCTGTAAATTCCATAGGAACACATTTTTCTTATAGTCCATTTAAACAATTCTTACGTAATGCCGTCTCATGAAAAACCTTAAACTAAAGTCTCTCTTAACCCCATCCTCCCACAATAAAACAGAGCCCCAGCAGTATAACTTGGCCGGAAAAAAAAAGGAAGCTGAAATTGTAACCTACATTGATCGTAGCATTCGAGACATGTTGCTTTCGTAAGATAGAACAGCTGTGGCGGAAGGATACATAACCACCATGCTACATTTATAGAACAGTCTAAATTTAGTGTACTTATATGGAATGGATAGAGACCGGAAGAATTCAAATTAATTTTGGGACAAACTAGAATTCAAAATACGTGTGTTTATATAACGTTAGTCATTGGCCCACAGGTTGTTTGATACCTCTTGGAGAACTCTGGGCCAACCGTTGCCTTCAACTGCGACAGCAGACCACCAATGCACAGTTGATATCTGCAAATTTGTACATAAAGATGTATAGAATCTAGCCTACGAATCATTGAACTCGAGAATTTTTCATGTCTCTAGAAATGGAGTATAGTGTTGCCATTTCCATGTCCTCAAACCATTCGGTTCATCAGTTTGCTTTCTGTCCAACTTCTGTTAGTCTGGTCGAGCTGTAATACTCAAGAGATAGCTTACATCTGACGAACCTTCTGGGTATCAAAACGGGTATATCGCGTGATCATAAGAAATATCCAGATATATTGTTATATGTCAATTATTTTGAGAACTATAGAAAATCGACCCGTGGGGTTAAAATTTTTTGCTTATGACCATCCGAACGCGATTGCAAATATCTATAGATTTAGAGGAGTAGTATCCTTTATAGTCTACTATAAAAGATACCGTGTGTGTAACACGCTGTATATACACATTAATATAAATATGCATACGTAAACCATACTACATACGAGATTACTGCAGCATGTCATGCAGTCACAAGTGTCATAAGCCACCACTTGTCTCTCTATAATGCACCAAAACAGAAACTATCCAGTCTCTCTTAATTCATCTTAATATTTTTCCCCTTATCTTTAAAATTAAAACGCACTGCCGGGCATTTCATTCTTGTTCGCTGCAGTAATTTTCGTACAAATAATTTAGCTGTGCAGTGCAATAATCGCAGTTATTAAAGTAATGACCCAACATAACCATCCTAACAATTATTGTACCTACTCTATGCCATTTCGAAAGTTGAAAATAACCCGCTATAAAGTATCTCCATAGATTGTCAAGTTGCGGCATTGTAAAAACACTGTTTGTAGTCCCGAATGTCTGAACAGCCGTCCCGACACTGTAGAATGATTGAATTTTATCTGTAAACTTCTCTATCGCACAAGTATCATATGAACTCTCACAAATAATTTAATAAGCTTACACAAATATGGTAGGGGCAAATAATTAATAGTGTAAAGAATCGGTGGACTTGTGGTAGCTAAAAGTATGCACGTGAGGGACTAGCACTCAAAATACACTGTTCTCTCAAATGAATTAGCAACTAGTTAGATTTAATTCTTTCAATTATGAAAATATCTGGATCACTGAACATAGAAAGAAAAGAACATAACTGCTGTGAAGTTATTTAATTAAAATTCAAAAATGAAAAATTAATTAATTTTGTGAAATTATTTAATATGGAAGAATGAGGTATTTAAAACTAGTCTGCGAGTAGGTAATAAAATAAAAATACTACCACCATTCGAACTAAAATAAATACTCACAAAAAATAGAAAATAAAGTTCAAAATATAATATTGTGAAAAGCTGTTTGATAGAATTCAGATTAAATTAGTACAAATAAACTGAATTACTGTGATGTGTATTAAATTAGTACAAATGAACTGAATTACTGTGATGTGTATTAAATTAGTACAAATGAACTGAATTACTGTGATGTGTATTAAATTAGTACAAATGAACTGAATTACTGTGATGTGTATTAAATTAGTACAAATGAACTGAATTACTGTGATGTGTATTAAGTGTGCCGTTAATTTAACCTTACGTATGCTGAGCTCCACTCATAAAAGTTGTAAGTCAAATTCTAAAGAAATACCCACATTAACTTGCAAAATTACAATAACTTCTCAAAATGGTAAATGTTCTCGGGGAAATCAAATTTAAAGTTCACTTCCAAATATTCTCAAATTAAGTTTATAGTTGCCTCCGACACTAGCTCGGTCGTTAAACTTCTCACCACTGGGCTAATGTGACAGTCAAATGCGAAGTTAATCGGCAACTTGTTCTTATCAATATCATATAATCTTAAAGCTCCAAATATGGATTATCAAAATTCAGTAGATAGATGAGACTTGTCCAGGGTGTAAGACCTTAAAACGGTGTAGCGTCACCTTACGTGGCATATTGTTGCACATGCTGTCATCATGGCGCCTCGGCGTCGTGCTGCTCAACACTGTCGTCAGCTACCACTAATAAATCCAGCTCATGCTTAACATAATCCCGCTTCTCAATTGACTTGGTTAGCTAATAATTAACTCACTTCGGGTACCAAAAACCATTATCTAATGTAGGTTGATGCCGGGGATTTTACCTTCTAAAAATCCCGGCGATAAAAACGTCCAGGACCAATAGGTTAGTATCCAGAAGCCCCTTAAAGTCCAGCTACTTCCTAACGTCCTTGCTAACATGGGCTCAGCTATATCCGGTCACACAAATACAACTAAGGCGAACACACACAAATCAATTAAACTTTCTAACAAGAGAGAATAAATTAAGTTTAAAATAAAAATGAGTTCTGAAACATAAAAATTTACAAGTGACAAATAATTACCATAACATAGCTAAGTCCCTATTACTCAGAATAAGATACTATTTTAACCCAGAGTAACGAAACAATAAAATAGAACTAATCGCTGTTTCTAAAATAACTCGCACATGAAGAATAATGAAATAAAATATACGAGAATTGCAAGAAGTGTTGAAGAGGGTTAAAATTAAAATAAAGATCACAAATCACACGAAAATTTGATTCCTGTTCCAAACCACATATGGTTCATTTGCATATCGGTCTTAGATTAGCACCCAATGATTTTTATGTATACTATCACAATAGTAGTAAGTATATAATATGGAAATATGAATTATAATATTACTGATCTACATGTCATGCACGAGTACCATAAACTCAATTGGCATCAATAGAAAGGTTAAAGAACAAAATTGCATTAATACACACAAATGAATGTGGTGATTTTGTCGATAGTTTGCTACATACATTTAATATATTGGAAATTTTACAGAGACTGTAAAAATGAAATTGGTAAAACGTTTACAAACTTTTAATGGCTGCACGAAGCCCACACACGCCACACACACGCCACACACACGCCACACACACGCACACACACGCCACACACACGCCACACACACACACAATCACTCTCGCTCTCTCGCGCTCTCTCTCGCTCTCTCGCTACAGTATTTTCTACAATGTTTCATCTGCTCGCGTCCCACCAAGGCGAACCTGGTGTAATCCCCAGCCGGGTCACTCCCGGATTTTTGTAAGTGGGAATCGTGCTGGACGATGCCACAAGTCGGCGGGTTTTCTCTGGGATATCCCGTTTCACCTCGCCCTTGTATTTCGGCGCTTCTAAATTCTCACCTCATTTCACAGTCATAGGCACTCAAGACCTCGTTAATAGCCGTTCGAATCACTCAACTGGAGCACAATGTACTGTCAACATTGAACTCAATCAGGGCCAGAAATCTGGGCTCACAGGCTCGGGCTATTTTACCCCAGTGTTTGGTTGAATCTGAACCAGCCATAGGCGGTAGGCGGTGTCTGTAGAATGGCCTTGGGCACCATTTTGGTAGCGGGCGCCGCCAGAGACGGGAGAGCAGGCGGCGACTTTGCTTTAGAGATGCTAAGAGATTCACTTTATCGACTAAAATTAATTTGACTATTTACTTCAAAGATTAGATATGCTGTAATTACTAGACAGCCGAAACACAGATGTTTGGCTATGCGTGGTAAAATGATCACTTTTGATATAAACCATTGAAAAATTTCACTACCCATTAACGGTAGGCTGTTTACGTTAGAATGAAAACTTTTGAAAGCCGTGCTTCAGATCTCCTTGTATACGCGGTGTGTATTCCTCCGTTTAATGTAAAATTAACATTCCTGTGGCCCTCATCACTTTCTTCATACGTCGGTCAAGTGAAACTGAAATTATTAAGAAAGTAAATACTTTACAAATCAGATCGTTTTTACACTTTGAAGAAAAGGTGTTAGGAAATTATTTGTGATAGAAAGCGGAAGAAATATCATGTTGTTTTATGATACATCGATGTTAAGATATGGAACTACTTTCCAACCATAGTTACCAACTTTACTGGGCGAATAGCACTCAGTGCGCCCATTAAAATATAATGTATTCAGGGGCAGTGACACTTTTTCTAAGTTTCATTTCTAAAGTGCGCACTTTATCGTGAACAGCCTTTGCATATGTATATGCTACCCGCTACATATCCATTAAGGCTCTCGGTGAAGTTGGCAGCTAATTAAGTAAACTATTTGTAAGTATTGAGATTTGATTCACTGAAAAGTTAACGGAATGCCAATAAAGAGTGTTTATTTAGCTTTTTCACACACGGAGTAGAAATTGCCATAGCAAACTTATGTTTATCACAATTCAATATTTTTTACTTATCTGAAACGTGAATAGTCCCTAGACACGTGACTACGTAACGTTTACATATGACGGAAAGATGCAAAAAGAGAATTTGATTTTAAGCAGGTTTTGTTAAAAGTTGTAAGTTACGTATGGACTGATTATACCGCACTAGAAACATGCTGTAGGTTTATGAACAGTCTGATCTGGATTAACTTCAGTAAGAAGTATTACTTTTAACAGGTTTACAGCAAATTAATTTTTATCAGAGTTTGTGAAATTGTACGGGATATTAAATTCAGTTAAAATGCACGCAGCTTTTCTATATACAAAATGTAATTTTAATTACCAAATATGCCATATAAAAGGAGTTTGGCTGTCTAAAAATGGACGGTAATTTTAAGTGCTCAATAGGAGCCTCATTACAATTGTTAAAAGAAAAAAGTTTTACGCTGCACACTTCAAAAAGCACATTAGAATGATGGCACAATCCCAAGTACGTGACGATTGGCGCCAGAATCACGGTTCACGAATCGCTTTACGAAACACTCTAAAGGAATTTCTGGTGAACTTCTTAAACTGTAATAGTTTTTAACCTATGCATTGTATGGAAATACCACACGTCTGACTTTAGATGAAAGTATATTAAGAATCGTTACTATGAATGATTACGAACTACTCGACGTGTTTGACCCCTTACCGAGCACGCGATAGAAACGCTACCACGGATGTTTAGTGAAACAAAATCGCTACTTTCTTACTACACGTGGTACCGCGGGAGGGTGAGAGATTAGACTGATCGCCACCCACTAAGGAGAACTGGGTTCAGTTCTCCGGCCGAGGACACTCCCACGTTTTCACAAGTGGGAATCGTGTGTGACGATCTCACTGGTCGGCGGGTTTTCTCGGATGTCTCACTTCCCCCACTCTTGTATTCCGGCGCTGCTACATTCTCACCTCGTTTCAAGACCTTTATGTTTAAGAGACGCCATAGCCTCTCCACTCCACTGGTACAAAACATGCGAAACGACGAATCTCTGGGAAGTTTCAGCGAAGTCTGTCTTCTGGGCCAACTACGTCGAAATTTTCGCTCGCGGGAAGAGAAGACTGTTTCCGATTGGCTGTTCTAGCTTACTGCTCAGTCTGTTCGGCGAGACCGGTTTACGGATGAACCAGGTGTATAACTTACCAGCGCAAACCTTTCCTCCTTCAGTCCTTGTTCCGTAATTGGCACACGGGCCGTGAACGCCTGAAGCACATATGAGGAAATCACTTCCGAGGGATCGAAAGGTGTAGCCGTTCTAAAAGTCTACACGTGACCGATATTAAAGACTATTCACGATAAAGCGAGCACTTTTGTCATTAAAAAATCTTAGAAAAATGTCACTGCTACTATCTGCATATACTTCTCGGACGCACTGAGTGACATGCTCCCAGTAAAGTTGGTAAAGATGGAGACAAAGTGGTTCCATATCTTAACGTCACATGAAAAGTGTTAGGAAATCATTTATGATAACGTAAGATATTTCTTTATCTTCCTGTAATTTTTAATACATAGAAGTGTAGGTAAAAATAAGCAGATTTGCTAAATATTTACTTGTCTAATAATTTCACAATTTCACTTGACGGACGCATGAATAAAGTGGTAAGAGCCAAGGCAATGTTAATTTTACATGAAGCGGGAGAATACATAACGTGCATACAAGTAGATCTTGAGCAGGGCTTTCAAAAGTTCTCAGTTTACCGTGAACAGCCTGTAAGGAAGGTAGAGTGGCGGACGGCGTCTTTGTCGTAGAGACACTGCACCATTATGACATCAGGTGATGGGGTGTGCCGACCCCCGTATTACATCTAAACAGCAGCCTTCCGTACCAGTAATAAGGTAAAGACTTTCCACATAAATAACATTAAAATATTTAATGGTGCGCCCTGGGTTATTAATGCGCGCGCGCGCACACACACACACACACACACACACACACACACACACACACACACACACACACTATATGTATATATATATATATATATATATATATATATATATATATATATTACACTTCCGCCTTATATAAAATTAACATTGCCATGGGCCTCATCACATTATTCATACGTCGTTCAAGTGACACTGTGAAATTAATAGAAAAGTAAATATCTTATAAATCTGCTTATTTTTACACTTCGACGCAGTAAAAAATAGAGAAAGCGAGAGAAATAATTGATTACAAATGGTTACCTAACACTTTTTATCGACGTTCATATATGAAACTATTTTCCCCTCCGTAGTTACCAACTTGACTGGACACATGTCACTCATTGCGCTCATTAAAATATTACGCAGGTAGGGGCAGTGACTTTTTTCTAAGTTTGATTTCAAAAGTGCTCACTTTATCGTGAATAGTCTTTAACTGTTATTCAGTTAATGATTATCAAACATACCTGGTTCATTCTGTCTGAGTAGATATCCCGCAAATAATTTAACGTAGAATTTACAAAAAACTAAGTTGCAATAATACACTCGGCAGCAGACTGTATAGTTGGATGCAGTGGTGGGAACTCCTGAGAGGGTTTGTCATACGCGTCGCGTGTCGCCCAAGGTTGGTGTGCCGCGTCGCGTGGGACCCGGAATGCAGCCTGCCCTGGAGACTTGTCACGTGACTCTGCCACCACGTGTATTGTTCTCCAGTCCCGCGCTGTCGTGCCTCGTGTGCTTTTAATACTCGCCGCCTATATATTCACGGGAAAACGCACCCGCGGTATACGAAGACCTCCAGCGAAATTCTCGTCCCCTCGTCGGCAGCCGGTTTATGTACACTGTTTAATTTGCCGTATATTTACGCAAATTTTTAAGAAAATGCACAGTAAATATACGGAAACGCAATCCGCAGTGGCGGAAAACAAAATGCGTAAATACAAAATACGGAAAATCTTCGTATTTCCTATAACTTCGGGTTTCGGGCACGAAAAATGTCTAGTCTACACGAATATTTCTTTGGTACTGTAATCATAAAATCATTGTTTCTGCTGCAGTTCAGGTTATCTATGTCACTAAGGTCTATTCTTTAAATATTAAAAAGTAGCAACAAGCGTATGTAACACTTAGCGACACATTAAATACACTAAATTTAACAGAAACTAAAAAAGTTGCTTATGAGAAAAATATAGAAATTCAAAAGTTAATACCAGATTCACCACGAGAGCATTGTAGACAACTAGTTAGGATCGTTAACTTGCAACTTTTTGATTAGGGTTCAAATTTTACTGCAGTATAAAAAACGTAACTTTTTTAAATCTCTTTCTTATTCACAGTAGAACGACATAGTGAAAATTAAAATAAAATATATACTAAAAATGATCTTAACCAGAGTTATAGAAAACTAACTATGGAATTAACGGAGAGGTTCCGTGAATTGTACGGAAAGTCAGTGTTTGAAAATCAATGTGTCCATAACTTTACGGAGATTGTATGGAGAGTTTACGGTCACATCGATAAATTTTTGCAAGCACTTTTCTATAAAATGAAGAAAAAAAAATTTTAATAGTGTAGTGGAATAAATGAGTTGGAAGTAGCCATAACACGAAGTGTGTTTGATCCCCTGCCTGTTAAACTATCGTAAAATCGGCTACGCCTGGCTAGCGGTGCTCGCGTATTTGGGCTCCTATAAGCTCGAAGGAGAGTAGCGTGCTTCCACGCAAATTCTCCGACGCAAGGCTGAAGTGCGTTACAGTAAGTTTGTAATTCACATTTTTCTTAGAAACTGTCAAATGAGTTGAATGTGCAGAATTACGATGAGTGCTTTCATGACGTCACGTACATAGGAACATAATTTTTGAGTACTCGAAAATGGCTGGAAACGGCTTTTTCAAAGCGTTGCATCTCATAATATACGCTTCAGATGGCTACAAAACTACTCGAGGGCCGTGCATTGTATCTTCTTACAGACTTACCGCCAATAAACTAGTATGGTCTGTTTTGAAAGTCCTATAGGTACACACAGTGCGGCCAGAACACGGCAAGTCAGTTCAGAGTTTTGCGCTTAGTTGCGATGACGAACTTGGTGCGCGTGGCAGTGTCGCCCTTATCGCTGCCACGCTTCTCGCCCTCGAACGCGGTAAAACGCGCTAGATAGGTGGGAGGCTTAAGGGGACATGGGACATAAATTAACACCAAATACGTAAATCGATGTTAACTGGTTTTTGAAAGCCAACATAGAAGAAAGTAAAAATGACAATCCTAGATAACAGGTTATGCCAACTTAACGACCAAGTATTTTGCAGTATTACTCTACCAATCTCGCATAATGATTTGCGCCACAAAAACACTAGAATTGACGGCGTCAGAAATATCTCGGCAGAATCTCACTCAGGTAAAATATTTGCTCTCGTAGTTACTAAAAATTATTCTGTATTGTTGCCCTTTCTTTGTTTTCTCTATCGGCTACCATAAAATTTGTAAAATACGATAAACCTTAATAGCATTAATTTATGTCCCGTGCCCTCTTAAAGTATATTCGCAAAGTGAGGACGTATGAAGTCGTGGCCTCAGCCAGCAGGAGCCTAGCAGCGATCATAAGTATCGATGGTGAACTTTTAGCACAGTGGCCGACAGATACTTAAATTTGTGGTAAGTAATAACTGGTCGGTATTGCTTGCCTCGTTTATTTTTAAATGTTGTATTTATTCAGGTTGTTATGTAACCAAAATAGTAATATTCCACAAGAAAATATGACAAACGCACAAACTTACACAGCGACAATGAGGAAAAAACGAGGGATTTATAACATTAAAGTTAATGGAGTTAGTCGCAAAGTTAAGAGAAATTTTCTTCTTTCCTTTCTGGAAACAAGTATGCACTTACCCTGCGAGGTCTTAAATTCACGGTTCGAAATTAGCTTTTGTGAACCCGAGCACGGAGGTCGCCTGAATGAAATTGTCTTAAAACATTCACCAACCCACCGCCCAACAAATGTTTGAATCAGGAGCGATCATACGTATCGATGGTGAACGACTAGCACAGTACTTTCCTGCAACATGGTAAGATAACTTGATTATGTCACCACTCCGCCAAAGGAGAATGTTCCCACAAGTACTCTGGCGGACTTACCACACCGCACTGTTAACACAGGAAGATCCAACTACTTTCTCAACAACGTGGGGATTTTCATCGTCCCAGAATATAGTTATGGTTCACTATTCCATTCAATTTAAAGGTTACTTCGTCGTACCAATCAGGTCAGTAAAATGTTAATCGTCCTTTCTCTTATCCACAACGCATCAACAAAATTCGACACTTCTGAGTCTGACTTAATTCATATCGTGAAGTCGCGTGGGAATGCCAGGGTCTCAACTTTACTTTATTAAAAATGGTATGGGCATTTAATGGCACATTACTCACGCGCAGCTTCCCATACGATCTAGATTTCTCGGTTCAATGTGTGAATGTGTGCATGTGTGAAACACAGCCACCACACTTCCTTCGTTCACTGTCATTAGCTTCCTGCTGCACCGTCCTTTCTTCAAATCACACAGGTCCATCCGTCTGAAACTTTTTACATAAGTGTCATTGTTACACTTAGTGGCATAGTATTAAATTCTACCCTCCATTGTCTCTGCATCTCAGTCATGTTCTAATATATCTCTATTTTTCTTTTCTCTATCAATGCGACACAAAATGCGCCTGGCCTTAAGGACGAAGCTTGTTTAGCCCTATATATATAATAATTATATATATATATATAATAATTATATATATATAATAATAATTATAAAAACCATGGATACGTCGTGAACAAATGCGATAGACTTTCACAGTCAATATGAAAATGCTAAAAATTTAAAGTCCAGAAAACTGGCCAAAAGTTTAGACCGCGTACACATAACGCCCAGGCCCAAAAATCCTTAAAATCCACTTTGTTGTTCGAAAGGAAACCTCGTCACCTCTGCCATTTACTATAAAATGGCAGTGCTGCCGCTCGTGGCTGCAAACTGAACTGACCACAGCAGAGTGGTTACTTTCACGCTAAGATTTTCTTATAGCATAATGCAAGCAGTTCCATTAGATAGATAGTATTCACTAGTTTCTCTGTTAGTTAATGTACAAAAAGTGTAAACATTAATTTTGGACACTTTGTATTTGTAGTCATTTAAATAGTCCAGTAGTGATGCGGTATTGGGAAATCCTCTTACAAAAATACTAAGAGAAGAAATTTTAAATTCACAAGTTTGTTTTCTTTGTTTGTAAAATTAGGATCTAACGTTATGGCATTCATTGCAGCGCATTTACAAAGTTGATTTGATTCGTACCAAGCAGAATATTCCCGCACATTAGAAATAACTATGAAAGTCTTCACTTTTTCCCTTGTTCCGAGAAAACTTTGACAATGGCAAGTAGACAAAGCATTAGGCTTAATGATACTTAGTTTGGCAAGGACAAGGATGCAAGGAAGAAGGGGAAGAGGCAGGCGTGTACAAAAGGCATTCGGGGGCCAAACAAAGCTAAATGTCGTTGCTGTAGATTCAATGTTAGTAGAATGTGCATCCTGGCTTGTAACAAGAATCCATGAAGAAATGGAGGAATATTTTTAGACCAATCACGAGGTTGGGAAACATGCCTGGTGTTACAGGCTGTGCGAAAGAGACCTAAAGTATATCGGTTAGTCCCATCAATAGTTGATTTAATGTTGAGGAAAGATTTGCCGTCTCATTCACACCTCCAGCCTCACACTTTGGAGAAGGTAATTTCCTCCTCTCCCCCCCCCCCCCCCCCCCCCCCCCCCCTCTCCGATGACAGTCAAAATTCTCGAGGCTCCCACCAGCCTGGGAATTTTGTTCCGTAATTGAGGCCACGAAGCGCGAGACCTATAAGGGTGACACTATCACGCACATAAAGTGCACCTTCACCGTCAAGCGCGAGGCTTTGAACCGGCGTGCAGTGTGTTCTCGTCATACTGCGTGTACGTACGGGAATTTCAGCGGGGACCTCTTTAAAATTTTATTTATGGAAGGTTCAATGCAGCGCCCTAATAGTTTTGTGTGTTTCTGATGCGTATATTTTGAGATACAGCACTTTGAAAAAGCAGTTGTTTCTAGGTATGTCGGTATGCTCTGAAATGGTGTTTCCCAGTGTGCGGGACGTCTTGAAAGCAGTCGGCAGCCTTCGTCTGAAGCGCGTGTTCTTCCCGTAGATGCATGCATGGAACGCACGTGTTTAAAGCTCGTCACTAGCCCGACGAACACGACACGACAGATCGACCGGCGTCGGAGCTGTACGGAATTTCATATTATATTTTATTAAGTGTTCGCAATATCCCAACCAAATCTGCCATACAAGTGTATTAGTTGATTGTTGCAAAATCCTAAAACGGCAAGTTATCCATAGCATATCCTGTATTTACTTTTAAAAACTCATAATAAAGTGAAAGATTATTTTGCTTTTGATGATATTTGAATTTACACGAGAGAATAAAAAATCTGAAACCAAACCAGAAGGTAATTTTGGCGGCAAGTTAGTTTATTTGCCAAAGTAGAGAAATACGCAAGAAATTTTGTTTTTTAATGTTGTATTTACATTTTTCAAGCGTCCGGACGCTCCCGACACGACGGAAAGTTGACATAACCTAAGTTTCTCGTGCCGTGCCGTCGGGGTTGCGATTTTGTCGGACTGATGTCAGTGACCTTGATTTCTATTGGCTGCTACTCAGATTTCATCGTGTCGAGTTAATCGGGGTATTGTAACTCCAACTGCGTTTTTACCGTGTCGCGTATGTAGGCGGTAGCCTTCGTGACTGTGATCTAAACAAGTGAGCTGTGGAAGTGTGTGGTTGATCAGCGGCCGGGCAGACTTGCTCGCTACGCCCGTGTTAGCGCAGTGTGTTGTAGTCGCGTCTTTGTCACCAGACTGCGTTCTCATGTTCTGGTGAGTTTCCATTCCGGCGTCAGCAACCCCTAGACTAAAGATGAGGTAGACCGATCTCGCTAGCTGCGCACAACTAATCTGAGTCCCAACATTGAACTGCTCTTCTGTCAACACGTCTAGCAAAAACGGCATGGTTTGGAATTTAGAATTGTTCAGATACCGTGTTTTCAGACGCCTATTCCCAGAAACCATTGCTGATATCCTGATACAAATGCCGATAACAATTCCCTTCGCGATGAATTTTTTTCCTGTAAATATGTCGCGATTCCGTACAAGGCTATTTTGTTTAAATAATTTGTTCACTTACGTTCACAAAGAGTGAAAAGCTATTCATTTGTTCTTTTCATTTTTTTATTGTAATATGCAGTCTGTACACGCCGAAATACTACTTCCTTTAAACACAAAGTACTGTAACGTGATTTCACTGTCGATAACAGATACTAATGTATTGAACAGATACCATACCCGATACCAAATACTTAGAAATTGGTCAAATATCGGCCTCTAGAGATACTTAGTTTTGGTATAGGAAGAACTCTAGTTTGGATTTTAGGTTAAAAGTCTTATTTTTAAATAAGTGCTTAGGGATGATTTTTATACTACCTCTAACCAACTTGTAATGCAGTTTTTTTAAATTAAAATTGGTAAAATTATTTTATTACTATAATTGTTTATATTGTAATTTTTAAAAGCCAAGCACAAACACGTTCATCACTGTTGACCATGTGACTTTGACAGTAGTGTATGTTTGGGGTAGGTCTATGTTGGGTGCATGTGCAGAAGACTAAGTGGTTTACCACATATTCAGTCTATGCTGCAACCAGGGACTTCACAGTTTACCCTGGCAGCCTTTTGGCCCTGGTCGCGCCACCGTGCCAGTGTGACATTTTGCTGAAGTTGAGGTATCGTGCTGTGCTATGGCTTTTAAATTACCTGTGATTTCACTTCACGTATTGTTGCATTATTTGTTTCTAATTTATATTTATGTTTATTAAAGCATTGGTGAAAGAGGTACTGTAGCCGTTATTTCGCAGATTTCAATAAAACCACAAACACACACACAAATCTTTGCGGTTATTTTTAATGTGTTGTGAAGTTCACTTTTTCCTTATTCGATCCGAACAATTCTGTTACTCTAACTTCTGCCCACGCCATAAATCATCCAGAAATGAACGGAAAGTTGGAGTTGCTGAGTGCCATGGTACTTCGCCAAAATTTATACACGTATATCGATTACCTCTTTAGACGTGGCTAGTGCTTCGGTAACCTAGGTCCCTTATTACTTGGACATAAGTGATAAATAAATATTAAATAGAACATTGTGCTGTTTTCAAGACGTTAGGACCAAATGAAAACTTTATTACTTGTTGCACGAAGGTTTAACTATTTGAAACCACGTACAAAGAGTTAAAAGCAGGTGAAAATACCATAAAACTCTTTTTGGCTTCCAACAGCCGGTTCCGCACTTGGCTGGACACCCAGAGGCTCTGGTTTAGTTTCCTGCCATAGGAGTTTCCGTTATGAGAAACTTTCAATTCTTTGAAATGCTAGATTATTTTTTTTCATTTACCATTATAGTAGGTTATCGAAGTGCGTGGTTTGAGTCAACCTTAAGACAGCCACCCCAAACTTACACAGTAAAAAAAAAATTGATGAAAAATTCCCTTACGTGTAAGGGAAGCAAATTTCCTCTACGTGTAAAGTATAATTACCTCTTACATGTAAAGTATAATTACCTCTTACGTGTAGAGTAAATTTACATAATATGTAAAGTACTATTCCCTAATTGTACGGAAAAGTAATTGACAAAAGTAGGGGGGAAAATCCCATATAAGTAGGGGAAAATTATTTAATAATATAATATTAAAAAATATCCCGCAGTATTAGTACTGCTAATGTTTTGTTACCTTTATCCTCTGGCCTACAGTAACCGAACCATCACTAAGATCCTACACACTTGGTGGTGGTGTGGGCGCGAACCATGGTCCTCGTGTCACTATAGGCCGTTGCGCTATCCATTACACCACCACGACAGCTTGACAGCATTACTGAAAATTAGGGTGTTCAAATATTATTTCTTCCACCCGTCCCCCACTTAGCTGTTGAGACCATTTTGAAGAAATGCACGCATCGTAAGGTAAGTGTCCCATCCATTTATGGGATTTTCCACTGCTATGTACGTGAATTTTACTCCATAATGCGGTAATTTTACATTACCTGTAAGAAAAACTGTTTGCTCCACAAGTTTGAGAATATTATCTTACATTTGCCAGGTCTTTTTCCCATTATTTTTTACATTGTAGATATAAGGCAAGGATTTTCTCAAGACATCGTGTCTCGTATTTTATTGTATTTCATACTTTTTGTAGGTCTTGATTTACATTTACTGTGTGCTATCTCGCCTTATTTTGCACATGCTTTTTTTTAATTCGTTCTATTATATATTTGTTATGGAGACATATTTTTTTTCTTTTAATATGTGTAATTGGCTGTTATTCTAACAATTCGTTGCACTTATTACATTGTTATCGTGAGCCCTACAATACTCATGATCATAAATATGCTGTTGGACATCCACCAATAATAAAGTATGTTACATGTCTGAGTCTGTTGGCGGCTGCCATTAGCTGTGCTACTTGAAATTAATTTCAGCTACGAAAGTCCCTAATTGGAATGGCGCATGGAGCGGCACGGTTTAATCGACGGAGTGCCCACGCTTTAATTGTTCCCATAATGCATAGTGGGGAGTTTGCTCTTCTAAAGGACAGATACATTGAGTACATCTGCCAGTCAAACCATCAATTAGAGAATATTAGATGCTCTATCTACTCTTGAAACGATTGGGCGCGCAAGAATGCTGCACGAATTAGTCTGCGGGCGCTCTCTGATAAGCTCAATTACGCTATAGTAACATACACATAAAGTATATTGAAGAAATATTTGACTGTATTTTAATAACTCGTAGCGATTGTAATTTATAAATTAAGAAATGTCATGCCTTAAAATTCGTTCAAACATTAAGATGTGCACGTATTTCTCGAGTATAACTTTGCTGGAAGTATTGAGGAGGACAAAATCTTCCACATTACTCCCATGGAGGCGATAGGTAGCGATATTATCCAGGAGAAGATAATCGTCCCCAGACTATAAACGCAACACTGCAGCCAAATGTAAAACAAGTTCCTTAAATAGTACACGCGCTGCCAAAGTTGTCAGATAAAAATTATTTCGAATATGAAAGAATGCGTACATGTTGAAAAACTGTAAAATATTAGGCTAGAATTTATAAAGATGGTTTGCTTTAATAAATGTGTTTTTAGTATACGGTTATCTAAGGTCATTGGCATGGGGTCAAGGTCACATATGTGAGATCAAGATGAAAGTCGCCCAGATCTAACATGTTGGTTGAAGTCATCAGTTCCATTTAAGTGTTGAGAAATTAAACAAATTTGAAACGGGAGGGGGGGGGGGAGGTTGTACGACTGAATGAGTGTGGGTGAGGGGATTGGAGGCCTGTCTGCTAATTAACCAATGATAATCATTGATTGTGGATTAGTCGTCTGCTGGACGTAGTGTTGTAGGGAGCACCAGAAATTAAGTTTTTTTTTAAACAAATTTTTATTATAATTTTTAAAACAAGTTTTTTATATTTTATACACTTTCGAAATTTTTAAAAAATTTTGGGGTTAAGGTCATCCAAGGTCATGGGCACAGGGCCAAGGTCATGGGTAAATTTCATAGTCATCTAACATGGCTGACGAGGTGGGCACCGGCCTACCTGGGGAGGGTCGGTCGTGGTGGGAGCTTAATCGATCCACCCGTTATCGAATCCCGGACCTCCTAAATGTACATCTGTCAGTAATTTTTGTTAATTATTTTTATATTTTGTAAATTTTTGGGAGAGTCTTGTAATTTTTTGAGATTTTTTTAGAATTATTTTTGGTTCAAGGTCACGGTACAAGGTCACGTTCAAAGGTCACCTGGATCCAACATGGTTGTTGGGTGGCGTTACAACATGGCGGCCGATTGGCGCCTGTACCGGGTGCCAGTTTTGTCTCGTAAAATGCATTGTGCTAGACTCGTAACTATTTTACTATATTTGGAATACCATATTCCCGATGTATTTGTCTCATTAAATTACATGAGGTGGGCATAGTGGCGTACACCACGTGATCGTCAAAAATAGTAGACATCTACACATGCAAGTGTTCAAGCATATTTGAACTAAAAATTAAATTATAAAAATTATATTGACTTATGTTGGGTACCTGAACGAGTTTTGCCTCGAGCTTTCGTTGGCCTTGAGTAACTGCTACAGTTGGAGATGAAACCGGAATAAGTTAGGACTTGTTGTAAAAGTCCCGTTACTGGGGTATCTCGTTGCGAATTAAAGCTGTTCGTTTAACTGCAAGTTCTGATCGGGTTGCTGCATGCATCATGTACGAGATAAGTCTAACGGATAAGTAAATCAGCACAGCGTGCATAGTGTCCCGTTGTTTGTCGTTAAAGCCTGTTCACAATAAACGGAGCACGTTTGAAATCAACCTTAGAAAAATGTCACTGTCTTTGTATGCATATATTTTAAGACTCCCTGAGCGATATGTGTCCAGTCAAGTTGTTAACGGTGGAGGGAAAGTAGTTCCATATCTCAACGCCAAATAAAATTTGTTAGATAAACTTTTACAGTGTTTTATATTTATTTTTCTTTCTCTTTTCTTATGTATCAAAGTGTAAAAACAAGCAGATTTTTGAAATTTTCCTTTTATAATTTACAGTTTCACTTGGCCGACGCATGAATAAAATGATGAGGCCCATGGTAGCATTAATTTTACGTAAGGCGAAATAATACGCGTCATGCGTACAAGTAAATCTTGAGCAGGGCTTTCAAAAGTGCTCATTTTACCGTGAACAGCCTACAGTATAATTGCGTGCTGGTCTGTCGCAGCCAACTTTCTTGGCTAGGATGGGGCGGACGGCAACTCGCAGTGTGCGGGATCCCAGTAACCTGCGAGGCTTGTAATAAGAGCATTAAGCGCGAGTGAAAGGTTGGGACGGAATATACCAGCTGGAGGCTACTACGAAAGAGTAAAAAGTAAGTTATAAAATCGGTATTTTTTAGCTTACATTCCTTGGAAAGATAATCTTATGCAATCGTGCTAATGTCAGTCCGGGATGTAGGCGTTTGTCTCCACTGCCTCTAATAACTTCTTAACCACAGAACATATGGCTTTTTATAGTAGGTTGCATTATAATCGTCGTTAGCGACATCATACTCATAAAGAGTTGTATTGCAAACGTTCTTTATTCATAAAACTATTTGAAATTTCTCTCTACATGATTTATTTATCAGAGTGTTTTAAGTTTATTGCAATATAATGCACGGTAATCATAACAAATGAGTAAGCTTAATGCTAAACCAGCTGTATCGACTTGAATTTTTTAGTGTTAATCGGGTAATACTAAAACTAAATAATATCTGTTTATATGATAATTAAGGAAAAACGCTTTCCCCTAAAACCAGAAAGTTCTATCAATTAATGTATTTAAATTAAAAAATCTAATTCTACGTAACTGGTTTTGCAAATGGATAAAGGATTTAACGGGGTTGGCAACTGTAAGCTTCGCAATGTACGTGAAATACTGCTTATGGAATATTTGACATTGTTATTGAGTACATGATTTTAAGTTGCAGGAGTTTTATGAAACAGATGTGAGATTTGGAGTCGAAATAGTTTTGTTCTTGGGGCGAAATTAGTAAGTGCTAAAGGTAGTTAACACGGATAATTAAGTGCTTTTCTATAGGTGTTAATTCTGTTCAGAAATATTCCTAAATAATCGGACATTGAGCTCCATTACATTAAAGACAGTAATAAAAATTTCAAATTATATATATATATATATATATATATATATATATATATATAAACACTAATGTTAGGGGGGACAGCCGTTACACATAATTACATTTTTGTAAACAAGATTTGTCCACATCAAAGTTAGTATTATATGTTTAATGTCCACATCAAAGTTAGTATTATATGTTTAATGTCCACATCAAAGTTAGTATTATATGTTTAATGTCCACATCAAAGTTAGTATTATATATTTAACGATCAGCCCTGTGTTCTAGAGTGAGGAAGTCAGAAAAATAAAGATGCTTACATTTTGGTTAATTGAATTAAATTTTGGGTATGGCGCTATAGACATTTATTAGAGATAAACAATAACAATAATATGACCCACAAGTGCATATTAGTTAAATTTTAGAACGTATGTGCTTGTGCAGTTTTTTTTTTATTTGGTATATTAATGAGCGAGTGAAGATATTTGGGCAGCTCTTGACAGCGAGGTCTTGAGAGCCGAGGCATGTTAATACCGAAGGATTTTCACTGCAGGTGTTTCTAACTATGCTCATTTTACCAATGTTCTAATCACACGTGGGAATCGTGCCGGTCAATGCTGCTAGTTGACGGGTTTTCTCGTAAATCTCACATTTCCCCCCGCCATTTCACTCCGGCGTTGCTCCATACTCACATCGTATCACCCTTATCGATCTCATGTCCTCAATTTTAAAAGCCGCCCAAATATCTCCACTATCCACAGATGTTTTGAGACAATTTTTAATTTAAGCTCCACAGCCGTGTCATTTTTTGCATTGATAATCAGCAGAAGGGTGCATTACTCAGAAATTTGAGACAAGCGTGACAACGTTGACGTTAAGTGCCAATCGAGTTGAGTGCTCGATAGCGACTAGACGAGACAATGATCGATGTGTGAATGTCTACACGTGATGGGAACGAGCTGGTAACTTGCCACGGAAAGTGAGATTTGCAAGTCGTCGAACGAAGGGAAAGGAAAACTCTTTAAAGCCATTGCGACATGCTAAATGTTTAACATTCTTTGTAAATTTACACCTTTCAAGTTGAAAGTTAGAGCTTTAAAATGTGTTAATTTCAATTATACGGCAATGAAACATTCAGTATTCTATCCACTATGGATGTGAAAGTGTAGAAATCAGAATATCTGTTCGCAATTATTAAAGGGCTAGCTGCAAGGATTGGTGTGAGCTACATAATTGAAACCTAATTTTGAATTGTTTGTTCTTAGACTACTAATAAATTTTGTTCAATTTTGTTTCAAATAAATGGTTTAGTTTTGCCTTTTAAAATTACTGCTAAGTAAAGTCTTTTCTAAAAGTAGATAAACTTACTAAGTGGTATTTTTCTTTATTTGGATTTTTGTTTGCTTATAATTAGAAATAACATACGTTCTGTAATGGACGTTAAGACATTTTCGTTATCTTCTGACGTCTCCACGCTAATTATGTGAATGTTTCTAGAACTCAGGTTCTGACCTTTCTACAAACTGTCTGACTCTAAAGGAGCATTTTTACCTTACATGATATATATAGCACGATTCCGAGCTGTGAACAATCTTGCCACGTACCGCCGCGCCAGCCTTGAAATTCCATTGACTACGGGTGGAAGACTTAGGTCTGGCCCACTTTCTCTACAGCTGTTTAATAGAGCGTGGTTTGGAGAGTGAAATCTCTATAGGACATCTCGCCATTGTTACGTTGGAGGCTTGGCACTGGAGCAGATAAGCCTCGCTGGCGACTAGGAGGTATCTCCCGCAGGGGTTGAAGACATTTTGTTCTTGCAGCCTGTAGGTGTTCCCCAAGTTTTACGACTGCTTGCCAGTATTTTTTATTGTTCGCGTGAATATAGATTTGATGTTATTTTACACACCTGCTGGATTGTACTGAAGATTAACTATAGTCTTCGTTTTGATTCAGCTCCAAAACTGAACATTCATTAAGTTCGGTGTTTTGAGCCTTGGCAACCCATAAACTATTGGGAAATGTAGTCGGCAATCACGACAAAAGTTTTTGTCAATATTGTGCTGATTTAGCCATAAGTAAGGCCATCGTCCTCAATTGTAAATGTGCACTTGTCTGGTGTAGTGATAAAGACTTTGGAAAAGTAGTTTATTAAATCTCAAATCCTCACTGGGGATTGAGAAACTACAAATAAATTACTGTATCTGCAATCGGTAAGTCGTACTGTACATTTAACCAATTGAAAAAGTGAAAAACTTGTATATAAGCCCTATAATGGTAAGTTGGACAGAAAATGTTTCCAATAAATGATCAAATTGTTTATGTATGGTCTGTTTTTAAAAACAAAAATGGTCCGTAATAGCAAATGCACGCAAGAAATTGACAATTCACGAAGAAATAGTGTCGTAAGTCTTGAGACTTTTTTTTCTATTTACGGTTTTCACTGTGGTTAATGTTGGTATGCTTTCCGGAGTTAGTCCCCTCACATCCATAACCGAGTAAATTTTTTACTTAGCCGCGATATTTCTCTCGCTCCAGCTACTAAAATACCACACAGGTGTTTTTTACATATGTGGTGGGTTAGAGCCTTTTTAACTTCTTGGTAAGCCATCTATTTCACCAACACAATATGATACTTGTATTTCAAAGTCCTTCGTCGTATCTATTAAGAATTAAAAAATGCAAATGCCACTTGCAAATTAGCTAGGGTAGGAAATCACGCGTGCCTTGGTAAAGGCTGTTCTTTATAAAAGTATTATTTACATGCTAATTTAAATTAAATAACACATGGGAAATTTTAACATTATTTTGTGCAAATATGGAATCTCATAACTATATAATTTTTTTACTTCTGCGATTTCGAACAGTTCTCTCACTTCTGCATTCAATTTTTATTAATACAATCTCGAATGATTTGATTGCATAAGATGAAGCTATGAAATTAACAAACTCTTGTTTGGAGTACAATAGACTAAAAACAAACTTTTTATAATTTATTTATTTTCTAGTAATTTTTTATTCCCCTTACTTCGGTTGGCGTACCTGACCCATGACCGATGTCCTCAATGTGTAGGAGCAGAAAAGCTGGCCTGCTTTATTTGTGTCCAGCCAACGCGTTGGCTTTTCTGGTCATAGTGTACACCGGCCGAGCACTTCCGCATCCGTTGTTGAAGTGATCAGGCCTTAGGTGGACGGCCTGCTGATCACGCCTTCAGGCATGAACGAGGGCACGAGCGGATCGCAGTATTCCTTTACGAAAGGCAGTTGCAGAAACCCCTACACTGGCCAGTAAACGGGGCCAAAATGTTAACGCCCCGATATAGACCAAGTAAACACAGGGCGTGGCGTATTTTGTTTCGGCACGGAACAAAACCATGGGAAAAGGGTAGTCCGGCCGTGTTAACCGCTTCCTAGAATCAATTTGGCAAAATTAACAAGGGGGGACCCCCCAACAATACCTTAAATAGTTTTGTATAATCCTTTTTCAATAAACCCCATGTTATGCCTACCTAATCATGGCTCTTAAAGCATGCGAATAACTTTTTAGGCATGAAGACCACAAATCATTATA